>OX104115.1:61037116-61560742 GCA_944474755.1 Limnoperna fortunei
TGTAAAAACAAATCTACCAATCAAACGAGAAACCGGCAAACTTTAGAGATGGCTATAAATAACACGTCTTATTCCAGCAAACCAATAAAAATAAATCATACGTGTTTACAGACCACGTGATTAATAAAAGAAGAGTGACCTTAAACAATCGTGCAAATGGCAACCACTCATTTGATTACACAACCAGGTAACGATTTATCAAATATTATACGGGTTGTTTACTCTCAATATCTTTTTATCATCACTTGTCCCCACACAAATACAAAAGACTTCTTGTAAATCCGATATCATTCAAAACTGTCATACGAATTATAACATGAAATAATATAAAAATTAATTCATTAATGGTGAATTTTATCCTATTTTTTGCCCTTTTTATTTACACTTAAATCATTTGGCTATAAGCCAAAATGTAATTTTATGATAACAGTTTCATTGTGACGTTGATTGTAAAAAACTAAACGTTAATGTTATTAAGGCGTATATGCATCTTTTACAACATGCATCCAGGAATTAACATAAAAAATAGGAACCATAAATGATTGAATTATTTTTATTTCACAAAATATATTGAAAACATTAAAAATTGTCATTGTTTAGGTATAAGAAACAGTTTAAATAAAAACAAATAACCTATGAAGATACCCTACGCAAATTGGGATTTGGTTATTTATTATTAATTGCGATTCTTGAGCAAAATTTTAAAGTAACTTACCTTCACCTGGTTTATTCGCAGTAATAACACTAAAAATTTATTGGTTCACTTATAATAAAAGTCAGTCAATAATTTAACCAGGTAGATTACGGTACACGTCAATAACAAAAGGTGTTTTCATGTTAAGGAAATAAAAACTAAGTTGTTGTGTACCGATGAAGATTTTTGCAATGTGACTTAATTCATATAAAGGAAAAAAAAATAGATTAAATTATATTCACATATTGATTAAATTATATTCAACGAACAGCCAGTAGTAGTTTATTGACGACAATAACCATTGCGAGATTTGGAAATGTCTACTGCTATATAAAGGTGGATGTTTTCAATATGAAGTCTGGGACGACCATGCTAAAAAGGTAGACAGTACTCAACTAACAGAGCTGGCGGTGTCGGATGAAGGACGGCCGTTCGTTGGGGGTAGTCAGTTCGTAATGCGAAAGGCCTGACCGCGGAATCTAGTAGGTGACGGGTTTGGAGAATCACAATAAAAATACTTTATGTTGGTTTCAAACATAGTAAGCACATTGTTGCTGCTACAAAATACTCAATTCTACGTCCGTTATCAATGCAACATATTTCCAGTGGCAGTCAAGACTGTGTTCCCGATGTCCGTTCCCCTTTTCATGTTTATTTATGTTTTTGTTAACGTGTACTCGTGTTGAATACAGCTAAAATATTGCTAACTGTTCACGCAATTAATCAAGCAAGCAAGCAAACTGAAGCTGGTTGTAGTATGAATTTCTTTTACGAGATATGAGTGGTAAAGCTAAACAAATTAGGAATTTTACTTTAAGTTTAAAAATACTATCACAGTGTGAGTATTGATCATTGATCATTGATTCCATATACTGTTAGGGGAGGGGTGGTACAAAACAGCTCGCAATAATGTGGGACTTAAAATGAATTTGTTTTAAAAAATATTTTTGACATTCTTTGATCATCTGTTATTAAAACGTCCGATATGTGCCTAAAGTTTAGTTGGTCAACACAAAATAATTTGTTTTTACAATTAAACCATTGATGCCACTGGATTGTGATTAAGGTGTTGAATGTAATAATTTAATACAATAAAACAACTTAATTATCACAGATAAATTGTGGAGACAACAATGGCGACCAGATAAATTCATCATATACAGATTATGTATGATTTTTAAGACATGCAAAAAGCTAACCTCACTCGCTGTTGGAGAAGACATTTATACGCGACGTTTCCTTTTTTGGTCAGTGTAAAGAAGTTAAAGTTCACTTCTAAGTTCTTTTACAGATTTTGCCTAGATCTGTCAAGTGTAATGAATCAAAACAAAATAAAAATTTAAATTTATTATAAAACAAAATAAAAGAACGTATTTACAAAACAAAATCAAACCTTTCACACCTCAATCTCACCCACCACTCAACATACAACTGGGACCTCGGTGACCGAGTGGTCAAGGTAGTTCGTCTACTATTGATCACGTGGTCTGTCAACACTGAGATTGCGGGTTCGATTCTCACTGCAGGCAGGGTGTACTCGACTCCAATCTTAATTGACAAGGATTGCCAGTTTTCCTACCGCAGGTCGGGGGTTCTCTCCGGGTACTCCGGCTTCCTCCCCCAATAAAAACTGGACGCCATGAAATAGCTGAAAAATTGCTGAAAGTGACGTTAAAACACCATTCAAACAAACAAACAAACAAATCAACATACAACTAACTGACAAATTATAACAGATAACAAAATAAAATATAAAAATCTAGTAACAAAGTCATTTCATCACAGTCTTAAATTTGTCACATAGGTTTCCCATTTGAAACTTGAATGATTTTTCAAAGGGAGCTCTTAAGATTTTTGGTAATAAAAGCACTAATCAGTATACTTAGGAGCATTAATTAATTACTGCGACCATGCAGCGGGTAATACTTCACTATTCGGGCATACAAATTACATGTCCTGTGTAATCAGACCTGACGCGAACCATAACGTTAACGTACAAACATGAACTTTTTAGATTTTTAGCTATTAATAATAGTGACATAAATGTACTTTAATAAACATAGTGTTTCACCTGTAGCAGATTACAATCTTACCTTTAGAATAGCTATCGATCAACTCTGTCGGAAATAATAGTTTAGACGTTATTAAGAGGACATACACGAGTGATTTTTGAATTAAAGAAGGTGTAAAAACAAATCTACCAATCAAACGAGAAACCGGCAAACTTTAGAGATGGCTATAAATAACACGTCTTATTCCAGCAAACCAATAAAAATAAATCATACGTGTTTACAGACCACGTGATTAATAAAAGAAGAGTGACCTTAAACAATCGTGCAAATGGCAACCACTCATTTGATTACACAACCAGGTAACGATTTATCAAATATTATACGGGTTGTTTACTCTCAATATCTTTTTATCATCACTTGTCCCCACACAAATACAAAAGACTTCTTGTAAATCCGATATCATTCAAAACTGTCATACGAATTATAACATGAAATAATATAAAAATTAATTCATTAATGGTGAATTTTATCCTATTTTTTGCCCTTTTTATTTACACTTAAATCATTTGGCTATAAGCCAAAATGTAATTTTATGATAACAGTTTCATTGTGACGTTGATTGTAAAAAACTAAACGTTAATGTTATTAAGGCGTATATGCATCTTTTACAACATGCATCCAGGAATTAACATAAAAAATAGGAACCATAAATGATTGAATTATTTTTATTTCACAAAATATATTGAAAACATTAAAAATTGTCATTGTTTAGGTATAAGAAACAGTTTAAATAAAAACAAATAACCTATGAAGATACCCTACGCAAATTGGGATTTGGTTATTTATTATTAATTGCGATTCTTGAGCAAAATTTTAAAGTAACTTACCTTCACCTGGTTTATTCGCAGTAATAACACTAAAAATTTATTGGTTCACTTATAATAAAAGTTAGTCAAAAATTTAACCAGGTAGATTACGGTACACGTCAATAACAAAAGGTGTTTTCATGTTAAGGAAATAAAAACTAAGTTGTTGTGTACCGATGAAGATTTTTGCAATGTGACTTAATTCATATAAAGGAAAAAAAAATAGATTAAATTATATTCACATATTGATTAAATTATATTCAACGAACAGCCAGTAGTAGTTTATTGACGACAATAACCATTGCGAGATTTGGAAATGTCTACTGCTATATAAAGGTGGATGTTTTCAATATGAAGTCTGGGACGACCATGCTAAAAAGGTAGACAGTACTCAACTAACAGAGCTGGCGGTGTCGGATGAAGGACGGCCGTTCGTTGGGGGTAGTCAGTTCGTAATGCGAAAGGCCTGACCGCGGAATCTAGTAGGTGACGGGTTTGGAGAATCACAATAAAAATACTTTATGTTGGTTTCAAACATAGTAAGCACATTGTTGCTGCTACAAAATACTCAATTCTACGTCCGTTATCAATGCAACATATTTCCAGTGGCAGTCAAGACTGTGTTCCCGATGTCCGTTCCCCTTTTCATGTTTATTTATGTTTTTGTTAACGTGTACTCGTGTTGAATACAGCTAAAATATTGCTAACTGTTCACGCAATTAATCAAGCAAGCAAGCAAACTGAAGCTGGTTGTAGTATGAATTTCTTTTACGAGATATGAGTGGTAAAGCTAAACAAATTAGGAATTTTACTTTAAGTTTAAAAATACTATCACAGTGTTAGTATTGATCATTGATCATTGATTCCATATACTGTTAGGGGAGGGGTGGTACAAAACAGCTCGCAATAATGTGGGACTTAAAATGAATTTGTTTTAAAAAATATTTTTGACATTCTTTGATCATCTGTTATTAAAACGTCCGATATGTGCCTAAAGTTTAGTTGGTCAACACAAAATAATTTGTTTTTACAATTAAACCATTGATGCCACTGGATTGTGATTAAGGTGTTGAATGTAATAATTTAATACAATAAAACAACTTAATTATCACAGATAAATTGTGGAGACAACAATGGCGACCAGATAAATTCATCATATACAGATTATGTATGATTTTTAAGACATGCAAAAAGCTAACCTCACTCGCTGTTGGAGAAGACATTTATACGCGAAGTTTCCTTTTTTGGTCAGTGTAAAGAAGTTAAAGTTCACTTCTAAGTTCTTTTACAGATTTTGCCTAGATCTGTCAAGTGTAATGAATCAAAACAAAATAAAAATTTAAATTTATTATAAAACAAAATAAAAGAACGTATTTACAAAACAAAATCAAACCTTTCACACCTCAATCTCACCCACCACTCAACATACAACTGGGACCTCGGTGACCGAGTGGTCAAGGTAGTTCGTCTACTATTGATCACGTGGTCTGTCAACACTGAGATTGCGGGTTCGATTCTCACTGCAGGCAGGGTGTACTCGACTCCAATCTTAATTGACAAGGATTGCCAGTTTTCCTACCGCAGGTCGGGGGTTCTCTCCGGGTACTCCGGCTTCCTCCCCCAATAAAAACTGGACGCCATGAAATAGCTGAAAAATTGCTGAAAGTGACGTTAAAACACCATTCAAACAAACAAACAAACAAATCAACATACAACTAACTGACAAATTATAACAGATAACAAAATAAAATATAAAAATCTAGTAACAAAGTCATTTCATCACAGTCTTAAATTTGTCACATAGGTTTCCCATTTGAAACTTGAATGATTTTTCAAAGGGAGCTCTTAAGATTTTTGGTAATAAAAGCACTAATCAGTATACTTAGGAGCATTAATTAATTACTGCGACCATGCAGCGGGTAATACTTCACTATTCGGGCATACAAATTACATGTCCTGTGTAATCAGACCTGACGCGAACCATAACGTTAACGTACAAACATGAACTTTTTAGATTTTTAGCTATTAATAATAGTGACATAAATGTACTTTAATAAACATAGTGTTTCACCTGTAGCAGATTACAATCTTACCTTTAGAATAGCTATCGATCAACTCTGTCGGAAATAATAGTTTAGACGTTATTAAGAGGACATACACGAGTGATTTTTGAATTAAAGAAGGTGTAAAAACAAATCTACCAATCAAACGAGAAACCGGCAAACTTTAGAGATGGCTATAAATAACACGTCTTATTCCAGCAAACCAATAAAAATAAATCATACGTGTTTACAGACCACGTGATTAATAAAAGAAGAGTGACCTTAAACAATCGTGCAAATGGCAACCACTCATTTGATTACACAACCAGGTAACGATTTATCAAATATTATACGGGTTGTTTACTCTCAATATCTTTTTATCATCACTTGTCCCCACACAAATACAAAAGACTTCTTGTAAATCCGATATCATTCAAAACTGTCATACGAATTATAACATGAAATAATATAAAAATTAATTCATTAATGGTGAATTTTATCCTATTTTTTGCCCTTTTTATTTACACTTAAATCATTTGGCTATAAGCCAAAATGTAATTTTATGATAACAGTTTCATTGTGACGTTGATTGTAAAAAACTAAACGTTAATGTTATTAAGGCGTATATGCATCTTTTACAACATGCATCCAGGAATTAACATAAAAAATAGGAACCATAAATGATTGAATTATTTTTATTTCACAAAATATATTGAAAACATTAAAAATTGTCATTGTTTAGGTATAAGAAACAGTTTAAATAAAAACAAATAACCTATGAAGATACCCTACGCAAATTGGGATTTGGTTATTTATTATTAATTGCGATTCTTGAGCAAAATTTTAAAGTAACTTACCTTCACCTGGTTTATTCGCAGTAATAACACTAAAAATTTATTGGTTCACTTATAATAAAAGTTAGTCAAAAATTTAACCAGGTAGATTACGGTACACGTCAATAACAAAAGGTGTTTTCATGTTAAGGAAATAAAAACTAAGTTGTTGTGTACCGATGAAGATTTTTGCAATGTGACTTAATTCATATAAAGGAAAAAAAAATAGATTAAATTATATTCACATATTGATTAAATTATATTCAACGAACAGCCAGTAGTAGTTTATTGACGACAATAACCATTGCGAGATTTGGAAATGTCTACTGCTATATAAAGGTGGATGTTTTCAATATGAAGTCTGGGACGACCATGCTAAAAAGGTAGACAGTACTCAACTAACAGAGCTGGCGGTGTCGGATGAAGGACGGCCGTTCGTTGGGGGTAGTCAGTTCGTAATGCGAAAGGCCTGACCGCGGAATCTAGTAGGTGACGGGTTTGGAGAATCACAATAAAAATACTTTATGTTGGTTTCAAACAGAGTAAGCACATTGTTGCTGCTACAAAATACTCAATTCTACGTTCGTTCTCAATGCAACATATTTCCAGTGGCAGTCAAGACTGTGTTCCCGATGTCCGTTCCCCTTTTCCTGTTTATTTATGTTTTTGTTAACTTGTACTCGTGTTGAATACAGCTAAAATATTGCTAACTGTTCACGCAATTAATCAAGCAAGCAAGCAAACTGAAGCTGGTTGTAGTATGAATTTCTTTTACGAGATATGAGTGGTAAAGCTAAACAAATTAGGAATTTTACTTTAAGTTTAAAAATACTATCACAGTGTTATCATTGATCATTGATTCCATATACTGTCAGGGGGAGGGGTGGTACAAAACAGCTCGCAAAAATGTGGGACTTAAAATGAATTTGTTTTAAAAAATATTTTTGACATTCTTTGATCATCTGTTATTAAAACGTCCGATATGTGCCTAAAGTTTAGTTGGTCAACACAAAATAATTTGTTTTTACAATTAAACCATTGATGCCACTGGATTGTGATTAAGGTGTTGAATGTAATAATTTAATACAATAAAACAACTTAATTATCACAGATAAATTGTGGAGACAACAATGGTGACCAGATAAATTCATCAGATACAGATTATGGATGATTTTTAAGACATGCAAAAAGCTAACCTCACTCGCTGTTGGAGAAGACATTTATACGCGAAGTTTCCTTTTTTGGTCAGTGTAAAGAAAATAAAGTTCACTTTTAAGTTCTTTTACAGATTTTGCCTAGATCTGTCAAGTGTAATGAATCAAAACAAAATAAAAATTTAAATTTATTATAAAACAAAATAAAAGAACATATTTACAAAACAAAATCAAACCTTTCACACCTCAATCTCACCAACTCAACATACAACTAACTGACAAATTATAACAGATAACAAACTAAAATATAAAAATCAAGTAACAAAGTCAGTCCATCACAGTCTTAAATTTGTCACATACGTTTCCCATTCGAAACTTGAATGATTTTTCAAATTGTAATGAATACCCTGTCAAACGTGTTTGTATTCTGTAATTCAACTTTATTGCTATTTAAATTCACATATTAATCCACCCGCCAAAGAAATAATCAAATTTCTCAGTCAATATAACAAAACTTCATATAATACTGATCATAAATTGTTTTCCAAATCTTCATCTCGTACTACAAATTACAGTTACTCCCTGCATGCTATATTAAGGGTAGATAAACACCAAGTACAAGATTGTCTATAAACAATCCCAATTCTGATTGGTATAAAACAAAATAGAGGTCCGATGGACAAATCAAACGTCTTGGGCACTGCAAAACAGACAGAAAAATCTCCTATGAAGGAACAAAAATGACTATTTTGAGACAAGTGCACTTAAGTATTTGAACCCGCGTAATTAATTCATATAATATCCGCAACGCGCCATTTTTACAAGCAATTTAACATGCAAACCCGTATGAAACTTGAACAAGAATAAGTTTGGGTTGGGGTTCGACAACATGTGCAATTTGAAAGCCTACCTGGGAACCTTTTAATGCCCCGGTGAGCCCAAATAACCAGGAAATTTCTATTATGTCATTTCTATGTTTAACTCTGACAATAATCAGGTTCTATCTCAAATTTGCACAAACCATGTGCTCCGACTCCAGCACATCTTATCAACTCTATGTGTAGCTGCCCACTGACACACCTAAGGCAAACTGGTTCTTCTTGTGCTATTTTAATACTTAATCTTCAAAACCTGTTACACCTGTTCAGGTTGATTAGTACTATAAATAACATATATGTACTAGTAAAGTACAATCAAAAGAGAGATAGCTCTAATTTATCTCTACAACTTTACAGTCAGTCTATATATGTCGCTACATTTTGATTGACATTTACATTTAAAAAATGTTGATAATCTTATTTATGTATCTGGTTACTGTACACATGTTTATTGCATCCACAAGCATTGCTACGTTGCTGTTATTGACAAATACATTTTAATGACCATTCAAAAATCAAAGACTCCTTACCCCAATAAACGAGACTTTCAATAAGCATTGTTTGTCCTAAAACATTTATAGTTAAATAGGTCAGGCGTCTAGGTATATATTAACTGTTTGATCTTAGTCAAAGAGTATAGGCCAAAATAATCCGGGAATTATCTAGCCCAAATAAAAACTAAACGACATGATGAAGACAAAAATTGCTGAAATCAGGGCAAAACAACTGTAAAACAAACACTCCTCTACCTAACTAAGTACATATCTGACTACTTTGCTACATTCCTACCAAACAAATAACAAACCTATATATTTTTCGCCATATGTATTTTGTTTATCGTGACATATTTATAAGCATTGCGATGATCCACAACAGGGCTTAAGAAGATCTTCACTATCGTTAACGCAGTCACTTAGTCCCCACTATGTTAAGTAAATAAAATATATCGATGTGTAAACGATGTTCTCAAACACATTAAACACTTTTGTACGAGAAAGACAACAACTTTCTGAAGTATTTTAAGCAAACCATTAGAGAAAAAATTAATTCAAAAGCGACGATATGAACAGACAAACCGATGGCCTGATACTATTGTTAGCTTTCAGAATGTGTAACAATTATGTAATTCTAGGGGTCATATGCATCAAAGGGTCTTTAATGTGCTCGCGTGTGACTATCTAAACACGTAAACTAATAAAGTCGACGGCAAGGTTTTCCGTTTAAACCATGGAAGTGTATTCACGAATAATATATTGTTACTTCCACATTGATTTTTCGGTTTACATTTGAAAGCAGCTTTTGATTAGAGGCAGTCTAGGAAACTATTTAAGGATTAACTACAAAAAATATTTTCTCCATCGAGAGATAACAAAATTTCCGTTTTGCACATTGTATAATCCGCGTAGCGGACTATATTAAATGTGCACAACGGAAATTTTTTTTATCCCTCGATGGAGAAAATATTTTTTGTAGTTAATACTTATAAATAAATTCAAACAATAGAATAAACGCAACAATTTTATTTTTTGTAACTGGATATTTTTGAAAAAAAAGATCAACACAAAAACTGTTAGTTTCCCGTGGAGTAATATATAACGTCAAACGGCGCGTGTCTCCATGACGATCAAATTTGTTTTCCATCCTCTGATAGAAAATATTTTCCAGCCAATCAAAAGTCAGTATTCTCGCAAAATTTATTTATTTGCCTTTGTTTATTTTAATGGCAAGAAACATATGTAAATTATAGGATGCAAGATACAATTTGATTTATTGAAGACACGAAAATTAAAATATGCGTAGAATATCTAATAACCTAACATTTTTGTGTTTTTAAGATTTTGTCCAGAATAATACAGTCAACATAGAAAATCTTGAATAAAATTATAAAAATGCGTTTTAGTTGCATACTGATAGCAGCTGTATACTTTTCTACACATTCTGAATATTAAAATTTTTTAAAATTATTTTGAACTGAAACGTATGAATCCAATATTTATTGATTTGTTTTAGTTATTTTGCTCTTTAGTCTTTAGTTAGTAAAATACTTGTACTTAAACTGTTAATAAAGAATTATATAAACGCCGTATAAACAGAAAGTGTTTCAAATCAATTTATGTAATAAATTCAGCACGGGTATTTGGAGAAAGTACCCTACATGGTACACCGATTACAAGCCCCTTCCTTATCTCTGTTTCAGTTTTTTATTAATTCTACCGTCTTCTAGTTGTATAATTTATGACACATTTCACATATTTAACTTAAATACAAGTTTTATGATGTATGCCATTGCGACTGACATAGGGGAGCTAAAGGTAAGACACTTGATTTATTTACATTGCGAGAAGGAACGGAAGTCTGGCGGTTACGGTTTCCCGGTAAAATAACGATTAGCCCTATATTAATAAAGATTTGCACAATATTTAATAACGATTCGTACCATATTAATAAAGATTTGCACCAAATTTAATAACGATTCGCCACAATCAATAACGATTCGCCAAAAGATGATTATAAATTTTAAGTCAGGAGTTATTTATGACATATAGAGGATGCACGAAATGCGCGTTAAAACTTGAAAACTTGAAAAGTATTTTTTCTAAATGATACTCTACGAAGAAAGCTACCTTTTTTTTATCAAAAGATGATACAATTTTGAAAATCGTGCTCTAATTTAAAAATACAGCTGAGCCAGGAGTGCATCATCCTGCTACTTTAAGAAAATTATTGAAAGTATTTTTGAGTTAAGAGTCTAAAAACAAAGAATCCCCCTTTTAAGCGAATAAAGTTATATAACACATAGCAAAGAATGAAAAATTTATTATAAAATATACTGACTATGAGGCTTCCAAAATAAACAGCAATAAGCATTTTCAAGATGCAGTAGCGACATGTGATCGGGGAACAGGCGGGGAACAGGCGGACAGACCTACAGATGGATATAAGGTCTATGAGTACTAAAGCATCTTAAATCTTAATAACAAATAGTAATGCTGTTAAAACTTCAAAAACATTTATGACAAATATCTTGTTTTGCTAGCAGATAAGGGCCTCAATATTATTTTAATCTGCAAAAATATTATATAGAGTGTTTAATAAATGAATTAGACATGGAGATTTCACTTGGCAATCCTACTTACACATCAACTAGGAGGAGATTCTTGAAAATCAAAAATCGGTGTTGGCATCATTGGTCTCTACATTAAAGTCAAAGATAGTGATCTCCCTCTTGAATTGGATATCAAAACTTAACAAAAATCCATCCAAACAGCTTTTCATAGCAGAATCATTTAAGTGTGTCACCAACTCACTATCGCTATTCCTGACCACTATTTTAACAAGAATTAAAAGATACAGTGACACTTTCTACTCCAAGAGTAGCATAAATGAAATGTGGATATTAAAATACTGAAAAGATCTGAGGTCTAGATATCTTCCCCAAGGTAACAGCGTTAAACAATTGATTTTTCGACACTCTAAAGAGACATCATTCATATTTAGTTTAAAACATGGCTTAAAGATTTTATTAAACGCTGCTTTGTCAAAAAAAAACGAATCGAGATAATATGAATACCTGGTAATAAGCCATGACAGACCTTACGTCGTCATCAAAGACAAAATAAAATAATAAATATACTGAAGACCAAATCTGTCAAATGTTAGATTTGCCGATTGCACAACATATTTTTCATGTTGAAGACATGTTTTTTTAACAGACTGTTGGTAATCCTATGGGTATTAATTGTGCTCCACTCCTCGCCGACCTGCTTTTGTATTCCTATGAGGCTGGGTTTCTAGAAGGCCTGCTGAAGAAAAAAAGACACTGGCTCGGACCGTTAATTTCACTTTCCGATGTATTGATGAAGATATTTCTATCAACAATTCTAAATTTGGTGACGATTTGCATTTAATCAAAACTAGCATGCTTGAAATTAAGGTGCATCCATAGTTTTATTGGGTTCGGGTTATTCACTTTCTTTTTTGTGTTTTTGGTCTTTGTTTTGCGCTAAAACGGTTGTCTATATGCGGATTTGTAATTGTCCCTGGATTTTTGGTTCATTTTGTTCGGTCGGTATTCTTTGCTATTTTTTATACCATAAAAATGCGTGACGTCATGGCGTATAAAGACTAAAATGTATACCAATTGTATTATTCATGAATGAGCAGTATTGGTTTTACTCTTTGGATGTATTAAATTTGATGCTTTTAACTTTTCCTAGACAATTTAATTTTATTTCAATTAAGTGACACTTCTGAAACACAAAAATATGCACCGAGTCAGCATTCTATCAAAATTTCACAATATATTTTATTGCGTATAAGAACGAACGCTCAATCGGAATTTTATATAGTTCAAACAATCTACCTTTACTGTCAATTTCAGTCCTAAAATAGTGTATGTACAAAATTGACTCTCAACATTTTTATGTTCAATGGAAACCAATAAAATTTATCCTCCTGTTTTCTTGAATATTCAGCGTTCCAAAAAATCAAATTTATTCTAGTATCATTAACTTTTTCAAACTCTCTATTAAGCAACATTGAACTGATCTGTTGAATATTACTACTTTTGCAACCTCTGGACTGGTTTCTGGGATTTGGTAGTCCTACACCTATATTTAGTAGGAATCATTTTTCACCACAAAAACTTGATTTTTTAGTTATTATTAGTTTTTATTAGTTCTAGTTTAAAACATATACATGTGTTCATATTAAAACATTAAAATAGATTAAAATAAAAAACGCGCATTCATGTTGTATACATCTATTCCTTTCTTTAACGTTTATTTCTCGTTTTGTCCTGTATGTTATTTGTTGATAACAATGCATCACTTCAAAAAGAACTTCGGCAAAATCAGTTAAAAAATTCCATACGACTAGATAAATAATTAATCGATCAAATAAAGTAATTTCAGATAACAATTTCATAACCATAAAAAATATTATCTAAATATATAGCTTAAATCAATTCATGCAGGTCCGACATTTTTCAAAAAACATTCCAATTCGCTTTTAGATCTTATCTTAACGAACGAAACTTAATTTATACTGAAGAAGAACCTTTTCCCAACATAAAATTTTATTATAAGTGTGTGACGCGTAGGAATATACACAACGAACTGAAAACGAGGACGTGGTCAGTTTGAAGGGAATAACTGGCATTGACAACAGATACATTTTACGATTTGCCGAGAAGATTATTACTGAAAAAAAGAAGACAGAACAAAAGAAACAATATTTTCTCGAATTCCTTTTACTAATGTTCCTCAATGTACCCGAGGTTTATATGTAACGACATGTGTGACGTCATATCTGTTCAAACGCAAAGTAAACATAGCAAGACATTCTTTCTTATTTGCGAACAGGAAAAACAATAGTTTTCCATTGTGCGATGGATTTATCATTGAAAATTGAAGGGGCTTTGCTGAGAAATGGAGTTAGTGGCAAATCCATGCATCTTGTTCATTTTGTTGATTTGTTGTGACTGAGAAAATAGAAGGTAGTTTAACCGTTACGACTATTGCGTGTATTTGAAATGATTCCTATTTAAAATTACTAGAAACGCAATTTTTAGTATCGTTTATATATGGCTTCACACTCGCATTTCTCCCACACTCGAATTCGGCTATTGCTGTCATTCAGCAATGTGAACAATGAATCCAAAACGAGGGGTACTGTTAAAATAAATTCTTGTATGTATTTCTCAAAACAAATGATTCTATAATAATAATAATTCATAGCTGCTTCATTTAAATAAATTTCCGTTTACGAGATACATTGCGCAAGATATTTGTACTGTAAAAAGTTAATAAATAAACTCAAAGACGGTAGTCTTGTTCAAAAGGACTAGTAGAAAACTATTAGAGATCTGATGGGCTTCAAAGTAAGTAAGTCTAAATTATCCCATATTCTCCACAATGATGAAATAATCGCTGATAATGTTAGAAGAGCTGAAATTTTGAATATTCAACAAAGACATCTGAATGATTCAGATAAAATTTCATCAGATCCCAAAATGCTTGACATAATTCCTCTAAATGAAATTGTAATAACTGAATCTGACGCTGAAGATGTTCTTCTTAACTTAAATATTAGTAAAACACCTGCAATCAACTAGTCTGAAAGTACATAGAGAAGGTGCGGTTGTATTAAATAAAATCTTATGTAAGCTGAAAAGGGTATTTTTGCAAATGATTGGATGGAAGCAAACGTTTGTCCTGTTTTTAAAAAGTTATGAAGGGTGTGTTGAGAATAAAATTATCACACCATTCTAGTCAAAGATCACCTGTTTTTGAGAAATGTTGTTGATACTCTCAAATGTACTTGTGGTACCATCAAATCTACGCTTCATGGTACTTTTATATTGCCAAAAATACAGCACACTAAGATAACAACACTTGCTTTCCGTTAATGTACCTATTCCACTAGCCATAGAAATCTGCCTTTTTGGATCAGAAGAATTATCCATGGACACTAATATTACAATATTTCAACATGTTCAAAACGATATCATAAAAACTAAGAGATTAACTGCTTAGCTATGTTCTTTTTGCCTCTTTTTCCATTTTGTTATTTCACTTATATATTATATTGTATGTAACATTATTCAATGTTAATACAATATTCGGTGTACCGAATCGATTCTGTCACGCTCCACTTATTCCAAACAATATATGCAGTTTATATTAAATATATTCCGAAGGAAACAGATTTTAATAAGCATGCTGCTTTTTCAGAATCCTTTTATTTAAATGTTCCACTTACTTAAATTGTAAAATTTTGTGACGTATTTTACATTTATTGAATAAAATATTGTTTACAAAGAATTAGATAATAGATATTGTTAAACTGCATTGATATTGCGGCCATGCAAACAAGTAATATGTTTACTGTTCTGTCAAACAAGTTACAAAACAATGTAAGAACTCAAGATAATTAGTTATTTAAATTTCTAAAAACGTCTGCTAAATCGACGAAATCATTTTGTAAAGCAATTTTTTTCACCGACTTATCCTTATTATCTTCAACATTTAGATCCGCTTTATGCTCTATTAGAAGCTTAGTTAAGGAAATGTTATTGTTTAAACAAGCCTTAAATATTGGCGTCTGTCCTAATTTATCTTTCAAATTGACCTTTGCGTTTGACTTTAACAGTAGCAAAACTGTGTCGAAATCATCATGCATGCAAAGTATGTGTAGAGGCGTCTTGTGCTGTATATCTTGACAGTTTATATCTACTTCATGGTGAAGAAGCAGTTCTATTGTCCTTCTGCTTTTTTCGTGATGGTCATTCTTCATTTCGCAAGCAATAAAAAAAGGTGTTCGACCATAGTTATCTTTAAAGTTTACTTTTATATCTGAATTGTATTGTAATAATATATTTACTGCATCAAAATGCCCCTCAGAACATGCTATATGAAGCGGTGTTAACCCATTACAGTCAGGATTATTGATCTCTGCATTACGGCTTAGCAGTAGTTCTACAATATCCCGATTTCCATTTTTACACGCTAAGTGAAGAGCTGTTCTTTTCTCTGTATCCATAACATTTATAGCCGCCCCTTTTTTAATGAGGGATTTTACTATCATCGTCATTTCTCTTTCACAAGCTACGTGTAGAGCAGTTCTTCCTGCCTTATTTTGTTTGTTAATTTCAAGTTCATTATTCTTCGGGAAATGTAAAAACAAATTATGGTAACCTAAGTATGATGTGACATGCAACAGTGTGGAATCATCATCAATATCTTTAACATTTTCCAGCTTCTGATTTTTTTCAAGTCGTTGAATCAACTTTTGTCTGAATTGATGATGCTTTATTTGTATATTTCTTTTCAAAGAACACCAAAGGTAACCTTTGCTTAAATCAAGCAAAAGTCTTTCAAAATATAAATTTTCTAACTGCGGATTGACCATAATATTAAGTTGGGTAAATGATTCATTAACATGTAATTGAGTTAATTGAAGTCGTTCATTAATTAAAGACGGATTTCCATCTTGGATGATACTGCGTACAAACCCACCACCTATTATTGTTGAGATAACATGAAATAATTTATCATGGAAAAAACAAAAACTTGTTTCCGTTTCTTGAAGAAATGTTCCGTTTATTGATTTCAATATTTTGCTCAGTGTAGTCTTTGTGGGCTTATGTTGAAATCCGGATTCAGAATAAATGTCTTGAAGCATATGATCAAAATCTTTATGTTCCTCATCCAGTAATTTCTTTTCGATTCTACCATTATTAACTACCATAACGGCAAGAGCAAGATACAAAACGTCAGACCGCTGCCTCATACGTTCGATTTCGGTTTTTAGGAAAGCAAATGGATACGTGAAAAAAGTTGGAAAATGGTGATCTGTTTGTACTGACAAGGCACAAAGAGCTGGAAAAAAATTGTATAGTAGAAGGTCTTCATGACCTATTTGACCTACAAAATCCTCCTTATGATAGCAGGAAAGCATTTCTCTTCGATTTTCTAGTGATAATGTCATTTCGCTTAAAAGCATGTCGCAATGATAAAAATTATCAACATCAAAAGTGTTCATAATGTAAACATGTGATCTACATGTCATGATTATCTTTAAACTTGAAGTAATTAATAATGCGGTTTCAATTGCTTTAAGTATGTCTTTAGTATGACCAGTGGTAACTGTATCTAATCCAACTAAATTATCAACAATTAAAACGTGATTAGCATAACTGTACGAACTATCCTCTAAAAGTTTGGAAACTTCTTCCGGCACAGAAACGGGCATTATTGTATACCCTTCTGTTGTTTCTAATTCGAGGGCAACGTAATAAGCAATCGCAGTTTTTCCACATCCTGGTGGGCCAGTTATTAGTGTGCATTGGTTTTCAATTACTTTTCGTCTTATTATTTCTGAAGCTGCAGTCGGATGAAAATATCTTAGATTAGACTTCCATTCACGTAACAAAGAGACACCTGTAAATATTACATTAAAATAGCCCATTTTACCATCTGATGAAAATGTTTTGAGTAAATACATTTAATCAAGATAAATAGAACATAATAAAAACTATATCAGATTCCGTTTCATCTCATCATGTACACTATTGGAAAAGGTCAGATTAAAACTTTTTCGACAATTTAAACATGTGTATATAACTGAAAGTATCAATAATATTCATATCAGCACTACTGTGTGGTTTTCAGTAAATGATAGTAATTTAGAGGAGACTCAGTAAATAAAAATGTTTAAAAAATAATATATATATACTACATCAGGTACGCATTTTGTCTAATCAAGACTCATCACTGGTGACGAAGTTTAAATATTGAACAACCACATAAGTAATGAATATCACCCAAATTCAAAACGCTATACTAAATCAAGACATAGCCATTTAGAAATTAAACAATTCTAATAATTTAATGTAATCAAAATTAGAAAACGATTACAGAACAGAATGAATCATTGATATTTCCTCAGCTCCGAAATGTGACTAAAACGCTAGAGATACTATCAATTAGTAACAGAGATCTGCATAAATACAATTATAAAAGATTAATAAGGACATATAATCAGGATATTTGATACAAGATAAATTTGCAAACCATGACTAAAACCGTTTTTTGATTTTAATTTGTTTTTATTCGGTAATGTAACAAAATATTAACTTTATAACCACACACTTCAACAGCATTCCTTGCAAAGTCTAAATAACACCAGTCTAAACGTTATCTAGATCTAGTTAGTGTAAACGTTAATACATTATACAGACTATACGCTATTGGTAACACTCATTTATTACACGGATTCATTTAATTTATTTTTAAAAAAGTAATGTTGTTTTAACATAAACATTTTCACCTTTATTTCTTATGCGACTTACAACCACCGTTTTTTCTAGTAGCAAGCAAATCAAAACAAAACTTTATCCTAATCGCCAATAACAGTGTTACCAGAGTTAAGATGACACTCGATGACATCTTTGTTAAACTTGCAAGCATGAAATAGCCATTACAAAATGTCTCTCATTTCAACTGTTACTATCTGTTGTCTGATGCATTTTGATCGTCAAACGATAACAGTGTAACGGAGAACGTCATTTGTTGAAGTGGTCAGCTAAGAGACACCTGAGTAACTATTTACTAACTTGACTTTATCACAAAACATTATAAATATTCTGAAATCTGAAAGCAACAAATTTGTTACTTGTCAAGAGACGCTAACTGTGAAAAATGCTCGTCGGGATCTATCTTAATAAAACCGACAACTGTGGCCATATTTGATCAAAACTGGTAAAGTTTTGAAAAAAAACAATTATAGATGAACCTGTATCCATTAAAAACATTTTGACGTTTTTTACCCTATTTGATGATACCCAATGGTTATATATGGAGATTTTATAAACGTTCTACATACCAGCTCTATTAATGGACATTTTAACAGCATTATCAATTGGTTCTAAAGATGTTTTCTTATCTTCTAAAAACGAAAAAAATAATTTAAGTACTTTAAAAGATTTAACGTAATTTTAAAATGCTAACACGTTTTTACTTTTTTTTATTTGTGTGCTGTTATGTATTTTGGTGATTACTGAAAGGTAAAACTTACGTTTGATTTCTCTTTATATTATTTTCTACGAAGGCGGTCACAATATAAACGTCATATATAAGTATAAAGAATGCTGGTAGGACAGGATGGGCCCAGTGACAGATATGATTAATCGAAGTCAGAGTAATTGATAAGAAAACTGGAACGTTAGACTAAGTACAAAAATAACAATCTAAATTGTTTGCAAAGAGCATCTCAAAAATAGTAATAACAAAGATACTATTTCGATAATTATAAATACAAGAGTTACTGGTTAGTTTCACCAGTTGGGCTTGCTACAACTTCCATGCCTTTTGTTTCTAAATCGAAAAGTAATAATGTAATTGCGTTACTAACAAACCTCTGATATTTTCATTGAAGCTCAAACATATTATGTCAATTAACCTAAACGTTGTCGTTTATATTATATTTATTTTAATTAAATATTTTGCGTTTGCGTGTTTTTGGAGATTGATCAACGTGCAAGTTATTTTAATATTTTATTTTTTTAATAATTTATTTTATGTATCTTTGGAGAACAATTTGACAGTTGTATTTTGACAGTCACAACGTAGGTGACTTTTTCCAGAATCGTTGTATAATATCGAAAACTGTTTGTGAATATCATAATTTGTTTTAGTTGGCTATGTCCATGTGCAAAACGAGGTATACGTTCAAGGTCGATCGATTCTTTTAACTAAATACAACATATTTTACTCTTATTCATATAAATTAGTCACTTTTTTCAATTTAACGATATATAAGCTACTATTCATACTTGCCAGTGTTAAACTTTGGAGTATTACGTAATTTTGTTACTTATACTTGTATTTTTTTATTTACTATGTAGTGTTGATTTAATCGCCCTTGTATAAATGGCTCATTCGACAACAATACCAACAGTTTTGATTATTTGTTCGAGGTTCATTAAACGATTGACAGACGAATTTAGTAAAAACAGATAATTCGTAATGATTTAAGTTTAGTACATTGTAACGTTCAGTGTTTTTCCATATCCGGTGGGACGGTAAATAGTTTGAAGCATAATGCGAAATTGGACACTTTAATCAGGGAGACCCAATCATCAAGTTTAATATTACAAGTAGATGGCAAAGATATTTGTAGCACACATTTGCAGCCAAAGACACTTGCTTGTAACATAAGAGATTGGATGAATTACCTATGTACGCATTATTGCAGTGTCGAAACTGTTACTTTTTGCAAACTATTTGAGCGAAGCCAACTATGTACCGGCTCATGTTTATTCTTACCCCAAAAGTGTTGTGAACCAGATGTTACCAGATCTAATTGTAGCATCCACACACAATACATTTTTTGGAAGCATTTAAGGCTAATGAACAGTCCATGCAATATTTATCATACAGATGGAACTCATTTGTCTGATTTAGGAATGAAAATGTTTTATATATCTTTACGATTAGCTCATTAAGCATGCTTTAGACCATCGTTCTTGAAATAAAATTTTGTTAGGTTAGTGTTCGTCTGCTTATTTGCTGCAGTGCTGGTACGGATTACCAGTTGATTTATACTAATGGTAATTCTGTTGGGTAGTATTACAACAAGCGAAGGAATTTTTAGTTCTTCAGTTTATAATGAATAAAACAAAACCAAATAAATAAAATAAGTTAACAAACATTGAAATCGGATATATGTTTAAACATTATGTCATTGTAATGGACATATAAAAGTTCTAACTAATAAATTTATAGTTTACAGTTTATCTGATTCAACAAAATTAGTCGAACTTGGCTAAATGTAAATGCTTTTTTAAAAGCAAAACATCTGTAGTTATATTATATCATACTAGTACAAGTAGTAGTAATGAAACTTGCTGCAGCACTGTACCAACTTTTTTTCAGAAAAAAGTAGTTTCAGCTCATGTTGACGAGTTGCAGATAGTTTTCCCAATTTTTAATTCAGTGTAGACTGAACGTGCTACGATGATTATTTGATACACCTATTAGTCACTAGTGGTATATGATACCCATCTATTTTAATCATGTAACCAACTCACATTCTACAGTAATGGAAGCGAGTGATTTGGCATGCCATTAAACCTAGTTTAAACCACTATTTCTTTTGAAATGCGTTTACCAAGTCAGGACCATTGCTCTAGTTGCTTTATGTTGGTTGTTGGTTCTGGAGTTTGCCGGTTCCTCGTACTTGATTTGTGGATTGTCTTTTTGACAGTTTTATCGATGTTAGGTATTTAGTTATGACCTTCATTCATGTCATACATTTCTGTTAATGACATATATATTTGTACATACAAATAACCTTTGATTAGGGTATTGATTGGGAATGTACTCAGCATGGTTCTGTTATAAATCCATGAATGTAGTGCATGTACTACCAATGATATGGTACATGTACTTAAGTTAATAATTTAGTTATTTGGTACATGTATAGTAGATAATGCGTATTTGGACACTTTAATCAGGGAGACCCAATCATCAAGTTTAATATTACAAGTAGGTGGCAACGATAAATCTGTACTATTTTATTTCTTTCTCAAACCAGTGTAATATGGTTTCTATAAGTGTACAATATGCCACCCAAGACTAATAGACCAACAAAAAGGAAAGAGACTGGATATTCAAACTCCAGATGAAATGGACACATCAAAAGAAGGTCATACTAGCATGGAGGCAATGACTTAAGCATTTGCAGAATCTGCTAAAGTTATTCAAAATGTAAAAGACAATATGATGTTCACATGAAATACGCAGGTTACAGCTACATGTAGTAGTTCTTGCACAATGTCGCAGACACCTGGATCTGTCATTAACACAGAAGACAATACATCAGGTAAACAGATTCGTAGTAACGATTCTGACAATTTTATCAGAATTCCAGCACAAGACATAGCCACTGGTTCAATGATTAATTATGGTACAGTATCATTAATTCCAAAATTTTAGTTAATCATCGGCCTTCAGAGTTAGGTTTTCACTTTGAAGTGTGTAATCAGAATGTGGGTTTAGCCTAAGGCAAGAAAAGAAAGTATGTTAGTATAAAAAACTGGACAGATGCTTTTGCGATTTTTGCATCTGTGTTGAGAAGAGGTAGTCCAAACCGTTCTACTTTGGAAGAAGATTTGGCAATATATTTTGATCGTATTTTTCATATTTATAAGAATGGGGATGACTGGTATTTTTACAATGTTAATTTTAGACAGAATATACAAAATGATGGTGTCCGTTCTTGGAACTGTGTGGATCAATTATTACACACAAGGACTCTTAGTAGAAACCAAATAAGAATGTAAATTCAAACTTCAACTTAGGCAATGTGTCTAAAAAATCTACCAAAGTAAGGAATTCCATACGTTTTCCACAATCTGCTAAACCATTTCCAGCCAGCGCTCTTAGTAAAACATGCAACATATACAATGAAGGGCGATCATGTGATGGAAACTGTGGCTACCTGCATGTCTGCTACATTTGCTACCGAGCACATCCCATGTCCCTCTGGATTAAACAAAACCAAACTAGACCTGAGAACACACAAGCCAGTACAAACATTACAAAAAGTCCAGAGCCACAAGGTTACCAAATGCAAACACAGCCTCAAAAAAATCTAAACCATGATTTACCTACCCTTATAGATGTTGACCGTTTAGAAGTTTACCTATTAAGGAATGATTTAGAAAAATCAAAATATTTGATAAATGGTTTAAAATATGCTTTTCATTTAGAGGATGAGGGTCAAGGGTACCAAAATGTTATAATTTAAAATCAGCCTTAGGCAATCCTGCTATCGTGTCAGAAAAAATTAAGAAAGAGGTCATTTTAAAAATGAATAAAAGGGTCTTTTGATAATATACCATTAGATCCATTAATAATATCCTTTTTAGGTTTAGAGCCGAAGAAGCAACCAGGAACATGGCGTCTAGTTCATCACCTATCACACCCTGATAAGAAAGCTAATTTAGTTAATGCTGGGATTTCAGATGAAGCCGCTACTGTTCCATTTGCAGGTATTAATGACGCCAAAACACAAATTAAGCATCACTGCAATGGTCTATATTTTGGATGATTTCTTCATTATTGAAAATTGATGACATAGCTAGACTCAGAGCTTTTTTTGGCTTATGTGAAAAGCTTAATGTACCTTTGTCAATTGACAATCCGAATTACCTTCTCAACTGGTGCACTTGTCATGCATAACCCTGGATACACAAACGCAATAAGCTCGTTTACAATCTTTGAAACTAGATAAGTGCAGGAACTTGCTAAGAAAGTTTTTGGCAATGAATAATTGCACCTTGAAAGAATCGCGAGGCTTAATAGGTCTTATAAAGTTTGCATGCTCTGTGATCCAACTTGGTAGGTAACACAAAACATATTCATTTAACTATGGAAGCAAAAAAATGACTTGAAACTATGGTTGCTATTTTTGGAAATTTTCAATGGAGCTTCTATATTTTTGCATGAGAAATAGCGATGCTGTACAGTCAAAATGAAATGCTCGAATCTACAATTGCAATGGATTTTATGGTCCTTTTCCAGAGAATTGGAAAATAATGAATATCATGACATTAGAATTTTACCCAATTATTTTGGCTATTGAAAGTTGGGGTACATTCTGGAAAAATCATGCGATTCTTTTTTTACGGATAGCGAAACGCTTGTTTCATTGATCATCAAACAAACTTCAACTGATCTCAAGATGGTTAGGTTCATCATTTTAAGGTGTTTGCAACACATTGTTTAAAGCAAAACAATAAGAGTGAAAAGAATAGTCAAACAGATTACCTCTCTGGTTTACAGGTGGAGCGATTCTTGGAAAGTCGAACAAAATGCTTACCTCCATTCAAAATACCAGTGAGAGAAGCTTCTTCCACAGAACTTTTGGGATACATTAACATATTAAGACAAGCAGCTTTGGTCAAATCTACTCTACCTACATACCAGCTTGAACATTTTAGTATCGAAATATGTATCCCCATTAGCTGATTGTCTGTTGCTTCTGTATCACTTTTTATTGCATATAGATTTAAGAAAGCTCTCTCACCCTACAATATCAACTTTTTTGTCGGCAATTTTATGTTCACAAGATGCTTTCATTGCCCGACAGTACCCAGTCCTTCCATAATTGGTAAACTTTCCTCAGGAACCTATCGTTTGCCCATAACAGTTCCTGTTTTGAAAAACTCTTAATACTTTTACCATATTTACATCCCATGTTTGCTTTATAATGCATTCTTTTTAACAGCATTTTCTGTTTGGTCAGAATTGGTGAGCTCGTAATGACTAAGAATGAACCATTCGATTCGCTCATTCAGTTACAAGATATAAGAGGTTTGTTAATCTCAAGGTATAACTCAAGAGATAGAAATTCGAAGTCGTAAATTCAAACATAATGTTAAAGGACAGGCCAAAGTAATAACATTTTATAAAAGTCTTGTTAATGAATTTTCAGTTTAGGCTGTGGTACAATATTTAAAGGTGCGACCAACTTCTAACATACAAGCATCGCTTTCTTGTTAGTATGTAGGGAAGCCAACAACTCGTTCTGATTTTGATAGGGTTTTTCATAAATGCCTCAAAGCATGTGGTTAAGATTGCTCCCAATATAAAGGGCATAGCTTAAGAATTGGAGCTAAAACATTTGCATCAGAGCAAAGTTGATCAGATTCACAGATATGTTCAATGAGTAGATCGAGATCAAATGCATTTTGTAAGTATATCCGTTCCAATCGTTGTATTTAATCATTTTCTGTTTACCAGCTTGATTCGGTAAACATTTTTTAGTTCTTTATTTGGTTCATTTTCTGTTTACCTGCTAATACATGTTTAGTTTACCAGTTTGGGCCCTTAAAAGTATTTTAATTGTTATTATTATTTCATTTTCTGTTCACCTGCTTAATCATTTTCTTGGGCCGGAATATGTTTTGTTTGTTATCAGTTATTTGTAAAGTCAAGCTCAATAATAAGAGAAAGTACACCAGCATTCACATAAAGACAAAAAATATTAGTTTTGATTGTTGTCTCAAATGCTTGGGCCGTTGGTCAACAGTTAGTATGTTACAATTTTAATGGTTTATTACTTTAAAATACTTATTTGCAGTATGTAGTAACTATTGTCAATATTTGCTGTATGTATTACATTAAGTTTGCCAATGTCTAGTTGTTTTTTGACACAGGTCAACAATGAATATGATTAATGTCTTTTTATACCATTTAAGCGGTGTTTTGTATTTTGCCAATGCCAATGTTTGGTCTTTGTGGGGTAGGATATATGTTACTGCATAACATCTTTCATTGTGGCTCTTTTCACCCCATTATAGGCCAAGCTTTTATGTTACGCATTATCCATAAAGAAGAATTTTTGAAATGTGTCTTTGTCAGTATGGATTTTTTATGGAAAGTTAATCATGTTAATAGCTTGTAGAGAATGTTATGTTATTGTATGCTTTTGTAACCAATTTTAATTTAATAAATAAACATTCTCAATCTTTATTCTGTTTTAGTTGTCGAAAAGGTAACCCTGAGGAGGGCTTTCTAAAGTTGATGGAAGAGAGCATAGAAAAGTATCAACGTGTTTAATTCATTTGTTTGATTTAATAATAAAAAAACAAAATACAAACTATCGAAAGCTCTTTGTTTAGACGTTTTTTTTCATGAAAAAGTCATATTATGTAAATGTTATTACAATGCTAGTTGCATATTCACATTGTTTGAGCTTTTTGATACCAATTTTCAGTTCTCTTTTACATGACAGCAAAAAGCCAAATAAAATGTTTCGTTTTAATACTCGTTGTATAAGTGATGTGTTATAACCATTTTAAACGCATATTTACTTGTTATACTTTGAGTATTGTTTTAAGCGCTAATAAAATTTTAGTAAAATATAATTTCATTTTGAATCACACTTAACTTGCATTTCCAATATCAAAATGTATGCAAATGCTCCAATAAAATGCAACCAATTAGCTTACCAACTTGAGTTCTTTTTCTTTTAAGTATTACGACAACTGCTACAGTAACGAGTAAAGTACCTAGTAAAATAGGTAAAACAAAGTCATAGTTTAAATTGTGAAACCTGTACCGCATATGTTATCAGAATATTGATTTTTGTACTGAATATAAACAAATCAAATAATAATGCAATTGCTTTATATTTATGATAAAATTCTTATACAAAATAGAAAAGATAGTAATACAAAAGTTTATATGCTTGAATATAACGTCTTACATATCATGATTATTCCTGATTTCACTATGTAAGCACCGTATAACCGATATTCTTGTACGTCTGAAAATAGATACATCATATACATAGATAATAAAGAAGAACCGTAATATAGTCAATGTTTGAACTTTTTGGTCAATATATACCGACAAATACCCTGTAGTTTTAGTTATAGCCAAGAGTAAAAAAGATGTTTTAACGAGGAGTACTCTACGTTAATTTGAATCCAGATATTTCGTTTTGGAAATAAGACACGTTTAATAATAAACGTAAAATAAAAAGTAGAAATAAATATATTTAGTTATTAACCAGGCAACATAAGCTCTTACTTTACTATCGACAACAAGTTTATATTGAATTTAAGAAAGCTCAGAAAACGCAAAATTGGTTTATTAGTAAGTGATCGTGATAAGGTATTTATATTTGCATTGTTTATGGACACATCGTTTAGGACCACAACTTTTAGCAATTTTATAAAAATAAAGATAGTCTAATCACCGACACTAAAGGTCACATTTGTTGAATGAGGGAAGTACTTTCCAAAACATGTATAAATAAATGGTGCGAAATAAGCATTTAACCCACCCTTCCCAGAAAACAGTGCTTCCGACAAAATAAACAACGCATTATGGTTTAAATCGATGAGCATAAAAGTGGAACAAGAAATGTTTACTTTAAACTATCATTTTCTTAGTTCTTAATTCACACTCCAAAATATTAAAGATTTTAAATTTGATTGTTTAAATGTTTGCGTTTTGAAGAACACCAACATCCAATTAGACATCTCCCTGGATTTTATTCTGTATAATATCCTTTGTTAAAAAATGGATCTCTACATTGTAAACAGATATCTGCCTATTTTACAACAGTGTTAAACCATGCAATCACCAGATTAGTTCATGTTGATTTATAAACTATAGAGATTGTTCAAAGTTTAGATATATCTGCTTTTATTTAAATTTATTGAAGCCTACTAAAATCATCTAAGAAACGACTTAATGAATTATTTTTATTCAGTTGTTTTTTTTTGTGTTTCAGGGTTAAGCAACATTTTCTTTGTATTAAGCAGCTGCTATAATGCTACGCTTATCTTCAATGTCTCCACTTATCGGAAGTTAACATTCAACTGTTCAAAATGAACGCAAAAATCGGAAAGTAGGTGTAGTCATAAAAATGAGCTAGAAACGTATTAAACTTATCTTGATTGCAGTTAAGATGATTATTTTAATGGAGAAAACTATCTACAGAAGCGATTTCTATATAGTTGAACCAAACAAACATTGTTTTACCATCGTGAGATTGTGAAAAACTCCGGCTCAGACCCGTATCATAAAAGCCGCTGTTTTGTCTATGAAAGCTTTCCGACGTCCCACGCTCCCATCAATGTCTACAAATGAGTTCGACGACAGAGGAGTTTCGTTCGGACTCGATAAAGTTTAGTCTAGCGTTTCATATTCAATGCCGAAATGTCGCCTAAATAGTACTTTAATTAATTTCTAATAAATACACCTTGAACTAAATATTACATTAAATTCACAAAGTATGTAGATGAATGCACATGTACCGATTTTATTAATTATTTGTTTGTTTCTTTGCATCAGGTTTATCGCCTCATTAACCTGAGTAAAAAGGGAGGAATTGGTCTATGAATGTTTCTTAATAGTGGCGGGTGTAACTTTTTCTGGTGTTTCTGAACACAGTTAACCAGGTTTTCAACAAATGGATATGGTAGTAAATATTTTTTGTACGAATTTCATAAAATGTGCTTTGTTACACAAACTCATAAAACTAAAAAAAAATATATTCAGTTCTTCAATAAATATGTGGTTGCTGCGAACCTAACACTACAAATTACTTTAAAAAATTAATTACCAATTTTACTGGAAGTAGCAATACTTAGAACTGTTTTGACAGGTGAAGCTTCACTTTCACTTGATCTGAAAACTCAAAATAGTTTTACACAGGGAAAGATAAATAAATTACAAGATAAAACAAAATTATACAATTATATTGTATGACAGTAATCTTATTCAAGCAGGTAATCTAAATATCACTACCACTTTGGCTTAGATAATAAGCGTATTTGTAAAGGAAAACAAACATTGAAGAGCGGATTGCCTTTAGAAGGAGAGTGCCATTTTAGGTAATTTCTGAACTAGCAATTAAGAAAACAGGGAATAGCGTGAAGAAGATTAAAAACCTGTAAAGAATACATACACAAATACTGAAAATTATAAAAGATTGATATTTCACTCGGTCATAATATAGTCGGTTTTTGAAATATGCGCTCTCCAGTACATGTTACTGCCCATATGCTGTCATGATAAAATTAAGACTAAAGCTAAACCACAATTGAAGTGGAAAACTTATGACAGTTTTAACCACGAAAACTAAATCGAAAAGACAGAGGCAGTTAAGAAACAATAAGCCAATGTCAGGCAAAACCATGATAAATCGAAATAAGTTAGAATTGGCATAATATGTTTAGAAAATAAAAAGTCGACACAACTGATCCATTGCTGATATGTTCATTTCGTTCACGTTGATCCGGGTGAGGTTAAAAAAATTAGGATATGCCCACTCTATTACTTTGACATGAGAATACTGTCTTATCTTATTTGCTCTGAACATCAATAAATACCAATGCGGGTTTAATATTTATACACCCTGTCCTACTTTTTTGTCCATCGAGATAATTACTGAACTGTGGAATTTATAATAAACCAAGGCATCTTACTGGGGTTTTAGTTTGATCATCAAAGATTATTTCTTTTCCACTAATTTTATTTCAGGTTATAGTCATTATTTTTGACATTTTGAAAGGACAAACAAGTTAAACGTGTACAAAGATATTACAAAAACACGATTAAATTCACTAAAATCGTAAACAGGCTTTTTCAACAGTGGTATCCATGACAAAAATTATATTAAATATCTTATTACTTCTTTTATATTACAATATTACGTTATATACTTACTCTGCACTGGGTATGATTGCACACCTGAAGGGGGGTTTCCACGCAGAAGTATTTATACATCTGTAATCTAATAACGATGGTTACGTAGATTGTAAATGAAAAGGTAAATATTCAACAAAGCTTTAATATTGTAAAAATATAGGATAATACATGAACATCGGTACGAGTGCATTATCAAAGTTCTCCGATCGAGATTGTTAAATTATGGAAGTGTAAGTGTTAGCCTTGCCTAGGACTAATACTTCTATTTTTTAACTATCGAGATATTGAAATCTATTATTCCAGGAAAACTGGTGTGAAAATGAGTTTCTCTGATTATTAAATCTCGAAATTCTCCCAACCCAATTTTATGGTAATGACTAACTAATACGCGGTAATTAGTTTTGGTTTTCTGTTTTCTTTGAGTCCGGTGATTTTTTATAAACAGCTAAATTTAATAGACTTTAATTGTAACAAAAAACTGGCAAATATGTAAAACAGATCATCGTGCTTTGGTAACGATATAATTTCAATCTAATATCCGGGGATTCTCTCCGGGTACTCCGGCTCCCCCCAATAACAACCGGATGCCATGATATAGCTGAAAAATTGCTGAAAGTGACGTTAAACATCATTCAAACAAAACAATCAATTTTATAACCGTGGTATCTTTGATGAAATGTATTTTCTGATGGACTATTTTCTCTCGTATGTCAAATATGCTCAACAAAGAGGTTGTAAAGGGAAGTTATTTTTCTATTCTTGTAACAAATCAACCGATGAGAACCATATATTCACCACTGAAGAAAAATATTTTAAGGATCAAGCAGATGGAATGTTACGTTAAAATGAGAGACACTCGAGTACATGTACGTGAGGAAGATACAGTCGTGACAGATTTCCCTGTTCGTCAGTTTGATTAAGTTTATTAACGAATACGTATTATAAATTAAACTGACAATTGTTCTGAGAACAAATGTGAAGGTCTTTCCCATTACGGACTTTTTGTATGTTGCTAAGCACAAAATAACACTTCCAGTTATGAAAATAAGTTATGTGGGTAAAGAAAGTGGTCCTGATTCAAACAGCATATAGTTGTTAAGGATTTTACATGTATGCCCATTGCTAGGGGCAATTCCTATTCCAGTGTAAAATGACATATTTCAGTAAAGTATATCATCCTGATTCTATGTTTGTTGTAACTTAAAAACGATTTATTGAACAATTTTGGACCAATATATCAAATGAAGGTCTTGATGAGAAGAATATTTTGCCCATTTCATTTTTGCTTTATCTTTTATGGTTTTGAGATATAGTGCTAACAATACAGACCTTTGACCCTGACATTTCTTATCTAATATTTGTTAATTAGGATCAATGGTAGTGGTCCCAAGTCTCTATTATGTACGGTTTTCGAGAAAACAAATTTTACGAGTTGCGATACATTTCGGGCCTTATGTCAGCCTACATGTATTCACTTTAGATTTTGAGAATTGGTTAGGGTTTTTCAGTTTATATGCTAACAAGGGTGTTTGGGTATGCCCGAATATTAGTACCAAGTATCGATTTATGTCGCGCGACACTTTTTGGCAAACATATACGGAAGAAGATATATAATAATAATAATAAAAAATACAAGAAGGTCATTCCATCAAATGGCATTAGTAAAAAGAATTACAGGTAATGAATTATCAAGTGAAACTTACCAGGGTTAAGAATCTGTTTAGTGTCGCACTGCTTTAAATAACAAGAGCAATCTTCTTCTGATGGTGCACAAAAACAAGGATTTTGTGGTTTATTTACAAAACTGTATCCTTTGGTATAATCGCATCTACATGCAATGTCAAGTTTATTTGAACCAGAGTTAAAAAGTATCTGGCCGTATTCGTTACAAGTTGACTTGGCAAATAAACAGTCACTGCTGCCATTGGTCCAAAATTTTATTGGTTGATAGCGTCTGTGATGACAGATCTCTCCTTGAAAGGACCCAACAATAATAATCTTATGTCCTGAAAGGTCGAAAGTAGTTCAATTTTTAAGCGACAATGTTATCATATTTTTTATAAATGTCTTTTATTGTTTTATTGACGAGTGTAATACACACTAGTACGTTTAGATCTACATCAAATACAAGGAATGCTCACTTATGTTTTGCTATTGGAAACCCCAAATATTACTCCAGTCCGAATGTAAAATATCAGGCGTATAATGGCACTCTGAGACAAAGATTATGTAAAAGTTTCATAAAATTCCTTGAGTTGTGTTGTTAGAATTGCGCATATAGATAGTCTACCCCTATGCTAAAGAGTGACAAAGTCCATATTTTGCAATGGGATACCCAAAACATCATACATTGTATCTATTAAATGTAAAATATCGGTGCACAATGGCAATATGTGACAAATATTCTGTAAAACTTCACCAAGTTCCATTCAGTGATGAAGGATGAATTGCGATAACAGTGGGATGAACAGATGAACAAACGGACACCCCATCACTATAAATCCCCTCATTTTCAAGCCGGGGAATACAAACGACAACCTCTGGAAAGGTCAAGGTAATATGACATGGTAAATACTAGAGAGATATAAATACAACTTTTTAGATACGTAACCCTAGTTATCCTTCTATTCACCCTTTCGAAAACAAATTTGTTGCGCGTTCATAACAAGTACACAAATACACATATTGAGCAACGTCTGGCTACTACGTTCAATGCATTCGTCGGTATAGTCATTTTTTTAACTACACACTTGTAATATAATTGCTCATTTATATAAAAGAGTTTGAATGAAAAGATGTAGATAGGATGACAGTCAGTTATTTTTTTTCGTTCTAAAAAAGCTTGATGTTGTTTGAATTTAATTCATGCCGATTTACGTAACGTCTGGCGTACAGTTTTTATTGGATGATAAAGATGGAGTTCCTGGTGCTTACAAAACTTGAAACAAACGACACAAAACACTTGCACTATAACCAATGAATACAATTTTTCCTAAGAATAAAACATGTTTATACTAAAACTGACCGGCTCTTTCAACGTCGTAACTATTTCTACAAAATTCCACGTACTTCTTGTTATTATCATTAAGCAAACAATAATACTTCTCAGTTGTATTGCAAATTGTCTCTGCACGAATATGCCATTGTGAATAGCCTGGACACAGAAATATGTATCCTTAAAAGTATTCCAAAAACTGCACAATTCGCTAAGTAAGAAATATTGTAATTAATTTAAATTTTTATACCGCTAAATATGTATGCACGTACCTTTTTGGAATTTGACGGTTCAAGCAAAGATAAACAGATAAACGTGAACAAAGTTAAACTGAAATTTACATACAATTTGTCAAATTAACTATAAAAATTTGACCATACTAACTGTACACAGCCTACTATAAAGATAAATATAAGCACGCACAGAATCGATTCTAATTTCCTCCAGATATACTGCTAAGTTTATAGTGAGGTTATTTACTTTATTTAAACATGCGTTTTATTATAAATATATATATATATATATATATTATATAGCTATAATAACTATAACGGTGCGCATTACATTTGAATTTTAATGAACCTATGTTTCTTGTGGAATTATTGGTCAAATAAATATTTGTATTTACCCACACTTAAGATAATATACTATATTGTACATACCAGAAACACTAACCATACTCTAATGCCAAACCTGCAAAAAAGTAATAAAAATGCATTCAAAATCAATAATTAGAGGTTCATTGAAGATTAACATGAACGTTCAATTTTAGTACCGACATTTATTTAATATGCATCTGGCATAATTGGGGTAATAAAACCGCCGAAGTTTTAGTTAAAATTGGACCAATGGTTTCAGCAAAAGTTTGTTTGAATTTATGCTTCGTTATATTTGCCAATGTTATAAGACTACAGCTCATATTTAAGTTGAACTGGACTGTAAAAATCGCTGTCTGTACACATATTTATAGTAATGAACTTATTGTTTAAAGAGTGTCCTATAAGACACAACTATGGTAATGTTTTTATCAAATAAAGTAGAGTTGGCATTTGCAGCAAAATCTGGAAAAAAACTAATTTATTGACAAACACGTAATTTATGTTTAATGTCTAATCTTTTTAAAACTTCAATTTGAATTTGAGCTGGCCTTGCTCCGCACGTCAAATCTAACCAGCTATATCTCTTTAGTAATGGCAACTATTTTAGCTAAAAGACAACGAACACAATTTAGTTAATTGACTTTCTAAGAATAATGAAAACCGAGTAATTCTGGTTCGCATTGACATGGGGGACTCGGTGGTCGAGTGGTTAAGGTAGCTCATCTACTATTGATAACGTGGTCTGTCAACACTGAGATTGCGGGTTCAAGTCTCACTGCGGGAACAGTGTACTCGTCTCCAAACTTAATTGAAAAGGATTGCCAGTTGTCCTACCGAAGGTCGGGGGTTTTCTCCGGTTACACCGGCTTCCATACCTAATAAAAACTAGACGTCATGATATAGCTGAAAAATTGATGAAAGTTGCGTTACAAAATATTGAAACAAACATTCAAATGGACATTGTAGTCTCCGAGATATTTTAAATATTGTTATGTGCATATTCGTCAAAATAGAGTACATTTCTGTTAGAAACCAAGTCCCATATGGATTTTTTAAAATGTCATGTTTTAAACCATTTCTAGCGATGTGTGGACATAATGACCTGCTACGATAATTTCTTACACTTGTTATAGATTTGATGGATCTTGAGTTATTGGATGTTGTTATTCATTTCTTGCTTGTTATTAAATTTATATTGTTTTCAATTCCGGCAACTTTGACTGCAAGACCTTTCTTTACAATGTACATTTTAAATATATTTGTCTCCAGCAAAAAACATCATAATAAATGACCCTTGATTTCACAAATGCACAAATACAAGTGGATAGAACGTATGTTTTTAAATAGGTTTAGGAGTGATTGATTGATTGATTGCTTGATTGATGATTGATTGATTAATTGATTGATTGCGCTAACAAGTGAACAAACAATATATCAATTTTAGAAATAGGATAGACCAATCCATGGACTATTTTGGTTGCCACTATATAAGTAAGATAAGAGTCGGCGTGGTTTGACGAGGTTTTTTGCCTGACAAATAAAAACTGCTTACAACTTAAGTTCGAGACTATTCTTCTTTTCTAGACCCCCAAAACTATATTCTGCATTCAACAATTATTTCTGAAACTATTCAGCATTTTGAAATGCAGCGATTTTTTTGTTTTGATAGATCAATTTTCCATATTAAAATTTGACCTATAATAGGACGGAAATATAACTTTAAATACATGTATTTCTTTAATAACTTGTCGCAGAATACTGACTTCAAATGAATAGAAGATATTTTCTATTAGAGGATGGAAAAAATCATGGTCATGGAGACATGCCCCTTTTGACGTCATTTAATACTCCAGGGAATAGTTTCTAACTTTACGGAAAATTTTGCTTTGTTAAATCCCATATCTAATTGCAAGGATAGCAATGTTCGAAGCAAATAGATGCACTTTCCAAAAACAGATCCAGAACCATAATACAAAACAAGTTATACATCCTTGAAAAAAAACATTAAATGACATCCCCCTCCCCAAGTCTTAAGTTTGGTATACTACTGGGCGACTTAGTAATTTCACGTAGTTTTTTATAAACTAAAAAAAAACGTTCACATGAAATCCAAGGTATCTACATGTTTATTTATAATAAATAGATCAATAGTAATTCCTCGCAATTAAAAACTGCAGCTGATCTTGCAATGCTTTTATTTAGAAAATGTATAATTTTAGTTTTTTCTCTATCAATTACCATGCTCCATTTCTTACACCATATATTCAAACAGCTTTCTTCATTCTGTGCAATTAATGCAACTTTATCCCCATAAGGAAGAATAGAAACATTTAAATCATCAATACCAACACCGTAATTTCATAGGAAACAAAGTATGTGACATTTTACACTCTTGCTTAACTCTAACGAACCGCAAAAACATCTGTGAAATAATTTTCTAATTTCACAGAACTAAGTGACTGGATTGCTGAAAGAAAACGCTCCGCGTATTCCAATTTTCATTCATTTATACCACAACAAGTAGCTATTTACATTACTAAAGGCTTATTGGCATCGCCAAAACACACGATTAAAAGACATGTCTCAAACAAAAATAAAGATGACTCAGATGTAACAAAAGCATTGACACAAAGACTTAACAAGGTTGAACAAATATGTGAACATGTTAGGGACAAACTTGTCGCCCCTGAATCTGCACTAAGCAATAGAAATAGAGACAATCAAAACGAGAAACGAAATTCCTACTACCAAACCGAAAATCCGCTACAAAATGAAGGGGAAGTACAAAACGAAAGAACTCAAAAGTTTAATAATCAACAAAACCAGCTACATGCCATAGGATCCTTCACAGTTAAAGACCTGCAAAAAAGAAAGATGTATAAATTTAGAAAAGTCAACATAACAGTTCTAAAAGATAAAACTTTAGATGGTGCTTTAGACTTAATTGAAACTAAAGATCCAAAAGCAGATAACTTTTTGTTCCAAGTATGCTCAAATGACTTGGAATTAAGTGAACCAGGCTTCGTCGCAAAAAATATGGAAAATCTTGTTATTAAAACTCAGTGGCAAAACCCAGAAAGTAACATTATTAGTGAAATTCTGCCCCGCTTTTACAGAAATAACTGGCAAAGACGTGCATATGAGAATAAACCGCATTGAATGCAACAGAATCATAAGAGAGATGTGTAATGACCTAGGTGTTAGATATATTGAGCACACAAATCTACATCAAATTCATTTCAGTGATGGAATTCATCTGAGCAAAGATGGTGGCATTGGATTGTATGTTTTAAATCTTAAGAAAATTCTTAATCCACTTATTGGAGTGAAAAATGAGCGTCAAAATACTGAACGTTACAATTATTCATATGATTCTTCTGCCAAAAACTATGAAAACCATGAAATGCCAAAGAGTAAGATGTTCTTTAATAAAAACCATCAGCATGGTTATAATGCACCTGTAGATAGTAATGAATTCAGAAGTAACTATAGAAACAGCTGCAACCAAGATGCCAAGGCTGATATAAATATCAGACTTCTTAGAATGGCTTTAGGTTTTTATTAGCAAACATGTAAAAAGTAATGCCAAATACTCTGACTGATACATGTTTGTACATGTTACTTTGGGATTTTAATTTTTGTTAAATAAAAATTAGGTTCAATATTGGCATACTATAGAAGTAAAGAAAAAAACTTTTTACTTTTTGTTTTCATCTAAAATATTCTGATTAATTTATTGTTTTTGTCTCAAAAGGCAACATGCTCAACACTTTTTTAAATTTAATTTTGGTATGCATAGACCACATTTTCTAAGATAAGATAACTACAGTACTGAAATTTAAAAAAAAATAAGAATATGGTCTGATCACTTGTACAATTGTACATGCTATTTTCCTCTTTATTAGATAACTTGTATATGTAACTCAACAATTATTAATTAATATCAATCAATAAAAGGTACAATTATGGCAGTAATGCAATGCAAATAGATATCATGTATGGTAATTCTAGTTTTTTATATACAATATACATGTGCCTATTCATGTGTTCAAGAATCTTGAATCTGGTGTTCAATAATTGATGTCTTATATTGAAAAAAAGATGTTCTTTACAATTTTCATTTGGTAAGTGTACATATATTTTCTTTGTTTTTAAATCTTTATAGATGATACCTATTGGAGAACATAGGAGAAACTTTTCTAGTTGTTGTTACTTTGTTGTTGTATAGAAGAATTGAGTTATCTTTCTTTGTGCATTACTGGTTAAAAAGATTTCTTTTCAGAAACAAGTGAAGTTTGAAGGGTAAAGTCTTTATTATTATTATTATTTACAAAAGTAATTAGATGATAAGTTTCATAAATTTGTTTAATAGATAAATAAATAATAAACAAACAAATGATTTAAAGTACACTTTTAAATCTGACTAAATCATCAATTTGACCTGTATAATTGCACATTTTTTCTGTATTATAATTATCACTTTATGAATATGTTGAATTCATTGACAATAAGTTCTTGGAATATAAATGGTTTGGGAGGCAAATGCAAAGATGATTTTTTCTTAAGTAATATTAAAAATAATAATATTAAATATCAATATTTTATTAGAAACTTGGAAAGGCACTGATTCAGATGTTAATATTCCTAATTTCAAAATTATTCAAAAATGCCAAAACAAGACCCGTAGATCAAAACGGTATAGTGGAGGTATAGTTATATTTTATAAATCACATTAATAGAAAGGGATAAGAGAGTTAAAAGACTTGAGTATATCACCCAATAAGCTGTGGCTTAAACTTGATATAGATTTTTTTGGATTGGCTAAAGATATTTTTTTCTTTGTGCTTGTTATATACCACCAGTAAACTCTCCTCATTATAATGACGACTATATAAAACTAGAAAGTGAAATATCACAAGTAACTGATACAGGAAGCATTTTATTAATTGGTGATCTTAATTCAAGAATGGTAATCATTTGGATTGTATTGATAATGAAGGCGAGATAATACATCCATCCATTCAGAAAATATTATCTGAGGATAATTGTAATGATTTATACATAAGTAGAAACTCATTAGATAATGTGTTCAACACACAATGACAACAATTAATTGATCATTGCATTGCCTCCCAACTAAGAATTCTAAATTCTAAATGCTTTATTGGTGATAAGTTTGGTAATATGACCTGTTATAAATCTAGTGGATGTAGTGTTGTTGATTATGCTTTGACCAGTGTGGATCTCTTTGAAAATGTTATTTTTTTCAAACATTAAACCCAAATTATTTGTCTGATCATTCTCAAATATTAGTACATTTAAAATGTCGAAGAAACAGAAACAGAAACTTTTTAAAAAAAGAGTGACAATTCACACACAATAGACTTTATATATAAATGGGAGAATGTCTCAAAAGAAAAGTTATATACTGCTTTAGAAGATAAAGCCGTCATAGATAGTATGATTAATTGTGAAAATTCTTTATTTGATAGTTTTGATATATATAAGGCAGAATCTGATTTAAATTGTATTTTCAAGGATCTGTCCATGAGATCTTGTAAAATGATATCCATAAAGAAGAAAGTAAAGAATAAGCCATGGAATGATAATGAGCTGTCAGACACTAGAAAGACATTATTTTATTTAGGCAATCTCTTAAGTAGAGATCCATATAATCAGGATTTAAGGACGGGATTCCTAAAGTGTTCAAAAGAATGTAAAAAATTAATTCAAAGAAAAACACAGAAATATAGAAAAGAAATATTTAATATACTTACCACATTAAGAGACACTGATCCCAAGCAATACTGGAAACTTTTAAAGTCTCTTAAATATGAAGATTCTAATAAAACAATAGAGCTTCAAGCTGGTTTTGATGATTTAATAAACCGTTCTAAAACACAAGCGGATACCCTTGAGTTTGATGGGAAGTTAAAAGAAAAAGTTGAACCCGAGTCAAACAGATATCCTTTATTTAATGAGGTTACAGATATGCCATTTACCTTAACTGAATTTAATACATGTATTAAAATGTTAAACACAGGTAAAAGTGCTGGTCCTGATAAAATTTCTAATGAAATTCTTAAATTTAGTAGTATTGTTACTAGCAAAGCTATTATTAAACTTTTTAATTTAATTTTGGCAAATATCCAACTAGTTGGAGAAAGTCTTTTATAATACTTATACATAAATCAGGGGATAAAAATAATATTAACAATTACAGGGGTATTTCCCTACAAAACTGCATGGCAAAACTGTTTAGTGCAGTAATTAATGCTAGACTAGTTGATTTTTATGAAGATAAATTTGCAAACCAACAATTTGGTTTTAGAGTCAATCACAGGACAACGGATAGTATATTTATAATAAAATCTTTAATAACTAAGTATTAAAAATAAAACTAAAATATGTTCTTGTTTTGTTGATTTAAGACGTGCTTTTGATACAGTGTGGCATGATGGGATCCTGTATAAACTGAGAGAAAACAATGTTGGCATTAAATTTTTTAGTATTATTAAAGATATGTATAAATCGTGTGAGTCTTCGATTAAAATTGAAAACACTTTTTCAGACTATTTTCAAATCAAAAGAGGTGTAAAGCAAGGTGATAGCTTGAGCCCCACATTGATCAATTATTTCATTAATGACTTGCATTCAGAATTTGATAACCATTGTGATCCTTTATGTTCAGATAAGAGATATCTTAGTACATTAAGCTTTGCTGATGGTCTGCTAATTTTATCAGAAACAGCCTCAGGACTACAGCAAGCACTTAATAAGTTGGAACTGTATTGTCATAAATGGCAATTAACAGTTAATGCAAGTAAAACCAAAATTATTGTTTTCCAAAAGAACGCCATGGCAAGTCAAATTTCTAATAATTTCTGTTATAAAAATAATATATTAAATGAAGTGAAAGAATTTAACTTCTTGGGCACCATTATTTGTCATACAGGAAAATTTATGTAATCTCAGGAACTTTTCAAAAAGGGATTAAAAGCACTATTTTCTATTAAAAAGTATATGTCTTACTTTAAACATATACCAGTAGAACTATCATGTAAATTATTTGACAATTTAATCAGACCTATAATTTTATATAACAGTGAGATCTGGTATATGGATGATTATTTGTCAATGTATAAAGCACTTCAAAGATCTAATGTAAGTGGAAAAAATGTTGATTTTCTATCATTTTCTTATAAGCCTGCTTTTGAAAAAGTACACAATAAATTTTGTAAAAGTGTTTTGGGTGTAAGAAAAACATCATGTAATATTGCTGCAAATATATACTTGGTATAGCTTTGCTAAGATCTGTAATGGCGTAATTTGAAATAAATTATGACAATTTTGAAAAAAATAATAACAGTTTTAAGGAAATAAAGTTACACATAAAAATAGAAATCAAAAAGACTATTAAAGAGAAATATGATGAACTTGTAATAAATAAAATATCTAGCTTTGACGCTTCTTCGAAATTATACCTTTACAGCAAGCTAAAGTCAGATGTTAATGTTTCAGACTATTTAACAGTAGAAGAATACTTACCAAACTACGTATTAGTGACCATAACTTAGAGATTGAACTTGGTAGATACAAGAATATACCAAGAGAACAAAGACTCTGTAAATTATGTAAAATAACTGATGATGAAGCTCATTTCTTTTTTCATTGTCAAATTAATAATAATCTAAGAAGAACATTTATTGATTTTATACAAACAAAATATGTTAATTTTAACCAGCTTGATGCCATTGATAAATTAATTTTTGTTCTTAACCCAAATATGGATGTTTTGCCAATGGTTGTTGATTTTGTAAAGCAATCATTTGAGTTGCGACAATGAGATCCACATTGGTCAAATTCATACATATTTGTAAATACTATACATTGTATTATCTTAGGTTGTATATGTACAGTATTATGTTCATTGTTTTTGTATGTTTATGTATGCTTAACCTCTTGGGGTTTATTATGCAATAAAGTTTATTTTTCGGTATTTAACTATTAACCACAAAACGTAACATGATGAATGCAACTACTATTTCATCTAAATCCATTTTGTCCTTCTGCAAGCATGCAATTAGCTTCTAACCAATTGGCGAGTCTCTTATTTAAAATGAGAGCATAAATTTTTCACGGTCAATATGTTAACGAAATAGTACAGTAATCAAGAGGATTTAAAGGATAATCTCGGAGTAATAATAATTGTTAGCCATTCAATCGGAGCCTGTCCTTCTTTTATACAAATTAATAATATGATTTGGCATTTCTAAACACGTGTCGTTCCTAAGTATTTCATCTATTCCGACCTATTTTCCTGGCCCGGAACACTTCATCACGAAGTTCATCTTCATTTGAACGCTTTATTGAGTTCAATGTTATTTACAAAATTTACATTGTTTAATTGATTAATGTCATTTGGTGCAATTAATGCAACTTTATCCCCACAAGGAAGAATAGAAACATTTAAATCATCAATATCAACACCGTAATTTCCTCTGCAAGATCATTTATATAGATATATACTTGTCTCTACTCCCATATTGTTAATTATTAAAATTGCAGTTTATGGCACGTTACACCAAAATTCACCAAACAACTAACATTCGTACGTGTCCGCTGTTTATAAAACTAAAGTAGAAGTTATGCGTATTCATCTAAAGTTAACAGCTGTCACAGGTAAGTTCGATACAGGTAGACACGTACACATGTTTATGATGTAGTTATTGTGTATCACAAAGCATCTATTGTACACATTTTTAAACGTCCTAATATCCAGTCTATAAATTTAAATGAGAAGGCGGCATCACAGATATACGAAAGCCCAGAAATCTGATTCGATATTCGAAAAAAAAATCAAAGAGATCTAAACCGTCATCTTTTGTTCTGAGTATAGATGGTTTAATGGACTCGCGAAAAAAAGAGCTTTACATCGCATTAATAGATGGGAGATGAAGAGATATTTCTCTGGTTGTTTGTTCGGAATACCTTGAGGTTCACCATACTGGGGACACGTGTTTACAGGATGATTCTTGCACGCTAAACAATGCATATGCAGAAGCATTGTAGTTGCTATAAACGCAACAAGTATCTGTCTTTATTACTTAACCTTCCATACTTTGCTAGTTGAAGTAAACATGGCATGCCTATTGATCCATCCCACTTACCAATTTTCTTCTTTTAGAAAATACTCCATACTCTGCTAACTAAACTTTAAGTACACTTCTCACTTAACTTTAAAAAAAACATTTACATAGTTATGAAATCATTTTGCACCTGACTTAAAAAAAGACAAGTGCGAGCTGCAAAAGTTTGACACTTTAAGCCATAGCAATATATCTGTACGAAAGCCCAGAAAGCTCATTCAAGATTCGAGAATCGAAATTCGAAATTCGATATTCGAAATTCAATATAGTTATAACCAATCAGATTGCGTGTAACATAATCTCTACCAATCAGAATTCCTTGGTTCTATCGCAACTACATAAAATTTGGTTGAGTAGTTTTAGGGGAGTTAAAGCGAAAACCATGAATATTGGGTATTACTGAAAATTCAAAGTTCAAAGAGCCATAACTACCATATAAATTTAGGAATCAACAATTCCTGATAATATGCACAACTACATATATGGTGTACTAGTTACTTGCCAAGTTTCATAAAATGTTGTATAGTAGTGAGTAGAAGATTTGTGCTGACAAGATAAATAATGGGTATTTTCAGCACATTTCTAAGTTCAAAGGGCCAAAGTAAACCAGTTGCGGATCCAGAAATTTCGAAAGGTGGGGGGGGGGGGGGGGCACTTACTGGCCAAGGGGGCTAACTTTTGTCATACTTCAATGATTTCCTATATATGCAACAACATTTTTCCGTCAAAAGGGAGGGCCCCTCTGGATCCACCCCATAGCCCCCACACAAAATTTGAGGACCTAAATGCCCTGGTAATATGCACAACTAAATATGTTGTACCTACTGTATACCAAGTTTTGTAAAACTCCATACAGTTTATTTAAAGGAGTAGCTCTGACAAGATGATAAATAAGTATTTTCAGCAAATTTTAAGTTCAAAGGGCAATAACCTCCACGAAAATTTTAAGACCAAAATTCCCTGGTAACATGCACAACTACATATTGTGTACTTCCTACACACCAAGTTTTTGTTGAATTACGTTCTACAGGTACGTTCTTGTTCTTGATTTGTAAAATCGAGATGTTATTGAGAACTGAATTAACTTGATTGAATAACAGACTTGATGTTACGTCATCCTGATTGGATTGATTGATTGATTGATTGATTGATTGATTGATTAATGGTGTTTAACGCCCGAGCAGCAATATTTCAGCTATATTCAGGCGAGTCATCCTGATTGGACAATGTAAATAATTTCATGGCATAAATTCCACGCAGGTGTAATTTCTGGTTGGAAAAAAATCCGTTTTCGTCTGTTAATTCAGTTTTATATTTCCCTAGAATTAGAATGTAGATAACAGTGATGGATTTGAAGATTTGCCTGCATCAATTGGTGATTTGATGGTCGGAAATATCTGTTTACTGTCCCTTACTACGTGTCGCCATTTAACTCAGTTTCCAAATATCAAAAACCCCTTGATGTCGGCAAATCTAAAAAAAACCATTATACTTATCTTTTCAATCAATCCAGCCATCAGTTAATACCAAACCGGCCAATTTGTATTTTTTTAAGACTGTGAGAAGGATGCTCTAATGTCGCTGCTTTGGTATTCTTTCTTAAAGCCAAAGACAATGTTTCTGCTTAAGTATCAAAACGTGACAGTGGAACAAACCATTAAAACGTAAACATTAAAATAAACCAGTCAGTCAAATGAGTTTCAAAAAAAAAATAAATAGGAGAAAATAAAGATGTGTACGATGTCTTCCCCGAATGCTAACATTTCGGATTGCAGATATTCCGAATGCCAACAAAATAATTTCAATATATGTTTTACAAGTACAAGGTGTTTACATAAGAATTAAGTTACTTAATAATTATGAAAGTATAACCCATATTAAGAATTATAAATAAATAAAAAAATTAAGTAATAAAAACATCAATAAATAAATATTTTAAAATCAAATAAGTTTGTTTCCCACAAAAATTAAAATCAAATGTTAAGGATTCCTGTAATTTCTTTTAATTGTGTTTAATTTCTTTTTAACAATGCAGCATCTATAGTGTTTCCAGGTATATAAAATTTATTTCGATTTCATTTAAAAAAAGAAAACCGTTGTGCAATTTCAATCTTTATTGCTATTCAAACCCCCGGAGAGGGTACAAAACTACAAAGACAAAAACACAATCATAAGTAACAGTGTCACAAACCAAAATACAAGTTATATGAGAATAAGCAAATCCTAATGAGACAAAATACAGCCGATTGTAACATGTGTAAATTATAAAAATATTAATCAGTGCATAACAAATGACTCGTATGACTTAACCATGAAAACAGTTTATCAGTGTGTAAAGTTTAATGAAACTTTGAAAACTTGCAAAATTGACATAAAAATCTATGTGTAAAATTACACATATATTATACAAATCTATACTGTAAACTCGCTGATTAAATTGTAAGGTGTGAATAAATGTACATACAAACATAGCTATAACATGGTATTTTATCAGTGTGCAAAAATGCAAGTCTCTAGAAAACAATCTATAATAATTACAGGCTTGAAATGCATAACAAAATGACTGCAAAGGTTTAAGACAGAAGTTTATCACCAGTATGTATCAGATACATCCACATCTCAGCCAAATACAAAACTATAAAAGTTATTAAAAGGTTGATAGTGTACTAGTAGTACGTTCAAGTTCGAACGAATAGGACATGTGTACACACTTAAAATTACAAAACCAAATATCGTAGGGGCTTAGGAAGTAAGCGAAACTAATTATAATAACTAATAAATGGACAAAAACTTACTTCATGGGGAATCAACACCTGAATTTACAAAATATTTTGTGAAAAATTTGTTTGGCGTGTCTTGCCGGTTACAAAGATTCTATTAAAAACTCAACACCGGACCGGTGCCACATGAAACCTGATCCGATTCCGGAAAACAAAATTTTACAAAATCGGGGACAGCACACTCCCCTCCTGATTTCAATGAAATCACAAAAAATACATGAAAATCTTACAAAAATGTACCTTATAATGTCCAGTGTTCTAGGATTTTTTTGCTAACTGAACTTTACACGGGAAAGTGTCCTCCATAAACTGGCTTTCCCACATCTCAAGTAAACTTTCCCACAAGGTTTTAATGATGTGTTAATTTTTAAGAAAAAAATTACAGATATGTACCAATTGAAGATTTTCTTCTAATACAGAATTGCTCAATAGTTATTGTTTCCAAATATAAATACACTGTATTCAGTACACTTATATTTGGAAACAACAATTATTTGCAATTATGTCTAAGAAGCTGGCTTAGGTTTCTTGTTGTACATATTTTTAGGAAACTAACAGTACAAAACCCCATATATTACATATCAAAATATAATTTACACATATTTGTACATAACAAATTTTCATCCTTGTAGATTTTTGTACAAGTCAAAGTAAGAAAAAACTTCAATATTATATTATTTAATTCATTCCCAAATTTACAAAAAAAAAACAAAAAAAAAAAAACGAAAAAAAAAAAAACAAAACAGAATTGTTTCCCCAAAAACCGCATTTTGCCCGTTTTACCGGGTTTGATTTGGTACTTACTGTATTCATATTTGATCTCAAAAATGTTTTGCAGCAGTGGTGAAAACTCAAATTACAAACACCTGTATAACATTGATCAAATAAAAACGAAAACAAATATCCACACTTGATTTTTTTTATCTTGATTTAAAAAAAAAATAAACTATTGAACAAAATTAATGTATTTTTGTATCCTGCCAGGGCAAGTATGAACATTTTTTCAAGAATCCCGACTTTGAATGTGTACTTGCCCACGGGTGACCAGGACAACAAAATTGGCTTTCCCGTGCTGAGAAATCACTTTCCACGGGTGACGGGAAATGGGAATCCTAGAACACTGAATGTCAACACAAAACATTTCAAAATGTTATATCTTTCCTAGATGATTACAATGTAAAAATGAAACACAAAATTCATACACATTTGACAAAATGATCAAACAAAGTGTCCATTTCTAAAATGACAATAATGGCACAATTTAAGAGATTGGTCTAACATACAGTCTCTGAATGTTTGCTACCCGTAATTCAACTTTACGAACATGGGAATCGTCACTTTCAAAAACTCGCTCATCAATGGCCATCGGCCAATTGGTCCTTGTCACTTCATGATCCTTTAAGAGAACGATATCACCTTCTTTGATGTCATCTGATGGAGTTGACCATTTCCTACGCTGTTGTAAGTTTGAAAGATATTGTTCTCGCATCTTCTTCCAAAACTCTTGCGACAACACAACTACGTGCTTCCATTGAGCTTTGTAGACATCCTTAGTATCCAGAGTAGGTAAGTTCTCAGGTAAGTTTGAGACTTTCTGTGTGAGCAAAATGTTAGGTGTTACCACTGAAGCATCCTCCGGATCAGTAGATACGGGAACTAAGGGTCTGAAATTAACAACAGAACATACTTCTGACATACAGGTTGTTAGTACTTCATGAGTGAGTTCATTCGAATTATTCTTAAAAAGAATAGCGTCCATTATTCGGTCACACCTATCATCCTCTCCCATGCACTCCGAAGTGTGATGCATGGGGCGGGTTGAAAATCCAGGTAATACGATTGTTGTCCAAAAAGTTGTGAACATTGGTGTCCTCCACACATATCGAATTCATTCCTAGTTCATCTGCCGCAGCTACGAAGTTGGTTCCTCACTACGAAACTGTCGTACGGGTCCTCTGATGGCGATAAATCTTCTGAGCGCATTTATTAAACTTGAGCTGCTGAGCTCCTCCACAATCTCAATATGTATAGCCCTGATTATTAAACATGTGAATAGGATGCCCCAACGCTTATGGTTAGCTTGTCCTCCTCGAGTTTTTCGAGCAACCACATTGTACGGACCAAAAGCATCTACACCTACAAAGGTGAATGGCGGGCATTCTGAAATTCGATCATCATGAAGATTAGACATAATTTGTACTCCTGTATGACCACGAAGTTTCTTACACGTGACACAATTGCGAATAAATGTATTTAACATACGTTTACATTCTACGATCCAGTAACCGCTAAGACCAATCCTGCCTTCGGTTATATGACGACCTAGGTGGAAAACTAGCTCATGATGGTGACGAATCAACAATATCGCAATGTGATGTTTCTTTGGTATGATAATTGGGTGTTTACTAGAACGTCTCAAATCCTTGCTATGTTCAAGACGACCGCTTACACGTAAGAGTCCTTTCTTATCTAGTATTGGAGATAGTGGCTTGATGTTACTTTCTGAATGAACATTTCTCCCCTCCTTGAGCGCTGTAATTTCTTTCGAATAACACCTTTGAGCTTCTTTCAATATCCAGATTTCCGCTTCCTCTAAATCCTCCCTTGACAACACACAAGACATGTGCCAGCCTTTACAAATAGAGTTATCTAACTTATCGAAATCTCTGAATGATCTGGCAATGTGTTTCAGTCTAGCTGTAGTTCTTACTAGCTTCTTCCAACTTGAGAATTTTTCAAAATATTCTATAGTCCTTGGTTTTGTTTCGGAAACAGTTTTTTTTGTCAAAATGTCTGTCCTCTTTGTCATTTTCGGGATCTATCAAGGGATATTCTTTTTTCTTTGGATGATACACAGGAAAAATAGGTAAGTACCGACACTCAGTATCTTTAGGTAGAGAAGGAGCCAATTCAGCATGGCTATTAGTAAGTATTTTGTCCATGAACTCTAGCATTTGCTTTTGCTTTTCACGGTGTTGTTTGAGATTGTTGTCTAAAGTTTTAGCTCTATTGAATGCTTGAGTACCATTGTTAGGAAGACGCTTCCTGTTCTCACGAAACGGCAAAGGTGCCGTCCAAGTTCATGCTCATCCGTGAAGCTTTGTTGTGACATCATGGAAAGGAACTGCTTATCCTCTATTGATAATCCATGTTTGTTATCATCTTGAGTTTTCTTAAATAAAGGTTCCTCGCTTGCCTTTATTTCATTCATACAAGGTTCAAGAGAAGTTGTACGCACATCTTTGAGTGTGAAGGTTTTCATAACTGACACTGTATCATGTTCATGAGTAGCTGATAAACAAGATTCTCCTATTATTACCCAACCCAGTCTGATTTGTTGTCCGTATGGAAGGTGGGGTGGTCCAAGTTTCTTATCGAAAACATGGTGAGCAGTTAATAAATCTCGGCCGATTAACAACATAATGTCTGCATTGTCGTGTAAGTCTGGAATGAACTTTGCGATCGGTTTCAAATGAGAATAACATAGAGCTACATCACGTGAGGGAATTTCACTTCTGTTGTTCGGTATTTGTTCACACTCTATTAACGTTGGTAAGTTTAAGGAGCAACTTTCGTCGAATGACTCAACCATAAAATCACTGACTCTGCGTCCGTACTCAGTTGACTGTCCAGAACAAGAATGCAGAGAATACTGTAACTCAGGTCCTTGAATATCAATTTGTTCGAAGAAAGATCTTGTAGCCAATGAACGGTTACTTTGTTCGTCAATAATGCAGTATAGAAGAAGACTGTTCGTGGGATCGTCCTTTGGGTACACACGACACAATACAGTTTTGGCACAAGACTTGCTAGTACCTGTAGGATTCCTACATATCTTTGTACAGTTTGTATTTACTTTTGGAATTTCTTCCATGCCATTATTACGTTCCTGCGACAGTGAGTAAGTTTGTTTAACCTTTGAACTTTGATTGTTATTTCCATCTACATGCAATGCTGTTGGGTGTTTGTTTGATTTGCAAAGTTCACATACTGGTACTGTTTGACAGTTTCTTGAGATGTGAGGTTTTTCACCGCAACACTTAAAGCATAACCCATGTTTCTTGAGGATGTAGATTCTTTCCTTTATTGGCGTCTGACGGAAAGCACGGCACTTGTTTAGCGTGTGGTTTGTCTTGTGTATAGGACATTCATGTACAGTCTTTTTACAGTCCTCTTCTACCAGAACTTCTGTCTTCCGAACTGACACTTTAACCTGATTTGACTTGAACTGGGGACTTCTTTTCAAGTTTGTTGTTTGTTGACCTTCTTCATACAAGAACGACGGGTCATTCTTAATTCTTGCCATCTTCCGTATAAATTCGACACAGAAAATGGTCGATATGAAGAAAAGTGCAATTCTTTGTATCTGCTAGCCTCATTGGTCCATTTTTCTTGTAACTGATATGGAAGCTTAAGTACGATGGGATTCACACCCACTGATGAGTCAAAGTATGCGAAAAGCGAACTGTAAGTCACGTCACATTTGATTGATTGAATTTCAGTTACAATGTCAACAAGATCGTATAAACGTTTGTTTTTTTTTTATTACCAATCTTCTGAAATCTATACAGTTTATTCTTGACTGAAGATTCTATCATTTCTGGAGAGGAGTAACTATCGTTTAGCCTCTCCCATATTAAATGCAGCGCATTTGATGTATTTTTGAAATTAGCTGATTTAATGCTTAACGCAAACTTTGATGATTCTGGTCCTAGGTATCTTACAAGAAGATCAACTTGTTCTGAGTCGGTTAATCTAATCGCTTGGCTTTGTCTTAAAAAGGATCTTTTCCAGGATGCAAAATGCTCTGGCGTATCACTGAATTGATACATTCCAGACAATAACATGTCTTTCTTTAACAACAATTTGGTAAAAGTCTCAGCATTATTATAACTAGGTATATGCCCAAAGGAAGTATCACATACTTTTGAGGGGTGTTCATTTGGCTGATCTTGCACTACGTGTTGATCATGTTAATAATTAACAAATTCTTTAACTCTCTCTTGTTGGATTTGTTCCAAGTCTCCCTCTGATTCATCTTCACTTGATTCTTCCAGGTATTCTTTAGGTATTCTATTAGATTCTGCGCACTGTTTACATTTTCTCTCTGTGAGAAGTCTCATATCGGCTTCTATTTGTGCCTTCTTTGTAAACAGTTCGGCTTCCGTTTTGGCATAGTTCATACGTACTTTTAGTTCTTCTTCCTTAGCCTTCTGGGATATGTACTTAGCACTCAACTCTGAATCGTTTGATCTTACACTTGAATGTTTTGAACTTTTTGACCTCAAACTGATAGACTTTTTCTTGGATTTTGCTCTTTCACTTTTAACTGGAATGTTTGATTTGTCAATGCTCTTAGCAGTCGGTACTGAAGATGGATTCTGCATTGAAGAAGGCTGTTGATCATGATAAACTTCCGCTTTAACTTCAACAATTGTATTGTCCAGTGCGGAGTTTGTTGTTTCAGAATTTGGAACATCGTGTGCTGAATCAAGTTGCAGAATGATTCGCCTAAGTGGCTAAACACTTGTATTTTAGCGTTGTTTGCGCTAACTTCTTGTTCGCAATCTGTATTCCTTGTCGTTTTCAAATATCTGATAAACAGTTCTGATGTTCGTCTATATTGTTCTAGTTTTTGGGAAACATGTATACTAACGTCAGAGAATGAGTACAGTTGTTCTCTGACACCATCTATCATGGCTGTTGTGTCTTTGTTTACCTTGTCTAAAGAGTCTTTGTATTTCTGTTTCGTTTCAATGAATCTTCCATGGCTGGTCCTGATAAGGGGCGATTTGTCTTAGGTCGTATGAGCTTGTGCAGGAGTCTGACCATCTATCTGTTTTACTGTTGGCGTCCATGTTCCGGGAAACCTCAAGTTGATCTGGATCAAATATTTTGTACTGTGCAATTTCAATCTTTATTGCTATTCAAACCCCCGGAGAGGTTACAAAACTACAAAGACAAAAACACAATCATAAGTAACAGTGTCACAAACCAAAATACAAGTTATATGAGAATACAATTAGCAAATCTTAATGAGACAAAATACAGCCGATTGTAACATGTGTAAATTATAAAAATATTAATCAGTGCAAAACAAATGACTCGCATGTACTTGTATGACTTAACCATGAAAACAGTTTATTAGTGTGTAAAGTTTAATTAAACTATGAAAACTTGCAAAATTGACATAAAAATCTATGTGTAAAATTACACATATATTATACAAATTTATACTGTAAACTCTCTGATTAAATTGTAAGGTGTGAATAAATGTACATACAAACATAGCTATAACATGGTATTTTATCAGTGTGTAAAAATGCAAGTCTCTAGAAAACAATCTATAATAATTACAGGCTTATAATGCATAACAAAATGACTGCAAAGTTTTAAGACAAAAGTTTATCACCAGTATGTATCAGATACATCCACATCTCAGCCAAATACAAAACTATAAAAGTTATCTTAAAAGGTTGATATGTATTAGTATTACGTTCAATGTTCGAACGAATAGGACCTGTGTACACACTTAAAATTACAAAACCAAATATCGTAGGGGCTTAGGAAGTAAGCCAAACTAATTATAATAACTAATAAAGGACAAAAACTTACTCCATGGGGGATCAAAACCTGAATTTACAAGATATTTTGTGACAAATTTGTTTGGCGTCTCTTGCTGGTGACCATGAAAATTAGCAAAGATTCTATTAAAAACTCAACACCGGACCGGTACCACATGAAACCTGATCCGATTCCGGAAAACAAAAATTTACAAAATCGGGAACAGCACAACCGTTATACCTTTGATACAATTGCTGCGACTTTATCAAGTACATGTATAATAAAACAATTGACACGCCCCAACAGCATATGATCATTTGTGCTTAATGTTATTTTTCAATCTGTTATAAAATGTCATAAAATTAATAAAATGTAAACATTAATAATATGTTATTTTTAAATCATTCCAAAAAAGAGGCATTAAAAATTGAAACAATAAAAAGAGACATCTTCTGTTGATTCAAACGGACAAAACATAAAGAAAAATAATAAAAAAGAAGAAGAACAGTTGGCTTCTACCTAATTTACCCGTAAAAATAATTAAAAATATTGATTATATAATAAAGCACATTTTTTACAACAGTTTGACCTTATTCCTCGACTGCCATAGTTAAATTTTCATTATATCAAAGAATGATGTTTACTTGAGAAATAAACCATGTGAACAATAACGCTTAAAATATTGACCAAGTACAAGTTTATTATTAACCGTCCTTTCAGACGCTATGTGGTGAACTTGCTAACGCTGTACAAATCCTGTGTTATTCTCTTTGTACAACAAAAGCCTTATTAATGCTGATTTTCCATTAGACAGTTACCTCAATGTATCCCAATCTGAAGATGTTGAAACAGTAGAAGATAATATTCCTAACAGTTACAAATTTGTTTATCTGGAACCTAATAATTTGGACTTTTTAGATGAGTTCTTTAACTTTGTAAAAACATTCCTCATGAGAATGTTTCTGAAATGGAAATTTTAACTCGTGGACAATTTACCAATGCTAAATGGATAGCATACAAAAAAGGGGAATTACGTGATAAAATTTTCATAAGGATCATCATACGACTGGTTGTAAAATAATAACAGGGTTTTCAATAATTACAAAATTGGCCAGAAAATTTTGAACAACTCCCATAGCGCAAAAATGTTGACCTCCGAATTTTGTTGACATCGTTGAGAAATCCCCATCAGTTGGGAAAACCATCACGATGTTCAAAAATGGCGCGCTTATCAGAAAGTTAAAAAGAGCAAATTAAATCTATCTAAAATACGTTTTCAAAGTTCGTCTTATAAATTAAAGAACTTTATTTATTGTTGTACATACTACTGAAGTGAAATAGGGACGTACTTATATTTTTTTGAAGTCAAAATATCACTGACATTTTTTTTACTGTAACCCAATTAATAACCATTAATAATATTCACTTCTATATTTCCCTTTTTACCTATTAATAACAGGGATTTTTTAAAATTATTTTTTTAAATGACAAAAATCAAATATCTATAGAAATTTTATTTTTTCTTCCAGTCTCATTAATTTTCATTTGTTATATCCATTAAAACACACTTAAGCATAGACAAACTTGACAGGTATTGCACCATATAAGAATACTAATAATGACAAGCGTTCATAACATTGCACCATAAATAAGACAACAAGAACAAGGTTTCCATATAATTACTTGAAGTATTATCCAACATAACGATTTTGAATTAGTAAGTAGCCGTCGATAAAATAAGTATATTACCTCAATTTTATTGTCCGCTACATAAACATGAACAATAATACCACAAGACATACTCAGAATTTCTGCGCAATGGACTATGACTGCTGTATTTTATTTTAAACAAACAAAATTCAAGAAGTAAATTGAAATGCATCTTATCACCCATTTTTGTTGTTCTTGCCTCTTACGTACAAATTCCTTGATTAATGTTTTTTTCTCTTGAGTATAATGCCATTTACCGCTAAAGCACATGCCCGGAGAAAATGGACGTCTTTCAAATCAGAGCTTAGAATAAACCATAATAACTAGATATATCCTTTATTAATATTCATACTGTATACTTATTCTGGCTTATTTATTCCCTTAACCCTGGTTTATCGAAATATCGAAATGGCAAAGTTTCCTTGACTTACCCCTCGATTTGTCGTCTCCAGAAGCCATTTGCAAGGAGCCTACTGTCAAATTGATAAAAAGGAGTTTTTCAGAGTGAAAACAGTTGTATATGATTTCGGATTACGATTAAACCTGTACTTAAGATTAACTGTAGCTGCCCCCAAACCAATATACAATCGTTATCGTTCCGCATATACAAGAAATTTCATCGATCTTTTGTTTACTTGTGTTTACAGTATTATCGATCGAACTGAACTCTGTTCACCGGAGGCTACATGCTAGAATTCACGTGTAACAACTATCACAATAATGAACAATACCCAACATATTTCCTATCTAAAGAGTGTTTCATAAATAGTCTTCCAACTGGATGCCATAATCAACCATCACTCCTTGAAACAGTTAGATGAACTTCTCTGGATAGCATGTAAAAACACGACTTCCAATTTCCTTACGATTCGCTAAAAAACAGGCTGAAACCAAGAGAACACATGGCGACTCAATCCAAAATTAGCTATCGCGTGAAAGATATATTTTCAGCAAAGCAATGTGTGGGGACAACGTCGAAGAACATTTTCGCTGAGTCATAGGTAGTGTTTCCCATTCCTGGATTAGACTTTTCCCAAGACACGACAATGAATAACTCGACTGATGTCTAATTAGAGCCAGGCACTGCTTAAACGTCGGAGCACCTGAGTGCACGCATGGTTTTTATTGGGTTCGGGTTACTCTCTTTCTATGTTTTATGTTTTTGTTTTTTGTGTTGTGTTTGTCTATATCCGGATTTGTAACTGTACCTTGGCTTTTGGCTCTTGTTGTTCGGTAGGTTTTCTTTGCTATTTTCTTACATATATTCTAAGTATCCCTAAATCAAAAAAACGCAGTCAACATTAGATATTTCTACTTATAGTGTATCCCAACAAGAGAACACCGAATATAACACACTAATATAAATACTATTAAAGATGCAATCATCCGTTTAGAACGCAACATAAATGCCATAAAAGGAGAAAAATGCACAGAAACTGAATGTCTATCAAAATGAATGGAGCATTTAGAGCGAGAAAAGTCTTTGAAAGACACTTACTCTAAACTTGTAGAAAGGTGTAGGAACATGCAAAATCAGCTTAACGATACAAGGCGTGACGTGTGCGAACTTAAAAACCGAATGGAAATCACTGAAAGAAAACACACAAAATAACACCCCCGTCTACTATATATATATAGCTAGTTCTAAAAGCGGATATCGATAAGAATACTGATGGCGTTGCTCAAACGTAGAAACTGCTTCAGGAAGTAAGCAGCCAAATCGAATCTCTAAAACAATCATTAGAAAAGATTAAAACAAACCTTGAAAAAATCGTCAAATGAGATTGCATATAACCTAAACTGTGAATCTACACGCATCGCAAACATAAGTAACGAGCGACAACTGGGAATATCAAACATGAAAAACAAAATACTTTTGATGAGTAATCATTTGAAAGAGCTTGATGACAATATAGAGAAATGATTATATCAGCATCTTTGGTGAATTTAAAAGCCAAAAGGCGGTCTCTCGTGAAGTTATCGGCAGTTACAATCAGTCAATCACCGATGCCATACTCTCCCCATATTCTGACGCTCTCCCTCACAAGACATTTATGAAACATCTCAAACCGTATTGGACTTTAAAAGTTAAAAATTCATAACAACGCATGCTTAACAGTCGATCTTTATGAATCGCAAACGGAAAAAAACATGACACAGACAATTATTATTTTCGTAATTACAAAACCTGTAAACATCTCAGGAAGGCCCTAAATAATGCTAATTATGCATGGACCTCCGAATGTTCTATGAAAATAGAGGAGTCTGCCGAAAGCGGTCAGAAACTTTTGTGGTCAGTACTGAAAAGCCGTAAAAGAAACAAAGCCGATTACAGCTCTCACTCTATAAATGGAACAACTCTAAACACCGCCACTGAGATTAGTGAAGGTTGGGCAAGTTACTTTGAAAATATCTTAAAGGCATCTAAACCAGGTACAAATTAACCAGTCCTAGATATGTCTTTTGCATAAACTATGAATACATTATTTTCAAATCTTCGCAACTCGCCATGCACTATTGAAAAATTCAGCAAAACGGAGATCAACAAACTTATTAACTCCATTGAGAATAATAAAGCAACAGGACTAGACAATATTACTTAGGAACATTTATAATATGGATACAAGCTGCTGGGATCGCACATTTACCATCTTTTCAATCGTATACTCGACGCCGGGCTCATTCCCACTCACTAGAAACACAGTGTGATTATACCTATTTTTAAAGGCCGTAACAAACCTAAAAGTTACCTGAATTCGTATAGAGCGATATCTTTAATGTCTTGTGTAGCTAAAATGTTTGAAACGGCTATTCTATTGCGACTGCCAGAACTCAGAACAAACTTAATGCACAAGAACCAAATGGCTTACCAGAAGCGTTTATCTAGCACTCATGCATCATTTAATCTTCAGGATACTGTTCGATACTATGTAGAGAGAAATAGCAGTGTGTTTGTGACCATACTGGACAGTATGAAAGCTTTTGACAGTTTGTCATCTTGGTTTGCTTTATGAACAGCACATTTTAGGAATAAATGACCACAGATTACAAATAATCTCTGACATGTATGATGGAATGAAGAGCTGCGTCAATGCTGTGTTTTATCTGCCCCGCTTTATTAAGTTTACATTTATCAGCTCTTTGAACAGTTTGAGAGCTTCAACGCCAGCACGGTTTTGATGGACCAATAAATATTAAGTGCCGTTCAATGTCTACGAACTTTACAGTCGCCAATGGCAATTTTGTTTTTCTGCAACAAAAAGTCAAACCTTTTTTATATGGAAAACAAAAACATCTCGACAACGATACAATTATACGTTACGGTTATCTCTTACCAATTGTTAATTTTGCAAAACATGTAGGATTATACTGAAAGCAAAATTAACTCTATTGAGCGCACGATTGGCGTTCATACGTCATTGAACCCACTGACTAGGAAATAGTTTCACAAGTATGCTACCAGAAAGCTCTCTTTGGGTGTGAACTATGAAATATCATTGACAGAGATACTTTTGTTAGAAAGAGCTCATCCTCACGTTATAAAGGCTCTGCAGGGGTCTACCCCGCCGAACTCGAACAGATAAGTGCATGAGTCTTCTAGATGTTTTCCCACTAGAACGTATTATTGACATACGTAAACTTCAGTTCTTTGGTAGTTCTGTCGTTTACAACGCCATCTCAAAACACTTACTACTCACTCGCTTACTCGAATTCAAATATCAGTTTCCTAGCACAATGTCCGGCTTTTTACCCTAAACAACTATATACAACAATCCATTAATGATCAATTCTTCCCTCCAAAACGGAATTTACCATAATGTTACTGTCGTGTGATACTAACTACAATATTGAGGGTGATAAAAAGCTTTTCTTCTCTAAAACGTGTGTATTTTACGTCCACAAAATCTGTCAGCATCTCTATAAATGAACGTAACTAGCCTGTACAGAACTCTTGTGACATCTCTATAACCCTTTTTGCATTTCTATTTAAATTTACATTAATTTACTTTCTGTTTATATTTCATTATGACTTAAAATGCTATTTGTGTACATATATGTTTAAAGAATCTTCCATCAAAAAGCGAAATAAAGTTATATATATTCCATAAAGAAACGCGTATTTACCTGGTCTGTGAATCTTGTGTCTAAATGAACTTGGCATTTTTAATTGTATTTCTCTGCTCTGATTTTTAATCGATTGGGTATGATACTCTGGTGAACTAATAAATATTTGTTAAGCGCTTAAGTGAAAGTTGCAGATACAAAGGTCTAACTTATGAACTGGGATTAATATAAAATACATTGTAGTTGTTTGGTATAGACAAACAAACTATCGCGCATATGCTCATCAAATAAACTGTGGCTGGGATTTATTTTTTGAAAATAAACCGTCTTTCCGGGTTAAGTGATAGATCCATATTACAGCAAACTTCCTTCAACAACAGATACAACAAACCAGAGGCTCACCGAACCAATTTTTAAATGTTTAATAAAAGAATTATGACTTTGGTCGAATAATTGGCTTGTACGGGATGGTTGCTCAAATTTAAATTAATCTATCATGACCTCGAAAAAAGTTCATTTCAGCACGGTGCATTCTTAGAAGAAGGGCTTTGAAAGTTAACCCAACCAGAACAATTATATTCCTTTGGTGGCCATTGTGAATTTTTGATTGACACGAAAAGCGTATTTTTTGTAGCCATAAAAATACGGTCTTATAGCGTTGATATTTTGCGCATGCGCAGTGCACTTAGGGCACTTACGTGCACTGTTTTATGTCAATTTAGCACTGTTATCTGACGATGACTTCTGTTCTACTCATACGATATTCACCAAATTGTAACACAATGTGTCCTTATAGGAGTTTCAGGCACCTTTGGGGTTTGGTAAAATACAGAAAGGTGATTTTGGTTTAAAAAAAATTATTTGAAAAAATATTAGCAATTTTGAGAATTGCAAGGTTTCATTACCATTTCCGCTATCAGTCCACACGCTACTCTTCACCAAAGTTTATTACAGCGTTTCTACAGACATATATTGATTGTTTTAAATAAAAGATAATTATTTTGCAGGAAATATTTTTTTTTATTAACTGCATGATTCATAGCAATATACTTCTTGAAAAATGCATTGTAATTTTTAATCAATTAGTAATAATAATCTGTTTTGCGAAAAATAATGATATATTCTTTTGAATGCATAATTATATGCAATCGTTTTTGCGTCACTAAACATAATTTGGGGGATACGTTTTTTTACAATACTTCCAGTAAGATGCATGTCTACGATCTGGATATTATATATTCGTTTATTTAAAAGCTTAATTGCTAAACATACCTTTTTCTGCTGACAATATGTTCGACTGTAAAGAAACAATATCAGTTTTCCATGTACAGTAGAGTAGATGCTTTCCTTCTAGCCGATGTCAGTTGTCGAGTTGATCGAGCGCAATACAACTCACAAGTCAGAAAAATAAATCTCAAATTGAAATTTTCGTACGAGATATGTATGAAAAACTTCTATCAAACTATAATTCTAAAGGATTCATTCACTTTTTGAGAACAAAAATATTCTAAAAAAACAGTGCGTAAAGATCGAGGAAATTTAAACTGAGTACGGAAACTATAACGCGTTTGCTCCGGGTTAAAACAAGATATTACTTATTTGAGTTTTCGAATGTTCTGACATGATGTTTGTTTTAGAAATTAAGTACCTGCGCCAAAGAGTATCAAAAAGAAATATAAATTTTCTAAAAGCAGGCAATCTGTCTTTAAACTAGTTAATTTTTCATGTTAATACTCGTTGGCGCAGGGGTTAATTATTTTAGTTTAGACTCGTGGCTGAATAGTATTTTCCCTAATTTCAGTTAAAACTTGCTCCATTTGAGGGCGAAATGTATTCCGTGGCAGCTTAATATATGGTTTTGATTATTTTTATTTAACGTCACATGTATTAGAACAAATTCAAGTGTTAACGATAATGTTTTATTAGTTTTATTTTTCTTTCCAATTGGGGGGCCAAAAATGGCTCTTAACATACCTCGTCCTTTGTTAAAATGGAATCGAGTAGTTTTAGTGGAGAAGATCAAAGTAAAAATCTTAAGACGGACAGAAAACAGACGATCAGTGATAAAAAGAAATTGACCAGCTGTAACGACTAGAAAACTCTATGTTCACAATTCGGGCCTCATGGACCCTCTGTCTTTTGTGTTGTTATAATACTGTTTTAGCATCTTGTCGGAGACAATGACCTACAATAGTTTTATATGAGCAAACATGAGTAAAAACTTAATTTTATTTCGCCTGCCCAACCATTAGAAATACAATGCTGTCAGTACAATGTTTGAATCAATCTAAATAAAGATAACAAACTATTTTTATATATAGTTATGTAAAACGAAAATTTTGGTCGCAAATTCATCACTTATTTAACCTTGAAAATGAGGTTCAAAAATGACAGGCACTTGATTGACATCCACTTGTTCCAAGCCACATGCATTATAAATTTCATCAAAGTAGGCCTTCGACAGATGAATTTAACCATCAAACAGGTCGAAAAATAAATCATTCAATCCTCATAGATTAAGGTCAAACTGACAAACTCTTGTAGCAAGGTATCTGCCTACTTAATTTCATTGAATATGCCGTGGCGAGATACTGTTTTCCCTTCAGTTCCCAAAATACGCCCGCGTGTAGCTAAATTGGTAAGATAAAATAATTGTTAGCAATATTTAAAAAAAAAGATAATTTTAATAAATAACCTCAAAATGCGACACTCTTTGTGTAAAAGATAAAAAATAAGGAAAATTGACGAAAAGAAAAACACTGTATTACACGTATCAATCATAATTTAATTAATCGCATACCAGTGTAAAGCTTGAACTTTTTAATGTATCTTGTGTCTGGTTCTGCACGAAGAAACCATTTATGGCCCCTTCCGTGCTACTTTTTTGCTGACATGTATTGAACTAGCTGGTTTCTTCCACAAACCCGACTAGACTCACCAACAGTAGCAGCACAAGCAATTAAGGGAATAATTCTGACTAATGACAAAAGCGGTCCGATTTTTATACCTGAATCATAGCCTGTTCGATCATTCGAGAGATCAAACGTGTTGTCAATAACTGGAACCTATTGCGTCTCATTATTAAGTCAAAAGTTGAGTGTTAGTTAGCCAAGACTGATTCCCCTCCAGTCAATAAGATTCAATAGATGGCATGTTCAGTATTCCCAGGGGCACTATTAAACCAAGAAAAGCTCTCATTTCTTGTCTGTTTGTGTCATGCCAGGTGTGAACTCTTAGAGTGTGCTTTTAATGAATTTGCTTCAAGTGGTTGCTGAGCATAGAAATTGGTTTCTTTAACAAGAAGATCAATAAGATTTTCATAAGTAGCAGGGCAGGATTTGTAGATTATAAATAAAAATACTGAATTAGTTTAGCGTACATGTAATCTGGGTGTTTCACCAGTCGTTTCTGAAAACTAAATAACATGCATAGAAAAAGGTTTCTCATAGCTTTCAATATCCAATAAGGTTCAAGGTAAACAGTAGGAATGTCAAGAAATATCTGTAGATGAACGATCTTTTTTCCCGAGATTTATTGTAACGTCAATAAATGACTGACACCATTAGTACGATGACGTTTGTGTAGAACGGTTGTTTAAAACTAAATTTTGTAAAGGAATACACCTTTATTATGTTATTATCATGAAAGAAAGCATTTTCATTTTGGTGTGTCTTGATTCTAAAAAAGTACATATGTGACCGTGAGGCAGTCGGCATGTGATGGATACACATTTCCGTGTGAAAGTTTGGTTACCGGGAGCATTCATTGAGATCGAGGTCCTTATTAAACAATTTTGCGGAAAACTAGTCCATACCTGCATCATCACACTCGTCACCTCTTTCATCCTATCTTTACATATGTAACCCTTCATCTACATCTACACATGTGTCATTTCCATATACACAGGTGGCACCACAAGTCAAATCTACATGTGTATTACGAAACCAGAAATCATCACTTTGGATACCATGCATGTCTTCATGAAAAGGAATTTAAATAATATGCAAAAAAGAGTTTTTAGAATATTGAAAACGATATTACATCGGTTAACCTGCTAAGACCGATTTTAAAAAAATGACGAGTATTTAGACCAGTATTTAGATAGCAGCGAGGTTGAAAATAGAATAGATTCAAATCACCATTTCTGTGATTAATTAGTTATATGTCTCCCATAAATATGTTAGTTCAAAATTTTGAACTAATAAACAGTACAAATGGGGTTTAGGGTGGATATGGAAAATTAAGTGCACAAATTGCACTTATGTACCTGAAGGGTTTAAACTCTACAAGGCACAGTAGTGGTCCAGACCGTAAATTCGCGGCCATCAATTATTCATTACATGCAGGAATTACAAACCCAAATTTAGAAAATGATGGTGCACGCGTCCTATTCTGGCAAGTGGCGGTATTCCCCCGATTGGTAGAAGAACAATGCAAATGCAAGCACCTTGTGCGACAAAGTTTTCGAACTTGCAGAAACATTTTCATTAGTTGAACATAACACAATGTTCTTGTTTATATCACGTGGTTCAAGGCTAACGTGTTACGGTAGAATGGACATACGATTGCGGCAAGATGGCAGAATTAGTCTGAATCTAAATAAGCTTCATTCAGCTGAAACATTTTAGATAAACTTGCTACATTCATTATACTTCTTTTTCTACTGGGTAATGTATGACTTTTAAAGTGTAATATTTGAAATTTCGTGTCCTTCCAGTCTAAAATCTGACAAATGCCATTTACTCTTTAATAGCATGAAATCTGGATATTTTCCTGTACAATTCGGACCAGAAACAACAATTTGAAATGTTTAATTTGTTTAATGATATTTGCCATGGTTAGGTGAAAATTATATCAATTCAGCTACACAGTCTATCAAAGACAATTATAAATCAACACTTCAAATTACTAACGGCCTCTTAATTTTTTGCGCCTAGGGTCAAATGTTAACATTATATGCCTTCACTTAGGCACCAAGTTTTGTTGAGTCATGAGAGACCCCCAAACAAGCGGAAAAATTTTAGCTATAATATGAATATAGGCACAGCCTAAATGCGAGCATCGCATATTTAATGGTTCATGACGTTACTTCATTCAGAGCACCCTAAGAGTGACGTCACAAAAATAAAAAAAAATTAATAAAGGGTTTTTGAGATTGTAAAAAAATTGTCGGACATTTTTATTGTTATTTCAAAAATAAACACTTTAATTTTATCGATGTAAAATTTATTTCTGTCTACTTTTAAATTATTTTTTTTGTGCTCGACCACAATATTTTCTTCTGACAGCTCAGCTACCATCCGAAAGTGTTTTTTCATATGGATCACGTGACCTTATTTACACACATGCATGTAACCGTATAGCTCGCATCTCCGATGCTCGCTATTATATTAAATTTTCGGAATGGCATATCGGATACAATTTTTTGAAATTTAGAAACCCAGAATGGTACGCAAGGTAACGCACAAACTCTCCCGAATAGTCTAGAAATGTGCCTTGCACAATCGGGTGAAAAAATCCAGCCAATATTTTTAACAAATTATCTAAAAATATTTATTTCCAATTCTATAAGAAACTGCCTTTTAAATACAACTGTTCCGTCTGTATGTCTACCTGAAATAACACAAGAGTATAACGTCAGGTTTACCTTTCTCACTATCAAAATCAAGCTTAGTTGTGTATTCTTTTCACCAATTCTGACGGACGCTTAAGTTATGTAATACTGTAAAATGTTGAATGTATCATTCATATAAATGAAATTCAGGAAATTCATAAACACGAGAGCATTGTTCGTTGTTTCTAATAGTACGCCAATGGTAAATAATAGGGACAATGTAATCGCATAAGTGTTGGTTTGGTATAAAAGCGAAAGCAAATTGCATTAGAGGAAATATGTTCTATTGAACAATTAATTTCCTGGTCTTATATCTCGCCTGTTTGCCTGGACTAAAGTTATGTTATGGTCAATACTTAGACCCAGAGCGAGAAGGTCTTGTTCGTGTGTAAAATATAATAGAAACAAAAAGTCTTTGTTTTATTAGTTAAAACGTTAAAATCCCAGTCATAACATTATGTATCGACAAAATAAAACACGAAGCATGTTAAACATGATACTTTTTGGAGCGTAAGTACTCCATCTTACAAAACGTCTCATTCTTTTAATGTGTTGATATTATTAGTGCTTTCATAAATATGTGTAAATCGTTTTTTGTGTTCCAGCAAATTTTTAATTATGAGTAGAAGCTTGAACACTACGATGTTGTGATTACTTTGTCCAATAAAGACAGATCAGTGTGCAATATCTACCATTATATCTGTTATGTTGGAATTGTCCTCGAGAACTATAGCCTTGCACATAAGTTTGATTAGGTCTAACCTATAACAAGACTTAATTTGATGGACTGCAGATCATCATTAAAACACTACATGCATTTATATAAGTCATCTAGTAATTTGCACACAAATACACTTCCGTAAACACTCATATGATACTTCCCAAAAAGTACTTGTGACAAGCTTAATTCAATTACAAATAGTTATATTTTGATCAATGACACTATTCCGGCAATTAAAACCCACAATATTATGATTATTTCCTCATTGAACCTGTCACGATAATTCCGAGAAGCGATTTACAATATGAAGAACTGTAATATTTTATTGGTAACTTTGTGTTACGTCTTACATAGAAAAGTTCACTCACACGTTAGCTTGTATGGTATCTGTACTTGGTCGAAAACTTTAAGGTAATTCATTTTTACCATTGTTTACTTAACTTTAATGTCAAATTAAATGTTTTCAGAGCTTTATATAACAAAGTGAATCATCAACTTAAACTTAAGAAATAGATTATTGCGGGCGGGATCTATGCGAATTAGAAAATTGTCAGACCTTATATTTGTCACTATTTTATACCGAGCGATAGCGAGGTATAAAATGAGGACAAATATAAGGTCTGACCATCTTCTAATCCGCATAGAGCCCATTTGCAATAATATATTTCGATTCTAATATGTCAAACACTTGTTTTAAAATTTCGAAGAGGCTCTAAGAGGACGCATTCAACGGTAAAACTGTTTTTTTTTAACTAAAAAGATATATCCCCAAACAGTATGTTAAAGCAAATAAAATTGACATAAACATATATTCTCGTCATTTTATTGAATATACGTACCTTTTAAGTTTGAAATTTTCAGTTCAGCGTAATATGACGTCGGAATTATAATTGTGACGTCATTTTAATTCGAATGTAGAATTGTTAAAAAATAATGTATCGGGAGTAGTTTAAATCTATAATCTCAGAATTCAGACTAAAAATAACTGCATTATAAACGATAACGATAATTATGGATAACACATAACAAACTGCATTTTTAAGTCAGTTTTTACATTTACACAAAACACACAGCTTACGCATGTGCGAACTAAACTTATTGGAATTTGGACACGGCTTTGTTAACATAGCTAAAGCAGGACGTCATATTAGAATATCTAATTAAAATGAGGAGACAAGAATGTAAAATATCATTATACATTTAAGACTTGCCACACTTGAATATATATTCCAATGACAATGGGATGATCGTATAGCTATTCCAAATTTACAGTTTTCTTGATGCTACGATTGATTTGCGCGTCTAGAAATAAAAACACCGCTTTGATAATGATACTGATGTACAAAGCACGGATACTTCTTAATGTTGTTTTTGTTTGCATTTCATTGCAAAGCTTATACCCACAGATCAAAAGCATCATGTTCTATTACTAGCAGCAAACTGCTGATGGATTAAACACTTTCAGTATTAGACCGAAATTGAACTTGACTTTTCTCCACTTAATATATGATACAAAAACAAAAACACAAGCATATTAAACACTGTATATGCCATAACCTTAACCTGTGACCTTAATATGGTATTTTTCAAATGATAGTTTTAGAAATTATGGTCTTGTCCATACACGACTTTTTGATACATTTTTAGAGTGAAAACTCCTATAAGGAGTCGCAATATGGCAAAAAAGAAATAAAAAGAAGTTACGAAATACTAATAAGACATCAATACGGCAACGCAGTTATTAAAAAAAGCATGCACGATCTTGATCGTTACCTTGGATTCTATTATCAGTTTTAAAAGTCCTGAAATTGCCAAAAGTGAAAACCTGAGGCGTTACTTTCGATTTTTCGTTAACGAAATCCGTAAAATATTCATAATAAGTAAAGAGTCCCATTGGGGACGGCATATAAATAATATCACTTCTGTCGCAAATAAAACTTTGGGCGTTTTACGTAGGAATATTGAAACATTGTTCTCATAAAACCTTACATACACATCACCTGTCCATCCAGTTACTGAAGATTTTCACCAATTTGGGTCTCTTACAGAAACCATCATACTTTAAAGCTTGAGCAGGTATGAAGGTAGGTAGGGGCTAGATATGTCCTTACTGATTATCGGGACAGCTTAACAGTAACAATTATGATTCTAACCTTAGAATGAGACAGTCTTAAAAATAGACGGACAAAACACAGATTGGTCTTCCCTAATTAACAAGGCTGTATGTTTAATCAAATATGTTAGATCAATTCGACTGGCGTAAAATTTCGGAAATCTTTACAAATAAAGATCTCTAGAAATTTTCTTTATTTACAAATAATATTACTGTCTGGAATAGACGGGCGGAACGGATAACACTCCTGACCATTGCATCCTTAAAGGTAGTATTTCTACATTAACATTTAAAGCCCGAACCACTAACTTATTAATTTTACTATTAAATTTTTAAAAGCCACTGTACATATATCTCATTATATACTAATTAGTTTTGTTTGTTTGTTAGAATGTTGTTTCCCGCCAATTTCAGCAAATGTCCAGCAATATCTTAGCGTCCGGATTTTATTGGGGAGGAAGCCGAAGTAACCGAATTAAACCCCCAACCTTCAATAGGAAAGCTGGCATTCATTGTCAATTAAGATTGGAGTCGAGCGCACCCTGCCTGCAGTGAGACTTGAACCCGCAATCTTGGTGTTGACAGACCACGTGATCAATTGTAGACGAACAATCGTACCCACTCGGCTACCGAGACCTTATAATAACTAGTATATGATGTCACTTGATCTTGACGTAGAAAGACAACAATAAGATTTCCCAAAAGAAAATTAGAAAACCCTTTTAACTACGTGTAGGAAATGGTAGGAAATGGTATGTTTAGTTGAATTTATTCTAAAATAGGTCATGACACAAATCTTGATTATCTGTTACGTGTATTTTTGAGTTTGTTTGGTTTTATTTGCAGTTTTGGTAGTATTAGTTACAACGAATCGGGTTGTTGTACACATTTCGAACCTAATGGTGATAATTGTACAGGTAATTAAACAAATTATACCGGTATATAAATCAGTTGCCTTGGGTATGTATTAACGAATTGTCGCATTTATTTAACATGAGTTGCTAATGAAGTAATAAAAAATACCGAACACCGAAGTTCTGCCTTTATGTACATGTATTGTTCTCAATTATAAATCCCCTTAAAAACCATAACCATTGACGTTGCTTCAAGCAATCGATTACGTCTCCATAATTAAGAAATAATTATGTCTGCCAAACTTGTATCATTAAATTATGAGTAGGCATGATATTCACGAATAATATTTAAATAATCATTAAATCGCTCGTGGCAAAATATTCATGAATACCATTTAACGTCATGAAAGCAGATGAAATTTTGTAAACAACGCAATACAAAGGTACAAATATGGAATAATTACAAACAAAATGCAAGCAAAAAACTAAGCACACGGTGGTGTGATTTTTGCACTAGCTGGGACAGCCATAACAAACGCAAACCTAAATGAGAATAAAAAAAAATGTTACCCAATTAAACATGTACCAATATGTTGTGTGTGTGTTTGTGTTTCGTAATTATGATGTTTGCAAGTAGAAACTAACAATTAATAATGTAGTTTTGACATATCCGTAATGAACAGAAGGTCATGCGGGACGATGTTTTATTGAATATTTCAATAGAGGTTACTTTCCAAAGCTGTTGTAAAGACGACTTATTATAATTAGATTTAAGTTGAAGACGTCTGAATGTATTAGACAAATTATGCCGAATATGCAATCAGTATACTGTTTATACCCTGTATTGGAAATAAAGATAGTAATAAAATTTAAATGTTCCTAATCCATGTAATCAAATGTAGGCCAATCACAGAAGCCTTCTTTACTGTTATTATATTTCTGGATCTATTTGTATCATAAGCTGAAACAGCTAGATGATCGTGGTTGGCAATAATTGTATGACAGCACCAGGCGACCTACTTCTTAAAGATAATTTAAAGAAAAGTAGTCTGTCTTAATATTGATAATTTTGTTTATACGTATCATGTTTTGGGGAACAATTGTTTGATCAAGACTAATTAAATGTAATACACAATATGATAATTTTGTCATATGTAAAGTAAATAGCGGTGTTGGAGATCGGTTTCTACAATGGTTTAAAAAAATAACTAGCACGAAAGCAATCACTGAAACTATTTTTAACTTCTACTACGGCTTCTTTTTGGTTTTGTTGACAAATTTTATTAGAACACAAAAATATTACATAACAATAACTTGCTGATATATTCCAAGACCTCTTGTTCCCTAGCGGACAAACATAATCATTATGCTGTTTTCAATTGTTGAGAAGGGAAGGAACTGTATTTTTCAGAGTGTCAAGTAGGTTTTTTTTCAAAGGGAAATGGAGCCAAATGTGAACCCTGTGACCAAGTGCACTATGGAACAAAATGTTCCGACGAATGTAAATGTAAAGAAAACGAAAGGTAAATCTAGCACCAATCTCAAAATGTTTTAAGGTTAACCTCTACAAAATAGCCAGTAAGTTGATGCCGTATTCAAAAATAATGCTTAAAAGAATCAACGTAGTTCTACTTTCACTTTGCATAAAAAATTGTAATTCCGAATGAACCTGTTTAAAATTAAGTTTATATACTGCACAAATATTTTAGAAATGAATCCAAATTTATTAATTTCAAGCAAGTATTAGATTTTGTCCAAAACTTCACAGACTGGCACCTTTTCTATCCATCAGACAACTGAAACTAGCTCTATTTGTGACGTCATTTTGTAAACTTAACAAAACATTCTTATAAGACTTTAAAATTGTTGTGCCGGCCAAATATTTTTTAGCGGAGACATAGTATTTTGAGAAAATAAGGTTGTCACTAATAGCGAACTTAAGGTAAATTCAGTATTCTATAAAATGTTATAATGGTCAGCTATGTAAATCTAATTTGTAGAGGGTAACCAAAAGAGTAAATATAACACTTGAACATGCACTTTCCGAATAATTAGAAATACATTGAAAATAAAAACAAACTCTCATAACAAATGTTAATTTGATCAAGTTAAAAGTTTTACATGCATTCTATAAATATTTGACTAGTCACCTCATGCAGACTTTGTATACTAGAGGTGTTATGATCCGCCAACGCCCACATTGTAAAATTCTGAATGATGCTGAAACGAGACAGAATATAAAATACCATGCAAATGCAAAACGAGGTTAAGAAAATCGTAAATCGATAAAAAAAGATCTAGAACATGCGACAAAAATAAAAAATAAAAAAGTACGATACTATCATCACTCATAGTTAACACAAAAAACTTAGGTACTACGGAATGATAATCCTGCTTCTTATAAGTCGTCTGCTTGTGTTAATTAATGAAATGTTCCGAGTAAAAGTACTTTCCTTTATTGTTCTACATAATGTTCTAAGGTCGTAGCGTTTTTAAAATTTGAGCATCTAATACTTTGTTGAAATGATCAAATCGATACCACATAGACAGCCAACAAGGCTAGTCAGTGTTAAACATATATGCCATCCACGACAGAAGACCCGATATACTTATATCACTTGTTCTTTTCGTCTGTAGAGGTAAACCGCCACACCCCCTTTTAACATCAATATGCCTGGTTGTACATGTACTACATATCCATATTTATATTAATTGAATGGAACTTAACTTGTCAAGCAATCAATCAGAGAGTATATTTAGAGTAATTGTAAATTAAGAGTTATACCTTTTTTTCATTATTTCATCAATCTGCCTGTTTTATTGTTCTTAGATGTGACAACGTAGTTGGCTGTGTTCTGAGCGAGAATACCTTGCTGACTGGTAAGACTTGTCTTTCGTAAAATAAACCTTTGTGCAAGTTTCTTTAAACAAACACTGTTAAATTGTTAATACGTTTGTTTTATGTAATGTTTTTTTTAAGTTATTAAATTATGTTCCTGTTTTGTATGTTCTTTGATGTTTTGATAAACATTCTAATGACGTTGTGCTTTTGATGAGCAAACAAAGCAGTGTTATTAAATTCGAATGAATTCGTTCGCACATGAGTAAGTTGACGCTTTCAGTCTTATGAATTTTGTTAAAGCCTCCACGTGGCCATAATTATCGTTATTGTTACAAAAGTTGTATTTTTAAGTCCGAAATCTGAGAATTGCATTATATTTTACCCCTCGCTATAACTCGGAAAGAAAATTAAGCGAAAAAGTATTCAGTGTCTTAAAATTAAATAAACTTTTCGCAAATGTGCTTTCAAGCATTTTGTTTGTGATGATTTGTAACTTTGTAATCAACAAATTAGATTATTTGATAATACATGTATTTGAACCTAATTAAGGAGAAATTATGATTTAAATCAAAATTTAATTTGTAGTTTTAAATAAAAACGTATGTTATCGTTACCTGGATGTTTGTTTTTACGATGAATGAGGACGCATTTTGTACATCCTCACAAGTCAGGGTTTCTGTGTCTTCATGTGTCCGTGAACACAGAAAACCTGACTTGCGATGATGCATTGTGTACAAAATTGTTTAACACTCTTTCAGTCGATAATCCATTTCCGGAAAAGAGACCTTTCCAATTACAAGTTTATTGGCAATTAACTTATCATCAACCTAGGTTAACATTCATCAATCAATCAATAATCAATCAATCAATAAATGGAAGAGCATATTTAAAGTATTTGTGTAATTTTTAAAGAAAACTTGTGGCAGTTTGTAACCTTGATGTATGTTTTGGTTCTTAATCAATTACAGACACATGCGATGTGTCTGTAATCAATAAAAATTCAAACTGCAAAGCTATTGGTTATATTTTATGTCTGATAGAATTGTGGTTTCGTCATGTTAGGGAATAAGTTCTTGTATAAGCTTAATCAATAGAAGAAAGTCGGAAAAAGCTATATAGTCCTTATCGTGAATTGCATATATCAACAGCGGCAATATTTTATGTGGACACAATAACTAGAATATTTTGAATACAATTTATTACGTTTGTTTTTACATTAAAAACTTTTTTAAATTTTAAAATGTATTTATTGGTCTCTACAGTAACGATTGCTGTGGCAACACCCAATACGAAGTTGAAAGGTCTCCATTCGAAATTATTGTGGAAATAAACACTAGTTTCTGCTTTGGTTACACCATACAAAATCAGTGAGAGTTATTTTTTTAATTCAGGATTTATCATCTAAAAATAAGATTCTAGAACTGAAAACATACATTATAGAAATTTCTTGAAGAAGAGCCCATGTGATTTGTAGTAATCAGATGAGGTTATCGCTTGCCGAGTTTAAGGTAGTTTCTCATCTACTTTTTATTATGTCCCTGTTAACACCGAGGTTAAGAATTCCATCTATCTTGTGGGTAAGGTGTTCTAGACTCCATCCCAAATAGATAAGGAGTGTCAGTCTACTGAAGAAAGACGGTGGTTTTCTCCGGGTTCACCAACTTCATCTCCAATGAAACTGGGTGCCATGATATGTTCACATTCAAACAAACAAAAAAAACCATGGCGGCACAACCTTTATACTCTAACTTTTTATCTTGTCAGACACTTTTCTGCATGAAGCAAACTTGGAATGTATATAATCATAGGAAACCTTCATTTTATAATTGTATCTGACTGTTTTGTCTTCCATGCAGGATGACCTTCATTATAGCGTATACTTAACAAGTTCCGGTATAACTCTTTTGACAAGGGATTAGTTAAAAATTCCTCTTCTATTAAGGAACTAAATGAACCAAGCATGAAAATGATTCTTACAAAAAAAAAACGTGGATCCAAAGTCAGGGATTCTGAGACCACGTGCGCTCCACCATCCCACTAACATCACTCGGGTCCGAATATCACCGTCTGGTGGTAACAATATAATCAGCCAATGGAATTTATCGCCTGCTGTTGACGTGTAATCAAAAAAATGTCTGTGCCCAGTACCACTGATTAATTTTACCAGTTAACGCGAAATTTTGAACAGATTCCACCGGACCTAAAAACGGAGCTATAGGGGAGATGAAAGCAGGATGTAATCGTTTCGGAATCATATGACTGCAATACCATATCAATGTACATATGGACACTTACCGCGAACGAAATAGAGATGGAGTTCTGAGGTCAGTCACGAAGTGAATGATGATGAAATCGTAATTAGCAGTAAGAAATTTAAATTTGTTTTCGGTAATACGGACTTATTGAAAAATGGATAAAAAGGGCCATCATAACCACATTTTCTTTATCAGAACGTACGAAGATTGAATTAGACCTATCAGAAGAATGTTTATGTTTTTATTATTTATTTAATTGGTTTTATGTGATTTGAATGGTTCTACATATTGATGTTGACATGTGCCATCCCTCTAAGTGGTTTGTAGTTCTTGGTCCCTCAGTGTTGAAGTGGTTCCAAAGCTGCTGGTCTGCTTTTAAGGCTGCTTTACAGCTTTGACACTTTTCAGAAGTTAATAAGTTTTCCTTTGATACTGAGCAGTTATCATATTTACCTGATTTATTTAGGCTGCATTACAGCTTTGACACTGTTCAGAAGTTAATTACTGATTTATTTACTAATTATGCTAATTATGAAACAGACTATAAACACTAAAACAACAATCACACCAATTAAGTTTACACAAGACTAGTGGGCAGAACAAGAATATAAAATTTAAAAAGTGGGCAGAAGTGGAATAAACCCTTAAAAACGATACAGACAAAAGTAGTAAGTGCAATTTTTTTTTTGACTTTGACAAGACACTTTTTAATAAATCAATAAGTAAGCAAGACATACAAATAAGAACAAAATCAAACTACCTTATTCTAGGGATTGTCATAAAAAAACACACGAGCTTTGTACCTTATGTATAAATCATAAAGTCATGCTTGCAGGATTTTTTGCTATAAAATACAACATGAACATCACCATGTACATGCATATGAACAGAATTTGGAACATTATTCAACTTTTCAGTGTCCCAGCACTCTAATTATAAAAGTAGTGTATTATACTTTTTCAAATATCATGTATCAACGAGTCGCATACATTGTGTTGGTTTCATTAGGTTTTTATGCCACTTTGATAATTTTTCACATATACATGTATCATAACTTCGAACTTTTACTTTTGGGGAGGAGACAAGACTAACCGGTCAGAGTGTTCACTTATGTACTGATTATGTAAACAAATTTCAAAAGACTGTTGAAATATTTCAACAGTAGAGCATTTTAATCTTTAATAACCACCACTTCCTTTAGGTAGGGATGGGGGAGTTAATGATTTCTAAAATAGAATATTGCTTAAGATTGCCCCTTTTATCAATATATGTTTTTCACTCACTTTGGGATTATCGACTGTATGGTTCTTCTTATGGACTTAAATCTTTTGTCCAAAAAAATCCACCCCCATTTTTTCTAAAAAAGTGGTAGGTCCCCCAAAGAGTCTTGTACCGACGCTTGCTTACAGTGCTATTACAAATTATTTATTGATTTGTAGTTCGAAATATTTATCTCGTTTTGTTGAATAGATTTTTTTGACATATTTACAATGTACATCAAAACATGACATATAGATATATTTTATTTACGTCTCACCATCAATATATTTACAATAAAATATACACATATAATAAAAACATAAAGTATATTGATACCATTCTAAAAAGAAATATGGTTAAAATATCTTTCACATTTAAAACAGAATAAAAAAAACGGAACTTGCAATTATACGAATATTTACCGTCTAAAAAAAGGATTATCGATTGTCTTCTCCTACCTAAAATCAATTTGCAGGTTTTGGCACTTTTCAGAATAACGTGAAAGTTTTCTGAGCCTAACACAATGGTCAGTTTATTTATCGATATTATCAAGCGCATAAAATTTTTTTTCGTATTGCACTAAGGTAGCATATATATATAGTTCATCTCTTATATCGTCATATAAAGGACATTCCAGGAGTACGTGTTCTTCATCAGCAATCGCACTTTCACATAGAAAGCAAGTTCGTTCTTCTAGCGGTAGTCTTTTGAAGCGGCCAGTTTCTATTCGCAGTGGTGCAATCCCACATCGAAATTGACAGTACGTTGGAGTTATAAGAGTTTTAAGATGAAGCTCGCATTTATGTTCTGTACGTACGCAGTTTATTTTCTACCTGTTTCCACTCGGATAAAATTCCTCTATTTTATTTATTACCATAACTTTGTGGACGTTGTCGCTATTGTACCATTCTCCGTTATTACAATATTATTACAATATTCGAACTGTTTACGTAGTCTATACAAATTAATGTAGTTGGCGTTTTTGCAAACTCTACTAAGTCCACACATGTGTTCTGCCCAAGTGTGAACTCTTTTATTTAGTCTGATAACGTTCATATTTCGTAAACGATTCCAGTTATTGACCACACTTCGCCATCGTCTTACACACGGAGGAATACAACCACTTATTGCGCTGTTTGGTGTATAACGACCGACGCCCATGAAAAAACGGACAGCTTTGTTTTGAATTGCGTTGATACAAGAAAAGTTCCTATCGCCCATATAGCCGCACCGTAACTAATGGTACTCCACACAATAAAGTCATATAGTTTAGTGAAAGTGTCAAACGGTAGTCCTCCAAACGATTAATATTTGGCTATTACATGTACTAGGCCCAATGCGCGATGAGCGGAAGCTGCTACATTTTTCGCCATAATATTATAGTCCAAATATTCTGTGATAACTAAACCTAGGTATCTGTATATATCCGCTAAACCTATGACATGAATGCCGCACTGAAAACTGCTTAAAAGTTGTGGTGTCGATTTTGGGCGAAAATGTACTACAGTCGATTTAGAGTTATTGATATTCATCTCTTCACACCAGAGATTTAGTCCATCCAAAAGAATTTGCAGGTCTGACTCACAAATTCCGCTAAAAGCACCAAATCGTCGGCATAAAGCAAGATAGAGACTTTTTCTTCTCCGATTTTCTATTCCTACGTTAAGTGAACATGTATGAGACGCCAGTCCGTTAATATACAAGTTAAATAATAAAGGTGAGAGCAAGCATCATTGCTTGAGTCTGCTTTGAACATCACACCATTCTGTTAAGTATCTGTTTACACGTACGCAGCATTCCACAGATTTATATAAAGACACAATAGCCTTGTACATATTTTCATTTATTCCCATATTGAGTAATTTCTTAAATAAGAGGTTGCGGTCGATCCCATCGTACGCTTTACGAAAGTCGATGAAAGCGGCGAATGTCGATAGACGTTTTAATTTCCTTGATTCTATTATGGACGAAAGTTATTTTACTTGGTCTATTGTACTACGACCCTCCCTAAAACCATTTTGACTATCGTGTAGAATATTATTGTCCTCCTCCCACTCAGTTAGTCGGTTATTCAAAACGTGACAGTACAACTTGTAACTAACAGGAACGAGCATTATTCCTCTGTAACACATTGGATCCATCTAATACGATGTCGATGATTTTGGGATTGGATTGATAATTCCTTTCGTTCAGATTGACGGAATTGCTCCACTGAAAAAGCACTTATTGAAAAGAGTTACAAGCAAATTCTACAGACACGGAATTTCAATAATTTCTGGCGGTAGTTCGTCTATTCCAACAGCCTTGTTCACCTTCAAACTAACGATCGCACGTTTAACTTCTTGAGAAATTTCGTGTTTCATTTCCATATCGTTAGCCGTTCTACGATCATTCAGAATAGTATACTAACCTCAGTCGGATTGAGTGAGATACTAAAGGAACGTTTCTACTAATTTAGAACTTATCTCAGTCGAAGGACACACTTCCATCTTGTAGCTGCACTGACATGGGTATCGCGTCTGTCTTCTCCTACCCTAACACGTCCAATTATCTTTCAGAATTTACTCTGGTTCGATGACTCTAAAGTGTCAATTTCAGTCAGTTGTGTTCTCCAGTTACGTCGCTTCGCACTTAGTGCTTCACGGTCAAACAGTTTACGTTTGCTTGCAAACTCGTGTCTACATTCACGTTTTCTAGCATCTGATTTGCTTTTGAGCATGTCTCTTTCAGCCACGCATACGTTATTCCATAGCTCGGTAAGTTGGTCAGTCCACCAAGGCTTTTTATCCGTCTCCTTTTATTGTTGGAAGAGGAAAGAGCTTTAACAATCTTACTAACTGATTTTTCGACCATTTCGTTTTTAAACATTGTAACAAAGTTTTCGTATATCCGATTCAAGTCATTTTGATTCATATCATCAACCTCCAAAGATAAAATCAGCTCTTCAATGTCACGAATATGCCCTTGCCAAAATGAATTTGGAACTTTTTTCAAGTTAAATTTTCTGTATTCAATATTGGTTCCATTAAAGTTTGGTGTTTCGAAAAAGAAGGTTTCTAAATTCATATTCCACAACATCATTGAGTGGTCCGGTAGGTTTCGACCTTAACGGATCTACTAAATCGAACCGTTTTTGTTTCTCCAGAAGTTCTGACACAGTAATTACTTCAAAATGATCGAAAGTATCGATAAGCTTGTATGGAATTAGACAGTAGTCAACTACCGACGATCCTAATTGAGATATATATGTTTAATTACTGACACATTTCCTTCAGTTTAACATACAACAGTTCGCATTTATAAGGTATTCACAAAATAACTCTCCATATGCATTACTTTTAAAGTAAATAACTTTGCTTTCCGGTACGTTATCAACTCCCGCTATATAATCGTCAAAATCTCCACATCGGCTATTAAAGTCACCAAATTAAAAGAAGATCGAATCCTTGCCGTAGACATGTACTTGCCTTAATAATGTGTCCAAAAATTCACTCGCGTCTATGTTTCGTGTCGATTCCATCGGCAGTAAATAACATACACACGCTTTAAAGCAGTCCTGGCCATCGTTTTGTTGTAGCTGAATCCACATTATTCCCTCTACAATTTTGTCTATAACCTCTACTTTATAGCTTGCAACAATTTCCTCGCGAATTAGGAACCCTACTCCACCCGATCCTTTCCTGGCTCTCATCAGAAAAGGATGTGCACAACTTCAAAATTAATTGACAAGGTTGCCGGTTTCGAAGCAGAAGATCAGGATTTTTGAAATAGTACTTCGGTTTTCTTCTCCAATAAGAACTGAAAGGCACGAAAACTAAAAAATTGCCGACAGGGGCGCTTGCCCCCCAAAAGCTTATACATTCCAAGAAAATATAAATATATATAAATTATAACTTATATATACTTAAATATTTATATGCTTGAAAGTGCAAGTATATAAAATTATTGCAATTATTCATGGTCAGTCGTTGAAAAAACTAATTTCTGTCTCCCACCCGGCCGCTGTAGACACCGTTGCAATAAAGCATTCTATTATCTGATTGTATGCAATCTGTTGTTGTTGATTGGTTCAAAATGAAATTTTGTAATAGGTTCCATATGCTTTTTTTAAACTGTTACCAATACAAATACAGTTGGTTGCTGCCAGTTTCCTTTAACTTTTTAATATGATCGTATTATCTATAAAAACACTGTTCGTTCATTCTAAACTGAGTAAGAACAGGTATAAATAACAAAAACAAAAAACAAAATTTGCTAAATTTTTGGATGCCATAAGTAATTTGTTAAACAAATAGCTTAAAATTTTCAAATAATTATAAATTTATTTCGTGTTGTATGCATACAATTAATCTTGCCTTTTCATTGTTTCGAGCTATAAGTCCTTATATTGTGTTTATGTCAAATCCATAGACTTATACTTTGTTTATTCTACAACCTATCGAAAATATTTACTCTAATAGTAACACGTTTTCTTTATTTTATACTCTTTTAAAATTCACTTTGAAATTATACCCGTATTTCGCCTATGCACATTGTGCGCACTGTGGATGTAATCAAAAAGAATGACTTAAAATTGAGTGATTGGCCAAGAACGAGTTTTACTGTTGCGGTGAATTATGAACACAAGAGACGAACGTAAACGTATGGCGTTTAATAAAATAATTATCAAAAGAAATAAAAAAACCCTCAAGCATTTGCTAATCACAAACAAATAAACAGACGAATGCACAATAATAGGCTCCACCGCGTTCAACAATAATCGTTAACTAGCTCACATGATCTTCTAAGTGGAAACAAAGATCCAAGTTATGTCATTTCCTGTAATCATAAAATTATGTTTTTGGTCACTTAAAAAATTAAGGTACAATGAATATTCCCATCCTATCAGTAATATACGCATATATATAATTTCATTCCAAGATTAGAAATTTCAAATTATTAAGGTGTGTTACTATTTTTATTTATTTAGATTCCCAGGTTACAGTGGAATATGACGAAGGATTTTCTACCATTCGTAGTACTTCAGGTAATATTTATTTACAATGTTTATTTAACAGTAACCTCTTCAACTAAGGGCAAATTCTGTAGAGTCTCTTACTCGGTGAGACCTCGGAAAATTTAACACTTCGTTTCATGGATGATCTGTACCTGATCTGTCACTAAACAGTTCCCAATGACAATATAACAACAACCGATGGTTCGTCGTAAAACAATGAATTTTTAAATAAACGCTATAAATTGCTAATCCTTAAGTCACCTGAATATAAATTTACCATAATGTAATGTTTAAAAATTAATATGATTGTTTTTCATAACAAAAGTACAGGCAACTCATTAAAATGTTTAAGATGCTACCAAAACGAATTATTTCGCATCAATGTTCACAGCAGTGATGGAGTAAGGAGCACGAAAGATTCAACCCTAGATGATTAAACACATGCATCCACGATTTGTTTTAAATATTGTCAAGAATTTTTTTATAAAGTTTGTAGTAATTTTTAATTTGCCTCGATTAATAGTACTTACGTTTTTTTACAAGCGCATGCAAGTTTTCAGTGTGTTCAAAATATAATATAGGAGTGATTTTACCAATTTGGGCATTTGCGAACATATTGACAAAGATGTGTTGAAACAAATAATCATACTCTTTCAGGAAAAGTTGACAAAGACAAACTAATTTATTCAACTAGCACTGGATTACTTCTTCTGGTCATCAGCACTTTAGCTGCATACATTTGTCACAAAAAGTGTCAAGATAAAAGAAAGGCGTCGTCTGTGATACAACAAGTCGAATTTACTGCTACCCAGAAGACAAATGAGAATGAAAGACAAAGCGGTGTTGCTTACCATATATACGAGGAAATAAATGAGGAATATTACAAGAACGAAGCACCCAAACAACACACACACGAAATATGTACACATATGGTTGGTAGACTTGGGAATAGGGACGAGCCAGAAAAAGTGCAAACAAACGAAATAAACAACAAAGAAAATGTCGAAACACAATTTTCCGTTTTGGATGGTTACCTCCAACCCGTTCAAGCTAAAGTTTCAAATTTATGCGAATTTAAAGAAATTAGCAGTGACAGTGACAACGAACATACCGAAGAAGCACAGAGCAGCAAGCGAGATTCCGGATACTTACATCCGTATCAACCATTAAAACTTAGGTTACATTTGCGCAAAAAAGAATATGCAGAATTAAAATCGAATAATTATTTTGACCATTTTAACATTGCTACATGTAATAATGCCGAGATGCCACTTGATATAAATACTCAAGCTGCAACAGAAACAAGTTTAAAGTAAACTTTAAATGGGAAACGATTTAGGCTTATTTACTGTAGCATAAAAAATTAACCTAAAAACTATTGTATATACCAACTAATTGGGTACAGCTACGAATATCCCAAATTGAATCTAATTGTACCACGCACACGTGATTGAACATAGTGTAACGTATTGTGTTGTCGATAACTAATGGGATGACGTAGTACACATGAATTGAAGACTATATGGGGAAATACACCATTTATTCAAATTTTAAAGAAAGATCTACATTGAATTTTTTTCAATTACTAGTAACCATTTTATAATTAGGAAGTATGTTATTCACATAAGAGCATTAAACAGTAAATAGGAGAACATTGTCTGTATTTCATACGTTTGTACTGAATCTGAAAAAAAAATATAAAAAGACGTAAGACAATTGAAAAATTAATTATTAGGTTATTATTTATATAAATATTTGCAGTTAACCAGGTAAAATACATAAAAATACCATTAAGATATTCTTACATTCAGATAAGCCATATTGAATGTGATAAACTTCTTTTTTGATTTTTTATTAAAAATAAAAATTAGCCCTCTAGACACCTAATTTCCAAATGGTAAATATTACTTTTACGTGATAAGGCTAAGTTAAACATTGCACATGGCAACTGGGAATTGCAGACGACAATTCATTCAAGTTAAATTTAGAGTGATTAATCATATGAACACTTATGAAATATGTAGCCAAGTTTGAAAGAGTGTAAAAAATGTCTATAAAATAACATGGAATAAAATAAAAGTGTACTTACTTTTTCAACAGACATTTATATTTAACGTTGTACCACATACTTCAACGGTGACATGTTTTGGTTTTAGTTCTGTATATAAACACGGAAGTAGTAATGCGCATCACAAGGAGAACTAAAAATAAACTAGTTATCTAAAACACATTACGAGACGATAGCACTACATTTAGTAGTCTTTTAAACTCTATTATACTTTAATTGTGTATGGGACTTTCAGTTTCCATTGTTGTCATTTGTATACTTCGACTATCACATATTTGGAAGTAATATGAACATTTTTGCATATTTAATATGACCTGAAGTGATGAACCGCTATTAGCCCTCGGGTCTAATATCGATAATAGATCATATTTGCCCCTGTGGCTTATATCGGTTTAAGCTTCCGCTTTCATTTTGCACTTCCGCTCATATGTCAACATAACAGACGAACTTCAACTAAAAAAATTACGGATGACAGGTTTGTAGCTTACTGACAACACTTCTACATTTTTTGATAGTGTGAAAAAAGAATATACCAAATGAAAGAACAACAATGAGTTTTACTGCGTGACACATCTGTGATAAATACTCGCTATCTTCTAAAATCTATCATATTTAACTGTTTTGTGTATGTTTTTGTGTTATATATTACGGTTTTTTGTAAATATTAAAATAGTTGCAACTGCTATTTTTTGGATAAAAGGTTGACTTGTGGCTATGAAATATGTGATAAACAGATAATTGCATGTCATTTTCCATATCGGCCCTTGTATCAGCCCTCGAACAAGCTCTCGGTCTTGATATGGAAGTCTCGGGCTGATATGGAAAATGCCATGTAAAAATCTATAATTATTACACAGAGTTTTCCATATCAGGTCCCATATCATTCCGAGACTACCATAGTAGGTCGAGGCGACAGCCAAAACCTAATATTGATCCAGTAATAATATAGGTGGTGATATGGAAAACCCTGTACCATATTATCTTTATCATACATTTGCAAGACCTGTTACTTTATATGGGACTCAACATGTGTGCCAAATTTTCTTGCTAAACATTTCCATTTTTTAAAACATAGATTGTCCTTTAACGTAAAGTCTTAGATATCAACAAACGTGTCGGTTTCATCTACTGATGCGGCAACAATGGTGTTTAGCTGTCGTTTATTTAAATATTGTTTTTCAACAAACGATATTTTAGTGACGTCACCGGAAATAATAGTTTTGACGTGCTACAGGGGCACGCGATGCCTTGATATGTATATCAAATCCTCTATCGATCACGCGAGACCGTGATATGCATATCAGTTCTTCTGACAAAATATGACTAGGACACTTCCGCCTGTTTCATAAGGACAAAATAATCTATATCAAAGATCATTTGAGTCGTCAAACTAGAACTTTTGATTAGAAAATATCTCATTGCCTCAATTAATATCAAAATTAATCAAATGCAAACCATCAGTATCAATTTTTAAAATAATAAAATAGTTATAATCGAGCGTGTCTAATTTATATAGAAAAACAGCACGGTCGTTTTGTAAAACGTTGTAGGTTTTGAATAATTAATCAACGAATACAAGAATACTGTCACATCACATGACTGTTACTATTATAATAATGGTTCAAAAGTTTTATCTGACGTGCTCCAGGAAATCGGTGATCATAAGGCTATACTAGCATTACGTACTCTAAATTTCGAATGGAAGTGGCCACTGAAGTGGTACAAAGTAAGGAAACCAGAAAACAACAAATATTAAAGTTAAGTTTTAAAATTCATTTTTAATTAAATATTTATTTTATAGAAAAGATGGATATGGGGGGAAAATGTCATTTGCTATAACATTTCAAAACCTTTAGTTTCAGTTGACACGAGGATTTATGATTGATTTGTTAGTTTGTTTGAATGATGTTTAACGCCACTTTCAGCAATTTTTCAGCTATTTCAAGGCGTCCAGTTTTTATTGGGGGAGGAAGCCGGAGTACCCGGAGAGAACCTCCGACCTTCGGTAGGAAAACTGGCAATCCTTCTCAATTAAAATTTGAGTCGAGAACACCCTACCCGTAGCGAGTCTCGAACCCGCAAAATCAGTGTTGACAGACCACGTGATCAATTGTAGACGAACTACCTTAACCACTCGGCCACCGAGGCCCCCGATTTATGATTGACACGATTTCATAATATTATTATGTCACTCATATGGGGACACATTTTCTTCTGCACTCCTTTCGTTTGTGACCTTTGAACGATTTTGATCATAAGTCGCATGACGAATGTCACTGGTGAAGCGGAATGGACTTACCTTTATGCAACACCTGACATTTATTCAGAGAGATTATTATTGCTTTTTGTATGTTTTGAGTGTTTGATGCTTGTTGTAATGGTCAAGTTTCTTTGCTATATTATATCTTTCTTTCATTTTATTCTATTTATAAGGCATACAGCGCATAATTTGGGATTCTTTAGAGAGCAGTCACTTTTACCTCTTGGTCTTTGGGACCAGGCGGAGAAGTAACTATTCTGCAGGTAAAAGTAGGAAATTGTCTTTTTTCTTTCAGTGCAACTTTTAAAAGATAAGTTATAACAAAAACAAATACACTAACATGGGTATTAAATCGTTAGATGCTTTATCAGTAAATGCATGGCTAATAGCAGTTGATCACAAATTCACAAAGCAAGAGTTCGTTTGGTCCTCTTTAAACCAGTCAAAACTATCTTGGCTCATGACAGTGCAAGGGGCTTTATATGTTCAGTTTTTCTTCGCAAGTAATAGCGTCGTCAAATTATGCTATATCAGATACGTACGATATAAATCCCATATTGAACCTAATTCGACTGGTGTGGAGTCCAATTCACCTTACGTTTACTGTAAATAACAGAAAATTTTCTCATGTATCCATACTTTTGCTTAAAGAACAAGATGATTTAGATGATAAGTAGCGTTGTGTAATCTTTCGTAATGTATGCACCTGTGTTAATTTTTGTAATATTGACTCATAATTAATTATGTATTCGGATTAAATATTTGTCTACTATACATAATAAACATTCATTTAATTAATTCTTTGTTTTTGTTTATGAAAGCATGGTGTAAACGCCACAGCAATTTTTTCAGCTATATCGTGGCCTAATTTTATTGGGGGAGCTGGAGAAATCCACTGACTTTCGGCACTAAAACTGACAGTCATTGTCAATTAAGGTTGAAGTCGAACACACTTGACCCGAAGTAAGGTTCGACGGGTGTATGTAATAAAAAAACTAAAAAACGTTACAGTTGAAACTTTTGCAAACTAGTTTCGCCATAATTTACTAGTACAGCTTAGACTGGAAAACCACTGTCTATAGCAACTGTTGATGCCCAAAATTAATTTCCTATCTGTTTCATTGTTGATAAGAAGTTTGATTAAGCCCATGTTTTCTCTAATCCATCAGAACAAATGTGTCTTTCCGCCATTTTTCATAATTGCATTAACGTCAGCTTTGGAAATTTTTAGAACTTATGCTATATCTTGATTATTGTTCCTACAAGAGACATGTAAAGGAGTGTGTTATGCTTTATCAGAGCAGTTAACGTTTGATGATCACTATCCTAAGCATCTTCGATTATTGACTTCGATTTTTTTGACTAAGTAAACTTTCATTAAACAATATCTAATAAAGCATAGAATGCTTAGTGGCAAAGCTATATTTATTTTGGGCCTTAAAGTTTAAAATTATTGCTATATATCTGAAAACATTTTCTATTCACAAATCTTAACAGTTCTACAGATTTGTATTGATTTTTATCTTTTAATCAACTGCCAGAATTCATGTCACCCCTTTAAAATGACGTTATCAAATGTACTAAAGTATGTTTACAAATAATCAACAACCACCATTCATGTCACCCCTTTAAAACGACGTTATCAAATGTACTAAAGTATGTAAAATATTTATTCGTTTCCTTAATTTTCATATTCTCGTTTGAGGGTTCAAAAACATCAGACATTATGACTCTTATGATCCAAGAAATCAATTTAAAATTAATTGATATCATACATATAATCAACATTTTTATTACAATGCCATTTTGACTGTTCCCACTCCTTTAATTAATTCTGGAAAGAAACTAGTTGCTTCACCTTTTTGACGTAAAATGCCGTCTCATGAGAAAAGGCACGTTGAACAGAGAAAACAGCCTCGGAATGAACGTTATGATTTTAGCGTTGTTCAGTTGCGAGTTGTTTTTGCAGACGACGGTCTCTTAGTGAAAAACTTGACAATGGGTTGTCAAAACTTTACAAAATTTCAGATTATTTAAATATGGATTTTTTACTGTATATTATTAAAAAATACTTACGACATTTTTTCCATACAAAAGAGTTTTTACCATAGGTCAATAATCAGTACGTCAGTCACTGGAAACCCCCCTTTGAAGAATTCAACGATTTCCAGATGCAAGCCTGGTATTTTCTGAAATTGGTCATTTATTTGACGAATATGTACAGAGAGAAATGTTTATTTTATCATCCTGTACTGGGTGTTACTAAAATGCGGAAACAGAACGCGGAACGGAAACGGAAAACGGAACGGAAAACGGAAAAATGAATAAATAGATAGATATTGAAAACGGGTGTTACTAAAATGCGGAAACGGAACGGAAAACGGAAAAATGAATTAAATAGATAGATATTTCGACCTAATAAACATGACTCACTGTCTGATATTTTTATATAGGTATGTGATATTAATTGTCACTTCAATAAAATGCGTAAACGTATGACTTGTTCAGTTTTATGGCTGGAATGCATGGTAAGTGAGTTATCATATATACTATTAAAATATATATTGTATTTTCATTTGATGCAAATTCAACTGGGGCATGTTTCGTTGTTGTTTTGAACTTTGACTTACATGTATTGATCCCGATATTATACAATTATCACCCTAGTTGTGTGTGACTCGGTGATTTCTTTCTCCGAGAAAGCAAGGTCACCCGAGGGTGACCTTACATTTCGAGGGGAAAGAAATGCCGGGTTACATATCATCTAGGGTGATAACTGTTATATTATATCGAATATTTAAATGAAAACAATTCAATATTTGCAACATATTTTGGACATTTTAACCTTTTTCCACAGGAAAAAATCCAGCCCATACAATGTAGATAGAAACATGTTAACATATACTACTGTTTTGTTTGAATGTTTTATTACGTACATGTACATTTATCCAAACATCTCAATTTTGTAAATGTTTCATTATTTTATGCACTTGAAGATTGATGGACACCAAGTGATGGCAATCATTATTTTTTAGATACACATATAGTAAGCATACCTGAATGAATATAAAATCTCACAAAATCTCACGCGAGGGTGACCTTACCATGCGACCCAACGGTTACCGGTTGACCCAGCGAAATATCACATGTCACGTGACGGCGTCTAAGCGAATCAAAATAAAAATTTCTATATGAGTATATAATATCACAAGTTACGACCCAGAAACCAATTTCTATACTCACAAATTTAAGCAGGGATAATGCATTGCTCCTCTGACGAAAGATAGTAAAGAGTTTTATTTTTGTTGTTTTTTTTAGTTTGTTTTTGTTCGTTTGTTTGTTTGTTTTTGTTTGTTTCTTTTTTGCAGATTTTAAATCATTTGATAAATTGGCATGATACAAAATCATTGTCTAAAACTTCAAATCATTGGTAACCTTTATAGTTTTCAAGTTAAAGCGTTCACAAACATTTTTGGACGGACTGGCGAACGGACGTTAAGAAGGAAGAACGGACAGACAGACATACAGATAAAGTTTAAGGGCAGGAACTTACATGTACAACTGGTCTTAGAATGAAATAATGTGTGTATGAATATACCAAGTACTTACTGTAACCGCTTGATAGCACAGCATAAAAATTAACTTTTGGGCAGAATGATACATCCATGCCTGGGAAAGGTTAAGCAACTAGTACATAAATGCATCACATCATACGTTAACTGTTTTCTCTCATATCAAATGTTATTGATCACTGACATTGAAAAAAGCAATGGAGTCAAGACAACGGGCATACATTGAAGCGCACAAAAAATTAAAGAATAATTGCAATCCGCAATGCAACTCTGGCCAAATGGAGAGTGAATTGAGGTGCCACAGATAGTTGACCACTTAATGCTTGTTGCAACACATCCAACCATATAAGTTTAATATGTAAATATGTATAGGACGACAATACAAAAGACAATAAGAAATGAGAAAGGAAGATATTCTAAACATTATCGGAATGTGTTTACTGACACTGAAAACAAATAAAACATCTTAATGTCACAAAGCTTAACAAAGTACGCGTATGTTATGCGTATGAAAAAAAGTGTTTCTTCCGCATTTTAACATCCAGTCGTTGTTATAATCATCAGTTAAAGATAAGTCATTTCAAAATGAGCTGCCAAGTACGCGCGATGAATAGGAGAAAGTCTTTCCGTAATGTTCTTGTGTGAAATGACATTCTTGTCAAAATCCTCGTGTTTCTGTAAAACGCACCCAACTTTACAGTGGTAATACACATTTTGCGGCTGCAGTGTGAGTTTTAGTTCTCCGTCTTTATAATAAGTTCTGTACTCTTTTTGACATATAACTATGTCGAAGGGTGGCTGTGGAACATGTGGTGGAATTCTTATGGGCTGTCCGCACCCGTAACATGATCTGATCTGAGTTCCCATGAGAAATTTCCCGATTTTTCTGACCCTTCCTCGTGTGACAAATTTGACATGACACTTTCCGTTATTGGTCCAAAGTCTCTGGCTGGTTTTCGTTTGCTAGTACGCGATTTTTGATTTGGTTTCCTTTGGGGTTTTTGTGGCATATCAATTTTTGACAGCTGTTGCAAGTTTGGTTCTGGAAGGTTTTTATCAATATAAGTTAGAAGGCTTTGAGTTTTTCCAATAAATTCAGCCGCTGCTAAAATGTGTGAACAAAGTGACAAAGTTTTAAAGCCTTCACATTTACAACTAACTTTCCCATTGAAAAGAATCTTGACGAAGCGTGGTTCTGTGGAATCACTTCCAACCATAAAGCCGTTTTCCGTCCCTGGTGCTCTTACAACCATACCCGATTTCACCAAATTCTCTGCCTTTTCAAACATTGGGCCATATATCGTTTGATTTAACTGTGTCTCTTTTACTTGCTCCGATAGTCGTTTTGGTTCATTTTCTTTACTTATCCCTGATGTTCCAGGCTGGTCAGCTACAGACACATTTGCCCCACGTGGTCTGAATTCTGATGGCTTTAAAGGGGCATTCAGAAATGACGTGACCATTCTTTTTCTGGTGGACTCCGATAGCTTGTACCATTTACTAGCGGGTTGAAGGTACTCTAGATATTCATTTCTTATTCGGTACGGCCCGACATCGATAATTGATCGTTCTGTATCGGTCTTTTGCTCGTTCGCCATTTTTCGAAGCAAATCACAAAAGGCGGGGAGCTCACATTCCTTGTAGTTGGTCCTCTGTTTAAGTTTACTGTTTAAACTTTCATTAGCATTTGTGGTGAAATGCGCAAAACATAATCCTGAGCTGATTCTTAATGGAAGACGCATAGTATTTCTAATCAGATCTTTTTTGTATTTACAAAACCATGAATAAAATTTGGGCTCTGTTGTCTTTGTAGCTTCTATCTCTCTAAGTTTCCATATTGCTTCAAGCTCGCCCAAACGTTCCTCAAAGCTTTCATCAGTAAGGCAATCGACAAGACCGCTATCCCTTTCAAATACATCTTTGATAAACTGGTGTGAATACGGACTATTGATTCCTAACTCATTAAGTTTCCGCTCCAAAGATTGGCGAACATGTCTTTTGCATTGGAGGTTTTGGGCTATTGGCATAGACTTGCTAAAACTATTAAATATGGCAATTTCGTCATCAGTGCCAATAAATAGCGTGTCAGCAAGTGAGTTCTTTAAGGAGACTAGTGACGAAGCGAAAAAGTCGTATGAGCTTTCAGTTTTAGTTTGATGGATAAGAACAGGTCCTAAAAAGACAGGTGGTTCGTTGGTTCTTCTGTGAATCAACTTTAGATGTTTATAAACGATGGGTGTGACAACGAATTCACCCAGATTAAAAGTCGGGTCTATTCCTAAGACTGTACAGTCAGAAGGATTTGTAACAAAGTACTCCATCTCGAGCAATTGAAGATCAGAAGCTAAAACACAACGAAATTCCGGTGCACTTTGAACAACTCTGATATAAGGATCAGCCATGGACTGTTGGTCTTTGCATTCCTTGATGATCTGATACATATTGTCTTTACGTGGATCTTGATGTGTGACGGTTTGTCTAACATTGTATATTTGCTTCGTGTTGCGGGGGGCATCAACCGGGGACTTCATGTGAAATACACCTCCGGCCTCTTCGAAAACTGTGTCGAATGTTTCTTTACCAGCTTTAAGATGATCCTGGATATCTTCTAGAACACGTTTGCTCGTTCTGACGTACGGCTGACTGTATGTCGACTTCTTCATGAGGCTTCTTAAAATCAGGAACATCCCCTTCGACGATGTATTGCAGTATGACAAACCTAGTTGGATTGCCCTCATGGTCGTGTAATTCATATAACCGTCTTTTAAATCCCATTGTATTGTTTGATGTCCAGTATGTGCGTGTAAGCCTGTAGATGGTTTTTTCTTTAGGTGAGTCAGATCTGTTATCTCCCCATCTTTTTGTTTTAATGATATAAAATCTCTTTGCACCCTGTTGTTTCTCATCGCACCACTTAAGTGGATACGAACATCATCTCTGCTTTTGAGTGCTGATGTGTCAACAATAAACGAAGACGTCTCCACACAATCAACAGGAACTTCTGATATGAATTTCTCTTTATCTCCGTTTAAGATCAAACTACATGCTTCTTGTACTGTAAGTTTGGGGAGTATTTTTGCCCTATCTTCCATATTAAGCCTAAAACAAAGATATTTCTAAAATCAATATATAATGACAATAACATTTCTACATAAACGTATGTATAGACGACAGACGGACGACAGGATGGCAAGAGACTGAAATAAGGTGACCCCAAACCATTACCGGTAGTCATAAAGTTAAACAATCTGGCTTGAAACCTAAATTTACATTTGAGTTTTTTTTATTATTAAAAAAGAGATCAATAACCTACGAATCCTGACGTTGGTGAGACAGGTACAATTTTATGGTAATTTGTGATTGTTTATACCCTGATGTATATGTGTATTAAGTTTCATCATGATACCATACTTCCTTCATGGTTAAGTAGCTTTAACTTACAGGTTAACCTGATTAGGAACGGACGAACTTTCGTAGACGGGCATAAAAATCAGTTCTTCATTGTAATTCATTAGTATTATCTATTGATCTTTCTTTACTTGATATCTGATCATGAAGATATGTGATTAAAACCGACCAATGCACAAAAGAAACTACTAAAATTTGGTCATACCCGCCTTTATCCTCAGATATAACAAGAGGCTCCCAGGAGCCTGAATCGTTCACCTGGTCTTTAAGCTATAAGGGTCTCTTCTATTAGCTATTACCCGTATAAGGGGTCAGCTGACAACTTTGACCCAATGTAGACTTTTGTAAATCTCAATGAGCTGAAGGTTTAAGCAAGCAACAGCTTTTCTCTATCTGCAATAATTATCATTCGATAGGGTAAAAACATGAAAAAAACGCTATTTTTGACCTTTAAAGGGCCATAACCCCTATAAGGGATAATCTGACAACTTCGACCCAATGGAGAATTTTGTAGAGCTCAATGAGCTGAATGTTTAGCTCTATATAGTTTTTGGTGCTGAAGAAGGAAGGTTGCATCAGACTTTCTCTATCTCTTATACTTTTTGATTTACAAGCCAAAAACAGTAGTCTGACCTCCCTGGTCTATTTTTACCAACGGCGGCCATGTTTTTTGACGGATCAAAAATCGAAACACAACTTTGGTGCAAGACACCCTAAGGATCAATCATACCAAAATTTATTATATTCTGTTCAATAGTTTCAGAGGAGAAGATTTTTGAAAAATTGTTAACGGACGACAGACGACAGACGACGACGGACGCCAAGTGATGGCAATAGCTCACCTGGACCTTCGGTCGGTAAAGGTGAGCTAAAAAGCGGGGTATCAGACAGTTTCAACCTATAATGTAGAATTTTCGAGAACTTGTGACCTTGGCCTTTGACCAATTCACCGAAAATCCAATAGGCCTCTTTTTTACCTGTAAAGCGTCAACGTGTGCAAGTTTCATGAAATTCTATAAAGTAGCTACTACAACAAAAGATTTCATTAAGCGATTTGGTAATTTGTGGATTTTTCATTCATTGCTCAAATTAATGGTCATCTTTAAGTAGATGAAATGGGAAGTTATATTCCCTTTTTTAATCAATACATTTTCTTTCAAAATGCCAAATTTCATATTGTTTGATGAATGCAAGTTGATGCACGTCAAATTTAAATTTTTTGTACTTTGTCATTTTCTCTCCTTTTTAAAGATTTTTACCGATATTTCATTGCTGACAACGGCCAAAGAGCCGTAACTTTAGGCCTTAAAAATTTCGGAAACCAGTTTAAATCCATTATGAGCTATGGAATATAATTTTCGACTGACCGGAAGAGAAAAGAAAATCACAGGAAGTGAAACATTTATTTATTTTTTAACAATTCTATATTTTGTATAATTTTAAACTTGTTGTCCCCGCGCTGCAACGCGGAGCGGGGACATAGAAATGCCGGGCGTCCATTCGTTCGTCCGTGCGTCCGTCCGTCACACTTTTTGTTCGTAACAGATTTCTCAGCTATTACTATTCTTAGGCTTTCGATATTTTGTATGCAGCTTAAGGGACGGGTCTCATATGGTGGGAAGCGTTTTCAGGTCTGTCACTTATCTACTTCCTGTTTAGCGAGCGGAATTTTGCCGCTCGGCGGGGGACCCAGGAATTCCGTTCCTGTTAACATAAAAATTATGTTTTCTTCTTTCTTAAGCCGATACCTATCGTTTTAGTTGCTATGTATGGTGGCATATATTTGCCCCTACTTGTCACATAACTTAGTCTACATAATTTGTAAAATATGTCGACTTGTCACTTAATTAAGTCTACTTGTCACATATTTAAGTAATCTTTTAACATAATAAAGTGCTAATATTTTCAAGAAAAAAAAAACGCTTTTTGCGTTTTTGCCATTTTCATGCCATACACAAGTTGACATAATTAATTGACAAGTAGACTTATTTATCTGACAAGTAGACTTAATTATCTTACAAGTTGACATAGTTATCTGACATGTGAACTTAGTTATCTCACAAGTAGACTTATTTATCGGCATGTTGACATAATTATCTGACAAGTTGACTTGTCAGATAATATCTGACAAGTTGACTTGTCAGATAAATAAGTTTACTTGTCAGATAAATAAGTTTACTTGTCAGATAATTAAGTTCGCATGCCAGATAAATAAGTCAACTTGTCAGATACACAAGTCTACTTGTCTGATAATTATGTCAACTTATGTATGGCATGTAAAGGGCACAAACGTAAATACGGTTTATTTTTCTAAAAAATATTATAACTTTATTATCTGACAAGTTTACTTAATTGTGTGACAAGTAGACTTAATTATGTGACAAGTCGACTTATTTAACAAATTATGTTAACTTAATTATGTGACAAGTAGGGGCAGATATATGCCACCATAGCTATGATAAATGAATTTGAAAATAAAATTTTTTAGTTGAAGTAGCTATATAAAGGCGTTCAAATGTTAAGCACCAAACACAAATTTAGCTCAAAATTTCTACGCTTTCGTGAATTTGCTACTTTAACCTTTGACCTGTTGATCACAAATGCGTCAATGTGTCTAGGTGTCATGAAATCTGAAGGCGTTCAAGTCAAATAACGGAAGCCAATTTCAGATAGAGCTGTGGACGGGTGGAAAGCCGAATTATGTTGTCCCCCGAATTTGAAAAATGCATCGTTTGTGTTAATTGGGTAAAATAAACCAGGATCAAACTTGTTACGCATTAAACATTTCTTTTTGTGGTTCGGTGTTTCCATTAAATGTGCACTTAATTTTGTCATAGAGTTTTTGTATTGAGTTAACCTATTCTAAACGAATCGTTTGCAAAGCGACGGGTATTGTTTTTAACAAGTATACTGTAGGAAATGCTTTATTTGGAGTACCTGAGTTTGCTTTCGGTTTTACAAGTGTTGTGGTGCTGCTCATTGCAGTTTAGCTGTAATATTTAAATTTTCTTAGTATTTTGGTTTTGTCTTTATTTAAAGGGCTCAGAGATTCAAATCGCCATTGGGTATTTTTTGCTTCTTATAATAGATAGACTCAGTAATACGATGCGGAATAAGGGTTTTATTCTTGTTCATGCGACAGCAACTTAAAAACTTAATTGAAAACTGCCCCTGACACGAAAGTACTGTGAAAATACTTAAATTTTTTACTATTGGCCATGGGTGCTTGTGTTCGTGAACTCATGGGTACGTCGTTTTAACTTCATTAATTTGATGGAAAGCAAATGTTGTGGTTTGCTATACCATCGGAAACCACGGACCGAAATTGGTACTCCTCGAAATATTACACATGCAGTACATCAGTGGTCGTATACATGTACAGCAAAAATAAGCCCAATTAAATAGCCTTTACTTATATAGATTTCGTTTCATTGAAACTTTTTACGTGGTTGGCGGGCGTAGTAAAACGGTTGCAATTTTGAAATTATAAGTCTGACAAAATGCCAAGTATCATAATGATCATGTGTAGAGGAAAAACTCCGAAAACTTGTATTATCAAGAAAAAGAAACGTTGTAAAACAATAACTCTCCAAACTTCGTTTTTGAAGACTTAATTACCTTTCACTATCGGATGACTGCACATCTGATTAAGATGAAACCAATGTAGCTTCTCGCTCATTTTGTACATTCTTGCAATCTTGTTCAGGTTCATCTTCGTTCGTCTGCGAGTCAAGCTTCAGTGACGGAAGTGAGCTAGATGATCCATGATCAGATTGAATAATGTGAACAGAGTCTTTTGAGTCGGATGACACCATAATGACATCATCTGAGGCTTTTGGAACACAAGTCCCTCTATCATTAGGGGTTTTCTCACTATGAAATAAATAATGTTATATAAAAAAGGAATTCTAAGGCAAAATAATTCCTTAGTTTATTATCGGTAAATTGAAATAAAGAAGAAATGTGGCAATGGGACACGGATGCACCCGCTAGGCCCCAAGCAGGAAGTAGAAGTCCAACAGCTCCGAGTGAAAGTCGTTTAGGACGTAGAGTTTGTCATACTAAACTACCCTGCCAACTTTTAAATTATTCTCATACATGTACGGTTTCTAAGAAAATCTTGACGGAAATTCGTACGACGGACAGACGTACAGACAGACATAAGTAAAAAATGCCCCCGACATGTCGTCGCGGGGGGCATAAAAAGACTTAAACAGAACTCGAGATTGAAAATGTTTTCTTGTTGAATACTGAAAAACCAAATCTAGTATAGATTAGAATTAGTGGCAGCAACCTCCTTATAAAGAAGGGGCGTCATATTAAAATATCTTTAAAGACTAAATAATGCCCGAAGTTTGCGCGTGTGTGTCTCTTAATAAAAACTATTACTGATATAGTGCCGGTATTTCAACAAGCTGAATTTTATCTTCTCTAGTAATGATCTTATGCAGAACTTGGGATAACGTGACAGCCTTAGGGTTTGAGCATTCTCCAAGGAAAGTTCGGGAACTTTGTAAAAAATGCACACCAATGTGAATTATATGTAGTTTAGAGAGTTCAATTCCTAATGGTGTATTTCTTTAGAAGGGATATTTTATACACACTTTATACGGATATTCTGTAAAATACTATCATGTATGTTATACCTTACAAACTCTTTAAACTTGTCTTGCCACATCTTCAAGGCTCAGTGAAATGAATACCGATGTCCGAGATATAAGTTTATATACCAAAAGTTAATCTGACATGTCATAAATCTTAATTTTACTGAACTATTTTTGCTAAAAGGATTATCCGGAACAAACGTTACCGACTAGGGTTAAAATCGTACTTGATTGACACATCTGAGTCTTTAAATCTTTTAAAGAATAATTATCTTCCTTATTGCCTTCAACGTAGCTGCGAATTTGAATCATTCAAAGGGATTCCATTCCTTTCCCCGAACAACAGCCCCTTTTAGATCCACCACTGATTTGGCATGTTTTTATTCAAAAGCAAACGAAAACTGTTTTTATTCAACTGGGTTTTTTTCCTTGAAAAGGAGTGAGTGGGTGTGGTGTTTAACGCCTAGCGACGCTATATGGGTTATGTATTGGCGATTGCCAAAGAAGCCATGAACATGGAAAATTTATTTATACTATAAAAATTGTATCTTTTTAATTTGAAATTAATATTGCTGAATGGATTTTTTTTATATATTTTACATTGAAAAAGAAATCCTCAAAATTATATAGTTTCTATCGATTAAGGGCCTGGTTTTAGTGGTGCTTTGTTTAAACGAAACCGAAACCCCGATAGAATACTGTATTTGTTTTGCATTGTAATGTTGTGTGCAATTGGATGTCATATACATGTATGTTATGCCCTATAAAGGCCACTATGATTAGGAATTAAGAATATCTTATCTTATCTTTGCTAGAAACATTTCGCGTTTGAAATTTTTTTTTCCAACTTAATTATTGAAAAAAACGGCAATGAATTAATAACGCTATATATTAATATCCAACACTACCAAAATCTTCTTTTTTTACGTTAAAACTCCTTTTCGTAGTCTTTTGTATATTCATATTGATATTTGCAGGGGCACCTGCTAAAAGTAATGTTACATTTTTTGACAATGTCATAAATTTGTAGTTATATTGTCATTTTTTTGTTGACTCTGGTCCAATGAAATCCATCAAATGCACCTTTTTTCTACGCCTACAGAAATGTAAAATTATTTGCGTTTTTATAAATGTCTATGAAAACTGAACCCAAATCTTCGGCTATCTTCAGAATTTTCCACTTATTTTGAGCTTTCTTTTCAATTCTTAGTCATTCGGTTTGTCAACTCTCGCGTGCCTGCCTTTTTCAGTTTTTTCTCTACTGCATTTTGAAGGCATCTATTTTTAGTCACTTGTTAGTTATCAAAATGAAAATACAAGTAAGCAGTACATGTTTTCAAAAATAATTAAAGGCTATTTTAAAATTGAATGCAGCTAAGGGGTTGCACGTAATGTAAATATGCAAAAAGACGTAACGGATCGATCTAACTATATTTGCAAAAATGAAGTCTGAGAAAACATTAACGCTATATCTTATTTGCACTGCAATTTACAATACGCCGGAAACATTTTATAATTTAAAAATCAAGATTTGCTATTGATGGAACGAGGAAATGTGCATTTATTTAACCGTCTATTTTAATACACCTACGTTAAAAAGTTTATATTAAACATGTTGTTGATAAGTTCTGACCACTAGCAGACCCATAAAAGGGGGCTTGTTTGGGGGGAAAGGGGGTGGTACCAGTATCCCATATCTCCTTAAAATTTTTCATCAAATATCCCGTATCCGAAAAAGCGTTTTCCAATATCCAATATCCCTGTAAATAAAATGGATTTAAATATCCCATATCCCAGTAAGTTTTGCCTCAAATATCCTGTATACCATGAATAAAATAGGTGAATAACCCATATCCCAATATGCCCTAGTCCGAGAATCCTCTTCAGTCCAACGCTTTTTTTTTTTGCGTGGGTCCCATGCAAAAAAAAAGCGTTGGACGGCAGAGGATTCTCGGTCTAAATATGCCCTAAACAAGCCTCATAAAACACTTATTCCGTTTTCCGTTTCCGTTCCGCGTTCCGTTTCCGAGTTTTAGTAACACCCCAAGGTACTATGTAGTCGGCTCAAGTGAAAGTGAAAGTACTATTTACGGAATCACCACCCTTCATGTACAACATTTCTAAAAATATCTCGAGTCAATAAAAGATTGAATTGTTTCTTTTATTATCGGATTTGCTATTTGCAGTTTATGACCTTTATTTTAACAAAACAGTTAAAGAATAATGGGAAAAAAGTCTTTAAACGCGTTAACAATCTTTTGAAAAATTATTTTTGTCACACACACAGGAATTTGAACCCATATTATTGCGGGCGAAATAAAAATAATTGTCACCACTGAGATTGCGGGTTCAATTCTCAATGCGGGCAGGGTGTACTCGACTCCAATCTTAATTGACAAGGATTGCCAGTTTTCCTACCAAAGGTCGGGTGTTCTCTCCGAGTACTCCGGCTTCCTCCCCCATGAAATAGCTGAAAAATTGCTGAAAGTGGCTTTAAACATCATTCAAACAAACTAAAAAATTAATCATAAATCCTCGTGTCAACTGAAACTAGGATTGCTTGTTTTTCTACTGCAGGTCGGGTTTTTTTCCGGGTACTCCGGCTTCCTCCCGTGAAAAATTAAAACAGTTAATAAATATACAATATTCGTACAGTGTCAGAAAATATTTATCAAATAAGGACTTTTTACGAGGTCAATACGTAGTTATATGGACCGTGGAGGAAAATATTATTTCAATATTTTTCTACAGGTCCATATAACTCCGTATTGACAGAGTAAAAAGTCCTTAATTGTTATATTACATATGAATTTTTCTCTATTTATTTAAATTTAGAATAATGAGTCGGAAGAGTATATCCGGGTCTATTTTTAGAAACAAGCCTTAAATATGCTTTATAAATAGTAACATATCCGGATCTATTTTTAGAAACAAGCCTTAAATATGCTTTATAAATAGTAACATGCCTTAAATATGCTTGAAAAAAATAGTAACAAGCCTTAAATATGCTTTAGAAATTGAATATATACACAGAATATTTTGGGGGGACATTGTCTACACGAACCAATCAAAATTAGGACTTAACACACCATATGTAATATTAAATTTTATTTGTACGAGCATTTCTCACCTGTTTCGCGGCGAGTACAAATAAACTTTATATTTTCTGTAACCCTAAAAAACATTTTATAATACTGAAAAACGTTCACTTTTAGCCGATTTCTCAGTTAAAATTTTCGGCGCGTATTTTAGTGATACTGACGTCACAAACGTCGTAAACCAGAACAGAATACTAAATGTCGTAGGAAGTGAGGTCAAGGGTACCAGGAGATTTTATTCGGCACTGCCGAATAAAGCAAAATTTATTCGGCTACCTTTATTGGACAGTAAATGTACTGATTGCAGGATAAATACACAATATTTGTACACTGTCAGAAAATATAAAATTTATTTGTACGAGCCTTAGAAACGGATAGAAATGCGAGGCTCTGCCGAGCATTTCTCACCTGTTTCGCGGCGAGTACAAATAAACTTTAGATTTTCTGACACTGTACGAATATTGTTTTTATCCTGCAACCCTAAAATACATTTTATAATACTGAAAAACGTTCACTTTTGGCCAATTTATGAGTTAAAATTTTCGGCGCGTATTCTAGTGAAACTAACGTCACAAACGTCGTAAACCAGAACAGAATACTAAATATCATAAAAAGCGAAGACAAGGGTACCAGGAGACTTTATTCGGCACTGCCGAATAAAGCAAAAATTTATTCGGCTACCTTTATTGTACAGCAAATGTAACGATTGCAGGATAAATAACTTTATTGTCAGTAAATCAACATTTAAATGATTTGTGACAGCAAACAGATAATACACAAATAAAACAACAAAATAACAAAGATATGAGACTCCCGTACTCATTTCCAGTGACTGTTTTATGAAGGAAGAAAGACTATGAATTTGCCCAAAAAGTGTGTGGTTTACTATTTTGTATTAAACATTCAAGGTCTGGATTTTTGGGCTAAACATTGAAATGTGTTAATAAACTGCCTCTATAATTTTTATTTTTATTCAAAGTGTAAAAAAAAATGAGCTTCATCGTCAATTTTAATTGGTTACAGTAGTTACACATACCGAGTTCCCGAGGAACCTACTTATAAATAAATCCCTTTCTTAATTCGAGGATATGATCAGACAATCTAATTTTTGTTATAAGTTATAAGCAACTGATTGTGTATCCTACCGACTCTTTTAAAACATCGAAATTTAAGCAAAATCCTTTTATTTTTATGTGTTACAATGTCTCTTGTCTACTTTGTACAGAACATATTGGGGTAACCACGTGACGTCAATCATTAAATCAATGCAGGTATTTACAGTATGTATGATAAACGTGTATACATTCACGTGAGTAGTGTATTAATAGTACATGTATGTATCCAAAATAGGAGCTACAATACTGTAAAGAAATCGTTTCATTATATGATTGAGGGCTGGGGTTCAGGGAAGATCAGGGTGGTATGATCACATACACAAACATGTAGCAACTACATGTATGTATTTACATCCATATTCACTTTAACATGTTACCAGGTTATATGTGGCGAGTATTTAAATGTTGTTGGACATTTTTAGGTAAAGAAAAGATAGGTCAAATGTACATGTTATATCAATGTTAGATCATGCACTCTCTACTTTTAGTTACGGTGCGAAGGAATGATGCATGAATCACGTGCATGCATGCAGATAATTGCGCAGGTAAAAATTTGGAACTGCTAATTGCTAACAGAGACAAATAAGTACATATGTCTCTGTTGCTAAACATCGGAACCCGCGTTTGAAAAAAATGGCTTAAAAAATCAGGTAATAATTTAAGTTATCGATAATTTGTACAATGTCATTGTCCCTTTTGTCTGTTACCGCTGATAGAGTTAGTAACAACTTGAATGTATCAACGAATTTGTTGGGTCATAAATTACCGATACACTCACTAACAACAAACTGGGATTAATCGGTCAGAAGTTTATGTAACGAATATATAGAGCCATTTTGTATTTCATACAGACTTAGCATAACGTATCATGTTTGTCCTGCGCGCTTATATGATACTTGCCGTGATAAAGCCTGCATCAAAAACGAAATTTTCAATATTTCGTATGTATCTCCTAAAACGCAAGAAGCTTATTTTTATTCAAATACACAAATAACAAATTATTTTAATGCGACTTTCGATCTGCATTTTAAACTATATATTGTTACTGATTTTATTGTATTTGTGTTGTTTTTGACGATTTTTCATAATAATTGATTTCTTTATCTATTAGGCTGAATTTTACTGCCGTTATAATCCAAAGTTAATTTTGTAATTTATCGGGTTAACGGCAGAAATCAGTCCTATTAATCATAATGTAGCAAATAAAAAATTCCACCTTCGGTATTTTTATACAAAATTCGAACATAATATTCATCTTCTGTACGTTATTAATTAAAGCTCCAGACATTGCGAATATAACGGGAAACGATATTTATTGAAGAAATTTCCTATTTCGTTTTGAAGATGCACGTGGAAAATGTCATGTTGATCATTTCTCCGTATATGGATAATCATGCTAATTTGTACTATAAAAACCAATCGGTAGTAAAAATCCAGTCATTTACATATACTTTCCCCAAGATGCAACACACCATTCAGTTTCAGGTTTCTTAATGTTTTTCGTGTACGAATGTCAATAAATATACAACGCACAGCGGGTTATAAAAAAACTTCAATAACTATCATCACGTACCAATAATGATCGATCTTAAACACGAAACCGATAAAAAATATGACACTGTTAAAATATATCAAGAATGACCACGGCGGATTATATATGCAACTTCTTTTTAGACATCAAAGTGACGGGAGAGATTCACTCCTGCTCTGCTACACTACGGGTAATGTGACTAAATTCGTACCCTTGCCAAAAAAAAAAGAACGTGAGGGTACGATTATTCGTTCTATTGATCTATGTGATCCGGCTTGCATTTTACTCTTTGAATTCAGAACATCAGCTTGTGTTGCAAAAAAAAAAAAAAAATGTCGGGAAAAAAGGTTACCAATATTAATTGTTTTATTGCCAAACAATAATTATTGCAAATTAATTAATTTAGAACGATCAAATCGACAACTAAGAACGATCAAATCAAAACTTTACAAGGATCAAATTGACTATTTCCGTGTCAATTAAAAACTTGATTCTAATAGGTTGTATAAAAAAGACCTTCAAAGACCAACTTTGTGTTTCAGAGTTTGTGGACGAGGTATGTATTCGCGAAAACTTTCCGACGTCAAACTCTATTTTTTGACGTTTTTTGTATTTATCTGTATCTGCCCTATTTCAAATGTGAATATTTTCCTTGTTAATAAAGATACCAACAAACTGAAAAGCGTATATAGATCAACAGGACTTAAAATGTTAAAATCTGAATTTCGGTAAAAAATGAGTTTTTGTACGTTTTCACATGATACGGCTCATATATTTCAGAACATTACGGCTAGCAGATATTTAATATGATATATATTCTTTTGATTGTGACACTGTCAAACATTTCATTATCACGTGTGGTTTGTACATCTACTCATTTAAGCAACACGTATTCTATATGATTTGTGCTTTTTCTCATTAAGTAATGATGAAGTTTAATTCTTTTTGGAATCTACAAAATCGGTCTTTATCGCGTTAGACCATAGTAAAGTGCTCTCGACCAATGAAAACGTCTTATTTTGTACGTCTTATTTGTGAAGACCATGACATTTTCATGGTCTTCATAATGGATTAACTTTTGTTTAACATTATAAGAGACTAGACTATTATTGCCTAGGGCATAATTTGGCTCAATTAACAAAAAAGACACATTTTGAATAACAAATAAATTGTACACATTTATAGTTTATTTATTTTCATAACTCCAAAGCAAATCTTTTTCCATTTTTATAAATAACAACTTTTGAAACAGAACTGGGCACTGTAATAGTAAGACAATCATCATCATTTGACTCTTTCTTGACAGTGTTTACAGTTGGTTCAGTGTTTTCCTTTGTATTTAATTGTGGACTTTTTGGTCATAATCTTGTGGTTTCGGTGGTTGCAGCGTATTGCTTACATTTTCAGACATAGACTCAAGAGGGCGTTTGTAAACATCTAAAGCGTTTGAACGATGTCCACGTCTTGATTTGACTACAAGGTCATCATACCCAGCATTGAAAAGAGTTGTGGCACAAGTTACTTTACCGGAATGATTTGTTATCCGTCTATTATTAACATCAATGCCAGCATTTTGAAAAAGCTCTTCATTTTAGACTGCAAAGTATTTATGCCGATAGCCTGCGTACTAAATCTAGGCTGTCCATCAAAAGAGCAATGTGGAAGCGGTTTCCTATAAAACCGCCCTTGTCGCGGAATTAGCGATAAATACTTATAATAAATTTTAACTACGCATCTTGGGTTTGTTGGATCACTTTTTCGAGAAATTCTCTTAACATCAACACTTCTGTTATGGAGACCACCTTGAACGTTTTTACATAATCATCCAGTATAATTGAGAAATTTAGCTCCACACGAGTCGGTTGATTTAGTAAACTGGGATGCATCAAGAACTTTGTGCTCATCCATACCCCTGAACCCGAACAATTTGCAGTTATAGAAAAACACAATATTACTTAATCCAGAAGCAGTCTCTGTATTAAAAACACCAGAATCCCACAACTGTGCTTCATCAGTCGGAAGAACGGGGTCTGCACGTTTGATATCTGTTCCAATACCCTGATTGGTTAGTTCCTTCATTCTGCTATCTAGACTTTTTCGGAAAAAGGCAAATACGGGGTCTTCCGTTTGGAAAAAGTTTACATCCGCACGTTTGCAGTCGATTCTCAGATATCTGTAAATAAATGTATATTGTTAATTTGTTTTGTTTCAAATTTATGTTTTTGTTTTTTATACCCCGGCTCGACAGAGTCGGGGGTATATAGTGGTCCTCATGTCCGTCCGTCGTCCGTCCACATTTGGTTTCCGGATGATAATTCAAAAGTTTACATCCGATTTAAATGAAACTCTGTGATATTGTTATATATCAGGTTGGTAAGAAGCCTATCAATTTTGGGGGAAATCCGTCAAATTTCAAGGTCACAGTCAACGAAAAACGTTAGAAATTTTAACAAAAAAGTTGTTTCCGGACAATAACTCTAAAAGTTTGTATCCGATTTGAATGAAACTTTGGGATATTGTTATATATTAGGTTGGTTAAAAATCCTATTAATTTTGGTGGAAATCCGTCAAATTTCAAGGTCACAGTCCACGAAAAACGTTAGAAATTTTTACAAAAGTGGGGGTATCAGTGATCGCTAGATCGACTTTGTCTAGTTCTTTTTTTGTTGTTGTTATAATTTATTTGTTTTTTTTGTGGTTTTTATTTTTTATTTGATATTATTTAGATTCTATTTACATGCCTATTCTAAAATAATAAATTTACCTTTGTATTGCTGAGCAAATTTGCACCAGAGTATTTGGGGGGTAAGGAGTCCCATCTTGTCTTCTTCACTCTTGTATGAATTGTGGCATACAATTATTTAATAGTTCATTCTTCAAAAGGTTAGGATCACTTGGTATTTCTTGCCCACCATCGTTAAGGTTTTTCTGAATATTTTCTGTTGAAATGGGAGCAGAAAATCGTTTAGGTTTCACGGCTGAAATATAAACATAGCATATATATTTTACCTGCATATATGAGTTATATTTTGCAAAATGGTTAGCATATAAAAATAGATATCAATATTATATTAAATTTAAATTTAAATTCACATGAGCAATTCAGACTCCTTGGACTTTTTACCTATAGAATAGAAGATTTGTTCTTTTAATTATTTGAATCAACCTACCTGTTATCAATTCCTGTGTTGGTAAAAGCAGTAAATCATCCTCTGTTACTTCTCCTTTTAAAAAGAAATCACCTAAATCGAAGTCCAAGATAAACTGTATAAACTATTAACACATTCTGGTCCTTATATATACCAGTCTGATAATTGGTAAATTGTAATCATGTAATTAAATATCTCTTGACCACTTTACAATGGTCAAAGTTTATAAGAATATGATAATCCCTGTCTTCATGATTAGTACTCGCTACCGCTCGTACTTAATCGTGAAGACAGGGATTATCATATTCTTACATATACTAAGGAGCGGGCACTCTCGAATCTATATTACCTATTATACTATTATAGCATTAAACATGTAATAACAAGGTGAACTAGAAAAATTGTGAGCAATGTTCAATGATTGTTATTACTAGTATTATGTTTATTATATAGCTACCGTAAAACCCAAATATCATTACGATCAAATTCAAAATATCAGGTGTACAATGACATGATTATGTGATATTTTAAAATTAAATTATATGCATGTATGAGGAGCTATGATAGAATGGATAGCCCCAAAATTGAATGTTTTGCTACGGAAACATGGAATAGCATGGTAAAATACGAGATGCACAATTAAAAATGTAACGAATGTAACAAAGATTCTGGGTAAAGTTTAATTACATTCCATGGAGTGGTGTTAGAGAAGTTGCTGATAAAATTGGTACCTACAAGTATAACGACCGACACCCCATCACACTATACTCATACACTTTTCAAGTGGGAGTTTAAAAAGGTAAAATATACAGATATAGAGATATAGAGTTGTCAAAGGTTTGTTATACATTTTATGTTTTATTAGCATAAAAATTATTCTTTAAAGGTTGGTCATATTATACACTGAAATAAATAGCTAGTTTATACACTATTGCGGTACATAAAGCAACACATTCAGCTATATTTGTGTAACATTGGGGGCAATAATCATATCGGAAAGACAATTTTTGGAACAAATATACATATTATACATGTTCACCTTTTATATACTTTACCTCATTACCTTTAACAATCGAAGAGAAAATGATTTTTTTCAATTGACCTTTGATTGCTTTATTTGTTTGTTTGCTAAATAATGGTTTTCAGTTCTATTTATTGAAGGAATCAAGAGTAACCTTTAACATGCAGAAAAGTGTGTACTTATACATTAGCATTGTAAATCCACAAAAGGAAGTATTATAATTTTATATTTACATATTAGGTGATGTAACTAAATTTTCAGTATGTCTAATGGCATATATATGTGTACTCCATGGTCTCATCAGAATTCAAGATATGCGCGCTCATGGTCTCATCAGAATTCCAGATATAACTTTTAGTGAAATATTGATTTTTTAAGAGAATAACGGCGTTTTAATTAAAAATTGTTGTTTATATTTTTTTAAAATATCATTGCAATTTAAAATAAAAATCAACACTTTTATACTGTCGTTTTGACCATGGTTGATTTCATAAAACAGTGATGTTTAACACGGTTTTATATTACACGTATTGTAACTTTCTAGTGATAATTCGTATTAGAAGGAACATTTAAACAAAGCTGTTGTTACAACAATAAAACATTGTCGCCACTTTGAATTCTTTCGCTTCCCAAAATCTGTTTCGTTTTTCCACATTCAATGCCTTTAACGATAATAATAAACATTATTATTTGTTGTCTTGAGTCAACGATTTCATGTGCTCATGTTTCTCATGACATAAATCAATAGGGGAAAATTGACAACAAATCAACTTAAACAGCCAATTACAAATCGACTGAAAAGCGCCATCTAATTATAGTTTCATTTAAACACTTTATATAACCTTATAAGGTATGATACTAAAAGCTGACATGTAAAAATACAAGTCAAACTAAAAACTTGTGTATAGTCCATGTAATCTACATGTATTAGATAAACGAATTGACATGTATTCAAATTATACATTTGTGTCTATTTTTCAAACATATATTTTGCTAGTTCAAATGAATGTTAAAAAGAGACGTCGCCCACCTGTTATTTATTTCCATTACCCTGTTTCACATCAAAAACATGTTTTTGTAAAACTAAGTACACAAAAATTCATTCTCTTTTAACTAGACGGGACCTGTTGGCTTCATCATTCATTTGCAGGTGTGATGAACAACAGGTTAAATAGACAACGATATAAGTTGTCTGGGATACATCCTCGGAAAGCTAATACCTGTGTCATTCATTATTTGTCTAATTAGTTAAAGGCAATACACATCAGAAAAAACATACAAGGCTTTAACCTAGGCTTAGTATAACTATATAAATATAGTTCCAGATCCCCGATTAACAGTATTGCTGCTGATTGCCGTTTTACAAAATCCCTAAATGAGATATTTGTTTCTACACAAGTTTCGCTAATTACACATATAACGGCACTGAAATTTTTGTTTAAATGGTGGTTTACCGTCTAGTTTTTATAAGCAGAGAAAATCGATGTGCCCGAAAAAACCCCGACCTATTGTAGCGGAAATGGTAACTCTTGTCAATTAGGATCGAAGTCGAGCACACAATGCCCGCAGTCAGACTCAAACCCGCAAACTTAAAGTTAACAAGCACTGATCAATAGTAGATGCGTACTATTTTAACCACTAGGCCATCAAGGCCACTTATCGACAGATTCCAATCCCGTTGATTAATAGGTCACATTAACCAATACGTGAAAACAAAACTGTCGTTACGTTTATAACCACTATAAAAAGATGTCTGAAACATAGTTAACATTCTGTTTCTGTTACAGACCTATTTTACATTCTAATTTGACTGCTCGCTATCAGAAATGAAAAATTAGATAGACATATACAAACTGCAGAAAGGCGTTGGATACAGAGTTTATGCAATTCTCTTGTTTAGTCATCTACATGAAGTTTTATTTTTACGATATTTTTTCTTTTCAGCAATGTTCAGAACTCGAAAGCCTTTTATTACATAGACAGCTTTTGTTGTGCATCTTTTGAACCAGATGGACATGGATGTAGAGGTAAATACTCCTTCGGCCATTACCAGAAATTGTGTATGTTTACTATATGTAGCAAAGAAAACAACAATAAATAACCTTTGTCCTCCCCGTGGGTTAAAATGTTTCAATGTTAAGTATTAGCAAATCGTCATTATAAAACTAAATAAAAAATGTGAGCACTGCTAACTAATTGACTGGATATCACCCAAAAGCTTTCCTTTGTGCAAGACTAATGGGTTTCTAAACATCTTTCTAATTAGAAAATACAAAAATACACAAAAGAAGTATTTGACAATAATTCTGTAAAAAGATAATTAAATTCTATACAGTGGTGTAGGAAGGAGTTGGGGATAAAAGATTGATTGTCCCAAATGTAACATACGCTATTTATCAAAGAATTGCAAAGTGCATGTTTTGATATGGAAAACCCATATTATAATCCTATAAAAATGTGAAATATTAGGTCACAATTGAACCATGTGACAAGTATTCTATGATAGTTTAATCAAATTCAAAGTAGTGGTGTAGGAAGAGCTGCGAAAAAAAGATGGGTACTTCCAGTGTAAAAAGCAACTGATTACTATATATACCCCAAATTTTCAAGTTGGTATAATTGTCAGAACCATGTAATTTGCAACGCTGGAAATATAATAATATTACTTTTGAGTTTTATTTGAATATTTTATATACAAGTTGTACATTCTTTATTGCAAGATAAATTTATAAACTGAGCTATTCAGTAAACTCATAAATCATCATCCAAATCACTAGCATCGAAATACCCTATTTTTAGAATGTGAAAATGGATACGATTCGTATGGAACGGAATGCAGACCTTGTAATGAAGGACAATTTGGGAAAAAGCGTGCCAGCACATGTTACTGTAGAGATACTGAAAGGTAAAGTGAACAAAGCAAGCTAGCGAAAAACAATTAGAAATGAAGCTTGAACTTTTACAAATGATTTCGTTGCCATTTAAACATCGTAGTATTTTATATTCTTCTGAAACCTAGCTGTTTGATATAATCCATCTTCTAGAACAACCAACAATAATCGTTGAGTTTTTCACTAAATCTATCGTTGAGCATTAAATACTACCAAACCAAATAAACAGTGTTGTATTGGAAGGTTTATGTAAATATCCACATATTAAGTTTAAACCCTATAATCCACATTCCTCAAATTATTCTGTTTCAATGTTGAAGTCAGATTTTATAACCGTTGATATTGTATTGAATGTTTGTTTTGTTTAGGATAATTATTTATTACGAAAAATAATAAGTTGAAGCATTTACAGGTGCGATAAAATAAATGGATGTGTTGTAGCCATGACAAACAATTTGCTTGGTGAGTTTTCTCTAGATAAAAATATGAACTTTGTTTCCTTCATTTACAACAAGTTTGTCCAAGATATTCACTTTGAAAAATAGATGAATGTATCACATAAACGATACAAACAGTAAAAATGCTTGCATTGTTTGTTAATTTTATAATTAAAGTATATGAAAAAGCTAATTTCTGCGACGTTTATTTTAAATGTTACAAATGTGAAATTCTTTTGTTACAGCGACTGTATATTTCATTTTATCAATTATTAGAAGCAACGCTGTCGAAAAGAGACCCAAAATCTGCCACAATCGCAAACATATTACAGAGTAAGTATCCATTATGTAAGAAAATTAAAACTGTGAAATATATTCTCTGTGTACAAGAAACAGAATCAAAGATACCGATGATGAGTATTCATAAGTGAATAAGACAAGGGCAGATAAAACACTACCGCTAAAGTTATCTATAATAAAGTATCTAGCAGGTGTTTTTGAATTGGAAATTTGCACACGTGCAGTCGGAAGGGTTAGACTTGAAGTCGTCAATATTGAGATCCTGCAATGCGGATGGTAATGGAAGCAACACCTTAGGTATTGTTTAGGAATTGACAATTGTTCTGACCATCTGTTTAAATGAAAAGCCTCAGTGTTGACAGACCACGTGGTCAATAGTAGACGAACAACCTTAACCACTCGGCCAACGAGGCCCCAATTAGAGTTTGTAAAAGTCTTGCCTAAAAAAAAATTAAAAAAGATTAAATGCAATTTGGTAGGAGGCAATTACATGTAATAGAGCTTTGAGCGGATGTATGCATAGCAAACCGTTTATGTACAAATGATGCCGTGTCATCCAATCTCACATCGTGACATGTAGAGGGTGAACAGTGTCGCTGCCTACATCATCAATTTTGTCATTCACATGGTCATTAGCATTATTGTTTATGTCATTCCTATGACCATACATTATTTTGCATAGTTCACCTTCGTTTTACCGACATATAAATAAATCTATTCTCATCGTATAAGAAAATATAGTTATTCAACAGATGAGTTAACTGCTAAGGAAACAATAATGCATACTAAGCATCACAAAATTTAAGAATACACATGAGAATAAAAGTCCAATTAGGTCAAATGGAGATATTTTCTTTCATCCTATTGACAAAGCATGTGCTATTAATAACTATTTTTCATCTGTATCAACTCTGGAGACAGAACCTGATCTCCCAGATGTCCTGCCACCTGCACCATGCGAACTCTCAGATATAACTATATGTGAACAAGATGTCATTGATCAATTTCAGGTTCTTAATACTTCAAAACCTGGTGGACCAGATAATCTCCCCCCCCCCCAAATTTCTCAAGGCAATTTTCCAGTCCCTTGTCACACCTATCACAATTCTGTTTAGTAAAAGTATACACAATGGTGTAGTGCCAAGAGACTGGAAATTGACTAATGTTACTGCTATTTATAAAGGGAAAGGAGGAAGTGATATTGCTTCTAACTACAGACCGATCTCGGTAACTAATTGTTTTGGTAAGATGCTTGAAAAAATAATATTTAAACAACTCCATAATTATCTTTTAGGAAACAAAATCCTTACAGATGATCAATCAGGTTTTCGACACAAGGACTCGACTGTAAATCAATTGTTAATTATTTATGATTTTATCATGAAGAACTTAGATATTGGTAAAGATGTTAGATTCATATTTTGTGATGTCTCCAAGGCATTTGATCGCGTATGGCATAAGGGGTTACTATATAAACTGCGTAAATATGGAATTAAGGGGAACTTATTGAATTGGTTTGCAAACTATCTTTCTGATCGAAATCAGAGAGTCTGCATGGATGGCTATTACTCAACTTGGAAATCTATTAATGCTGGTGTCCCACAAGGATCAATACTTGGTCCGTATCTGTTTCTTCTGTTTGTCAATGACATAGTTGACGTGGTTTCTAATAAAATCAAACTATTTGGTGATGATACTTCATTATACTGTGTTGTTGACGATCAGAATCTTTACAATCAGACTTGGATAGTCTCCATAAATGGGCCACCGACTGGGGCATAACCTTTAACGCCAGTAAAACAAAATCCATGTTATTCACTAGAAAACATGAAGAAAATATTCCAATTTTGTATTTAAATGATATTGCCTTGGAGAACACAAATATTCATAAGCATCTTGGTCTAAACTTTAATCAACATGGATCTTGGAAAGACCATATAAATGAAATATATACAAAAGCCTGTGCCAGGCTAAATATCTTGCGCATGCTCAAATATAATATTGATAGAAACTCTTTAGAAAAATTGTACATTGCCTTTATTAGACCTATCCTTGAGTATGGAAATGTTATCTTTGACAATTGTACTCAGGAGGAGTCTAACCTATTAGAGTCTGTACAATATGATGCTGCCAGAATAATTACTGGTATGCGTCGAGGCACTCCAAAATTTAAGTTATATAAAGAACTTGGGTGGGATTCTCTGCAAAATAGACGAAAAAACCAAAAACTGATTTTTATCTTTAAGGCTTTACATGGATATCTCCCATCTTACATTTCTGATCTCGTACTTTCCCAAATCAATATAAATGAGAATTATAATATCAGAAAGCCTAGATATTTTGATATACTACATGCCCGTACAATCTCTTATCAAAAAAGCTTCTTCCCGGATACCCTAGATATGTGGAATAAACTGGATATAGGTATACAAAGTATCACCTCTATGTCCGAATTCAAGAATAAATTGAATAATGAGATAGAGAAGCCCCCTTGTCATTATTCCCTTGGCCTACGTAAACTTAATATAGTATATTGTCAACTGCGGAACAATGTTAGCAACTTAAACCAACACCTTTACCAATCACATTTATCTGAGAGTCCGTTTTGTGCATGTGGTGACATTGAGGATAACTTTCATTATTTATATGTATGTCCCCTCTATGACAACCCCCGAAGACTGTTATTTAACCGTCTTAGAAATTTTGAACCAATACTAAATGTAAATGTTTTACTACATGGTTCATTAGAACTGTCTCCAGAGGAAAATGCTGAAATAACAAATACTGTCCTTGAATATATTAATAGTACACACAGATTTCAATAATATTATAAATTTTACCTACAAGTATATTGCCCAAACACATGCATATTTATATAAGAGTTAAAGATCCTAAATACTAGTACATGTACAAGTATGTATATCTTGCTTCATTTGCAGTTATCAAGAATTGATGACATCTGTTCACCAACCCGTTGCTCCTATGTTATTTATGTTATTTATATTATTAATGTTATTTACTTTATTTTATTTTATTCAATTTTTCTTCTTACTAGTATTTGCCATTATGTTCATTTATTCATCTATCCACCTAACTGTTCTGTTATCATTACATACATTTTTTTTCCTTTTCTTTTTGGTTATTTTCTTCTATACTTGACTAATACCTTTTCTATTTTCTCAGTTAAAACAGTTTTTCAAAATTTGCCCTTCTCTACAAATACACAAAAAAAAAAACAAAAAAAAAAAAAAAACAACTTGTACAGCTTTCTTCTGCTCTGTACTCAATAAATACTTATTTTTATTTATAAATTTATTAAATGAGACATTTACCACATATATATATATATGGAATTAACTTTAATCTTTGTATTATGTATACTAATTGCAACAGTACAAACTGTATCATGATTCAATTCTCTCACAGAGTACTCAGTATAGTGATGAATTACCTTGCTTAAAATTAACTTACACCTGGGTTCACAAAAGTTACATATTGTCCCTATAATTATAGTACAGATGTAGTATAAATGAGTATTCTGTGACTGGACTGAAATATGATTACTATTATTATTGTTGTCTGTAAAATATTTATTATCTGCGATTTAATTACATTCCATCTTGAAATTTTTGGGATAGGATTTATATAGGCTATGCCTGTTATCCAATACCCTTTCATTTATATCAATAAAATGTTTGAAATCGAAATCAAATGCATACTAAGCCATTTGTGCCTGCGTCCTTATGTTGTAGTTCTTTAGATAATTATGTCGGCTGAAATACATTGAAGGACAAAAACAATATTATACACTGTAGAAAAATATGGATTGTATGTGTATTCCCTACGAAATTGATTGATTGAATATTTAATTAATGTCTTTAAAGCAATATTTCAACTACATTGATAACTATAACAAGTCAATGTCGATACATAAACTGGGAAAAGAAGTAGCCTAACGAGAACACAATTTTGACTGCAAGAGAAATGATGGCAACAATTGGGTAGGGATCGATGGGTTATTTACCTAACGTTCAGGGAGCAGTATATTCAGGACCAGAATAACTTAGCACATAAAAAATCAGAAAAGAAAACGAGGGCAAAATTTTTACGCCTTTGGAAAAGTATGGGGTAAATGGGTAGGGACTAAAATTTATCATTTTATAGCGCTTACATTGAGCCTACTTTTTTTTTTATAAATGTGGTCATAATCGTGCTAAAAGAGTTGCACTATCCAAACACTTCATCTACTATGGTCCGCGGCAAGGTTTGCCGTATTATCACATGACAACCCTCAATGAGAGGGCCCTCCCTATCCGCTTCTTGAGGACGAGCTGGCTATCTCTACTGGTCGCGCACTGAGAACTCTCTCAGTGTGGTCCCAGGGGCATAGATGGAAATTTTAGCCTTAAGTAGCTGCGAGCCTTCACTTTGTAAAAACATGGTCGTTGTCGTTCATAAAGCGTTTCTGAACACAGCAGCCATAACGATGCGGAACCAGGCATTCCGTGTCAACACCTGCAATCATCAATCAGAGAGCCTTCTATCCGCCACTTGAGGACGCATTGGGTTTCCCAATAAACCCTTAAAAAGAGTTCCCAGTCATGTTTAAAAAGCACATAAATAAGTTAAATATTCAATTAGACCACGAAAACATTGCCACCCAAATACTGTGGCATTTTAAGTTGAAAGACATTGATGCACATATAGTATGCACACAATCAGTAGCCGGCATGACCCCTTTTGTATCAATGCAAACAACAAAACGACGCCACATTTATGGAACTAGATTAGCCAAAAACCTTTGGGAAACATGTTTGCTAGTGCTGGGTCCGTTTCCGGCAACGTAACAGGTGGATTAGGTAAAAGAACGTAATCTACGGCCTAAGCAGTCCCATACATGTTCTACAGGTGACAAATCGGGTGAGAAGCCGTCCAATCTAAGACATTGGCATTTTGTTGTCTCGGAGAAGACGTGAAGCAAGGGGCCATGAGAAATCTTTTTGAAAAGACACGTGATGACCTTGGTTCTGTATGAATAGAATAAGGTCTTTGAATGATTTCGTTCATATAGTGTACAACGGTCAAATTGTCTTAATTGGCTGGAAGAGAGGTTGGAATAGTTGCTGTTATGTCCATGCCACACCATATCACAACCATGTTACGTCGAATGACTGATGTTAAATATCACATTAATCGTTCACTTTGATACCAATATGCTCTAGAGCGCCCGTTGCTGCTGTCTAGGGAGAAAGTACACTCGTCAGAGAACACAACGTTTTTTCAATGCTGTATGTTGCTATTATAGTCTCTTAATCTGTTATGTACGTACCTCGGACTTACTCTCTGAATAGACCTGCAATATAGCCGTCCTGTCCACAGGTGGTTACGCGTGGAAGTCTGGATCTAGGTCTTTCATGGACGTGATTTAATTATTAGTAGCGAACCTTAAGTGTTTTGGGGGCAACCAAATTGCCTAACAACATTCCGATTGGTTGATTTAAATCATCTTGAGGCAGCTGCGGCAGTCGACTAAGAAGATTTTTAAAACAAAATAAAGATGGTTTATTGATATCTTCGTGTCAAAACAAACCACCTATGTACAAAATCTCCATGATCGTATAGCCTTTAAACAGACATCGTAAAAAGTCGAAATACGGGATGCCTACACTGTACCAAAAGTCGATTAACACTAATGAGGCTTATTTAAGAAATTAAATGTATAGGTTATCCAAAAATAAAAACAAACTATAATTAAAAAAGTATTCAATCAAACTTTAGACTGTGTGCAATTTCGGTAACTCTGAAAATTATTTTGCTGTTTATTAAGATATTTGAATTGTATACTGAACCGCAAAAGAAAAGTTGCTCAAAATTAGATTGAATGACATTTATTATAAAATACTATTAAAAGTTAAACAATTCATCTTACAAAATTTAAATGAAGGAATTACAATACCTAGGCTATGATGTTGTGAAATGTTTAAATTATACAATATCATAGCCTTTTTTGATTTGATGACACTTCACTCAAAACGGCACATCTTCGGTGAGTTGATTAGACAATTGGTGAATATAACTGAAATGCGTGCCCATACTCGTTGAAACGCTAAAATCAGTTGTGGCAATTTGCAGCTCTATATTATAACGTAGTTGAAGATTGTCTCATAAAGATTCAATAGTTTTAGACCTTGAATCAAAGCCGGTTAATCTATAGCCTTGACATTATCCCGTTCTAACAGATCTCTAGTTGCTCTTGCTAAATGCGCACGTGCGTTATCATGCTTGAATGTGTTGTTTTGATAACGCGCGAAATGTAACATGATATACATATAGGGTCTTGCACCAACGCCACTTCCTGGGCTAGGGTTCGAGACGGTAACTTATCCAAAGTTTGTTATGTATAATCCAATTTTTGAAAAATGATGTTACACCATTGCTATTACGCCATTTTTTATCGCTGCAAGCCCTATTGAAGACGTATTTGTCTGTGTCACTGTGTTATTAAAGTTCCCATGGAGGAACGACGAAACCTGATTTCCTGGCAGCTAATCGACGACGAACTATATCAGCAGTATTTGCACTGCAATTTTATTAGCCGTGATGAACGAAGTTATTCGATGATGGCGTACAACGCTTCTGTTCTAGCAAGTGGAGTAGTAACATTTGGTCTGCGAGTCTGTGGCCTGTTATTTATGCTGTTTGATATTGAAAAATATCTGAAAACGTTCAATGGTAAATGTAGCAAAGTAGAAATTTCCCTTTCTGTCTCTGGAAGCTCAATCATGGCATAGCTTCTAAGTCAAAACTGATACTGACCATTTTTAAAAATGTTACGCCTTTTATACCAATACCAAAGCACGAAAATCGTGAAAATTAATTATTATAAATTTTTAACGCCAAATGTGTCCCAAAGAGAGACTTCTTGTACAGGCTTTCTTTAACCTAAAAAAAAGTCATTCAAGCAACAATAAATGCATGAAATTAATACTTATATTATACAATTAACATTTTAATAAACTAATATTATATTTTCAGTATTTTATTGAATTTTCTAAAATTCGACGGTTCTTTTGCGGTTCATTTGTATATGGGAATCAAGAACAAATGTCTTTAACTAGTACGAAAAAACACTGTTTGATTAAAAAGAGTCTTTAATTGCATTTAATGCAATTTTTACGAATGTCATTGAATCTTAAGCTGATAGAAAATAGTGTTTTATCCAAGTTCAAAATCAGCAATTAATTTTTTAATTATTTAAGGTCAAGAAAACGGTTCAGTGATCATTTACATGTGTGCGATAGCTGGAATTGGTCTATTGCTAGTAATAATAGGTGCAGTTTGGAAACATAGACGTGGACCGTCAAAATCTGGATTACCAAAACCTTTCATATTGAACATTTCACATATTGTGACCATCGAACATCCCGGTTATGAGAATGAAAATGTGTATGATTGTATCGACGAAAATGCTATGATGTAGATTTTAAAGAACGACAATTGCAAGCGATATTGAATATAAATTGTTAATTTCTAAGCATTGTTTAATATAAACAAATTGCAAATCTGTGAATGCTTGTAACTTTTATGTATATATTAATTACATATGTAATCCCATCTTTACACATAATAAGCTTGTTTTTCTTTTGTTGTTATTGTGTCATTTTTGCTTGAAACATTATATATATTACAAAATTTCTATCCGAAATGACGAAAATTACTCCTTTAAAGTGATCGTGAAATAAAAAAGTCAAAGAGGGCTAGGCTATACTTTCCTGTTCGGTATAAAAAATATATCGTTTTAATAGCCCATTTAAAAAGGTCACAGATGTGCGCAATTAACCTTAATGACAAAAGTTTCTAACAAAGCCGTAATGACTCTCATGCAGAGTTATAAATACATGAAAAAAGTGATGGGGGTGGACCAACGTGAACAAACTACTGGAAAAGTATGGAATATTATGCAGCTATCATAGATAGAAACTCTTTTTTGAAATCTACAAAAGGGGTCTTAAGCTTGCAAGGAGCGTAAAACACATCGAACACGTTACCCACTGTTGTCTGCAGCTAGGTTTATAGTGTTATTACCTGATACCCCCACCAAAGATATGTATTATTTCTGTTAAAAACTTAAAAAATAATAAAGCCTGCAGCGATGATTTGATTATAAATGAATATATAAAATCTTCTATTGATATTATGTTACCAGTCTATGTTAAGCTTTTCAATTGTATTTTCAATTCAGGTATTATACCAGATAGTTGGATATGTGGAAATATCAAACCAATTTACAAGAACAAAGGCGACCCCCAACACCCAAAAAACTTTCGGCCTATAACAATAGTCAGTTGTTTTGGCAAACTTTTCTCTGCAGTACTTTTAAAGAGATTGAATTCTTTCTCCGAAAAATTTTCTATTCTTAGCGAAAGCCAAAGTGGATTCAGAAAAGGCTATTCTACTCTAGATAATATATTTGCTCTGCACGCCTTTTCTGAACTTCTGAAACTTAAGAAAAAGAAAATGTATGTTGCTTTCGTAGATTTTGAAAAAGCGTTCGATACTGTTTGGCGGGAAGGCTTATGGTGTAAATTACTTATGAATAAAATTAACGGTAAAATGTATAATGTTATATATAAAATATATCAAAATACCAAATCTAGAATTGTATATAATGGTAATGTATCCCAATTTTTTGAATGTAAAAATGGTGTGAGACAAGGCGAAAACTTATCTCCTTACCTTTTCTCACTCTATTTAAATGACCTAGAACAATTTCTAATTGAGAAAAATGCAATAGGTTTGTTAACAATAACAGACGAGTTGGAGCGAGAATTAGACATATATCTGAAACTTTTTATATTGTTGTACGCTGATGATACTGTAATTATGGCGGAGACCGATACCGATTTGCAAAATCAGCTTAATGCCTTCTATAATTTCTGTAAAAAGTGGAAATTGAAAGTTAAAATAGATAAAACTAAAGTATTTATATTTGCGAATGGTCGCTTATCGAACAATTTAAGATTTACATATAACAACACTGAATTAGAAATAGTAACACAATTCCCTTATCTAGGAATAGTATTTACAAAAACTGGTTCATTCAAGTTGGCAAAAATGGAACTCGTTAATAAAGGCTTAAAAGCAATATATGAGGTGTTAAGGAAAGGTAGATTACATAATTTGTCAACTAAATGTCAGCTTAATTTATTTGATAAAATTGTTAAACCGATACTGTTGTACGGATGTGAAATATGGGGATTTGGAAAAAACGATATGATAGAGAAGGTGCACTTGAAATTTTTAAAAATCTTACTGCGTCTGAAAACATCTACGCCTAATTATATGGTATATGGAGAGTTGGGTAGATATCCGTTAGAAATTGATATTAAAGTTAGAATGATTTCGTTTTGGTGTAAACTTGTTCTTGGAAAACAGTCAAAATTGTCCTCATTGGCATACAAATTACTGTACATAACACGTCGGAAACAAACGTTTTTCTCCATGGATAAATCACATCCATAATACATTAAATCAATGCGGTATGTCTTACATATGGACACTTCAATACTGTATTTCTGAAAATTGGTTACTTACGCTAGTGAAAAATAATTTACTTGATCAATTTAAGCAAAACTGGAACTCATCAATCAGCGCTTCGTCGAAAGGGGACAATTATAAAATATTTAAAAAAGAACTTAAATTTGAGAATTTCTTAGAATCATTAGACGATAAAGATAAATTTTTGTTTTGTAAGTTTAGAACCAGTAACCATAAATTACCTATAGAAGTTGGAAGATGGAGGACAATAAAAAGGGAAGATAGACTTTGTCCTTTATGCTCGGGAAGGGGACGAATTTTATTATCTGTTTGAATGCTCCAGTTTCACTAATGAAAGGAAGTTGTATATTGCATCAAAATACAGAAACCATCCTAATATCTTGAAATACAATGATCTGTTGTCATAAGAATCTGTTCCGGTGTTAAGTAAACTGTGTAAATTTATTAGAATTGTAATAAAGAGGGTGTGTCCTCCAGGTTAATCATATATTTTCCTATTATATTGTTTAAAAATATGTTGTATTTTTCTAAATGTACATTGTTTTTGATATACTGTAAATTTATTTTTGTTTGTATTTCTATACCTTTGTAAAGAGGTGCATGAGAAATAAAAGATATATAGCCTAATCCTAGTGGTTATTCACGATCGTCGCCCTCGCCTGACTTAGTATCGCATTACACATTATTTCTCATGTATTAGCTAGTCCTTATACTCAACTTATCATTAATACTTATTATAGTAGTTAGTCAAAATTTTTTTATATTTTAATAGCTGAGAATGTCGATATTTACTTGATAAATAATAATTCTTCAAATTAAAATAATTTGTTTGTTGAGTTATAATGTCTAATGTAATTAACGCATTACTTCGTTAATTTGATTATTTATTATGTAATCTCAGATTAGTTTAATGTCTACCAACGCTAATCAAATTCTTGGATGGTAAAACATGTTGTCCCAAAATGAAAGAAAGTACATGATAATTTTTAATATCTTACTTTTGTTTACGTATAGTCATTTTTGATTGGTCAAAATGCCATACACCTGTAGTTCCCAGATACTTTTATGAAAGACTGTGCAGATATTTTCCAGAGTCCATGTGCCGTGTACGCCTCAGACAATTCGATAAAACTATGTTGAGCAGTGTATCGCTTAAATAAAAAGTATTTGGCTGAAGGAGCTATATTATTATTATTAAGAAATAAATTTAAGACCTGTTAAGTTTACATGTTTCGTCACGTAATTTACTTTATTAGCTCACCATGCAGGATGGAGGGCAAGCTTTTGAAACCACAATTTACACATCGTACTTTCATCTTATTAATCTTATTTTCCAGAATCTGCCGACTTAATTAAATAAAATCAGAAATTGACAGGAAATCTTCTTAAACAAAAAAAGTTTAAAATTTGCTGCTTCAAAGGAAGGATAAGTTGCGCTTCAAAGGATATAATTATGCTATCAAGGAGTGTTATCTTAATAGCATTTCAATGGATTGGCTTATTCATTACTAAAACCTGGACATTTAGTTTGTTAAAAATGAAAGCTATAAAATCTGTACTAGACGAGACCCTTGTATTTTAAAGTCTGAAATAGACTTATATTGTAACAGAAATTAAAGGTCTTAAAAAACCACGTATGAATACAATAATTATTTGTATAGAATATCATTAAGCGCTTAGGAGGCCTCGCTAGGTGAAGTGATTAGTCATTTACTATTGATCACATGCATGTTCACACTGAAGTTGTTTGTTCGATGCTTACTGTGTGTACGGTGTGCTCGATTCCAACCCAGTTGACATTGATTGCCAGTTTTCCTTCGAAGGTCCGTGTTTTAATTTTGCTGAAAATTACTGTAAGTGGCGTTAAACCCCATTCAATCAAACATAAGCAATCATTTGTACTCAGATCGTTCATAGGTTGAACCAAGCCAGTAAACTTTAACACAAAGTATGAAACATTTAAAACTTAGCCCAAGTATACGAAAGAGAACCAGTAATCAATTGCAACTTTTGGTAAAAGTGTTCCTACCTTGATCAGCAGCCAGGTGATCTAAACAGGGTCCGAGGGGTCTCTAATGGTAAAAAATAAAACAAAATTAACAAAAAATATAAGCAAACTGGTATAATTTATAATCATTTGTCATTACATTACTACCGCTCATTTCCATGTCTTTGTCATCGGCGCCAGTTGTCACGTTAAAACCGAAAGGAGATTGTATAGGGTTATTGCATGAATATTGGGAAATATTGCCCCAAGCAGGTGTTATATTGAACGAGTTTGCGAGTGCAATATAGCATCTTGCGAGGGACAATATTTCCCAATATTTAGGCAATAACCCTTTTATTATATAGTAAATTTTGGTGTGCTTTTAAGTGATTAATCATTATCTTTGCTATTTTGTAATATTTTACTAGGTCGAATATATTTTCACTTGGTCAATATTACAGATATATATTTTTATGTAGATGTACATAAAATAAAAAAAACTTATTTTTATTTCAATTTTGTGTTTTTATTTGTTCAGCGCTATTCCTGCTTTGAAACGAGCCAATTGTATACGATATTTAAATCCCGTTTCGTATAGTAATTTTTTTCTTGTGTTGGTCTATGAAATCTTTAGCCATAACAGTAGCAAATGTGTACCATGTACCCTACATTAAGTACAGTACTGAATACTTCGTTGTGTTCTGATTTGGTAAATAGTGGTTAGATGTGTACAATTTTTAGCTGTAAGCTCCTGCATCAATTAAGTTTTAAAAAGTGTTAAATTTTTCTCAGATCTTGCAAGATAAAATTTTGGTAATTTTTTAAACAATGTAGTATTTTTACATTCACTGCATTAGAAATTGCATGTAAAAGTGGGAGCGTCTCAAAATGTTCTAACTAGCGAAAAAAGGAATTGGTCACGGATATATATGGCATATATTTTTTTAAATGGTAAATGAAAGTTTACTAATTTCCTAGTTCAGGTAAATGCTGATCAATGTTAGAAAGGTATGCAAATCACAGAAATGTTAGTGTTTGCGACTATAGCCAAAACATTTACTACTGTGCTACCTATTGGGCATATTCATGGGCATAAAATTAAATTTCGATAAAAAAAATTAGGCCAAAAATAAGGTAAATTTCAACCGTACTGATCAGTTTGAACTTTGTATCAATTTCTCCCCAAGTTTTGATATGACAATGAAAACATTTGGCTGAAAACTACATTTTGTCCCCAATTGCTGAATTTATGGCCACACTTAAGCAAATTAATAGGAACAAGTTCAATTTTTTTTAAATTTTAGTCCAAAATAAGCAAAAATTAGCCAAAAATGGTAATGAATTGTCTATAAAAGTGATTATTATGCACATGATTTAACAAAACCTGTTCAACAGATGGTTTGCAAAGGCATAATAAGGGTCAAAATATCCAACTTAAAAGAGAAAACAGATTTCCTTTACTTAAGTAGAATTTTTTGTGGAATTTAGTGTTATCAACAGCCTTGGACTGAAATATCGGTACTTTTATTTTGCACTAATTGATGGTATAAAACAGGTTAAATTAAAATTTGTTCATTTATTTGAACTTGTTTTATAGGTTTTCTTGTCTAAAAGCACCATCTTGTTAATTTGAAGCCACTTTGAAACAATTTAGAGGACAATATGGCATAGTTTAAAAGATGGAGTGGTCAGCTATTGAAAGCCACCATATCTTAGTGTGCCAGCATAGATTGGGCTGGCCAATAGTATAATATAGGGCTTGTGCATTTAAAAGGTATCTGTTATAGAACTTTGATATTATTTTCTAATTTAAAAGTGCAGGGGCAGTGACAGATATGCAAATTTTTATTCTGAAGATGTCTTCAAACACATGTTATATACATATGCAATTTTTCTCCTTGGGTAGGGCTAAAGAATAGAAGAATTTTTCAAGAACACTATGAATACAAATATATCTTTTATTGATTTTAATTCAAATATGACCTATGAACTTGATGTAGAAATATTGGCTAAATTGGTTCTCTTGCAAACTTGGTATAGGCATAACAGTAGTAAATGTGTACCAGTAACAAGTTACCAGATTGTGTACCCTACATTAAGTACAGTACTGAATACTTCGTTGTGTTATGATACAGTACTGAATACTTCGTTGTGTTCTGATTTGGTAAATAGTGGTTAGATGTGTACAATTATTAGCTGTAAGCTCCTGCATCAATTAAGTTTTAAAAAGTGGTAAAATTTTTCTCAGATCTTGCAAGATAAAATTTTGGTAATTTTTTAAACAATGTAGTATTTTTACATTCACTGCATTAGAAATTGCATGTAAAAGTGGGAACGTCTCAAAATGTTCTAACTAGCGAAAAAAGGAATTGGTCACGGATATATATGGCATATATTTTTTAAATGGTAAATGAAAGTTTACTAATTTCCTAGTCCAGGTAAATGCTGATCAATGTTAGAAAGGTATGCAAATCACAGAAATGTTGGTGTTTTCGACTATAGCCAAAACATTTACTACTGTGCTACCTTTAACTTTACTTTTATCGATAATCGAATTCACTTCCATTTGTTCAGTTTTAAGCGGTTCTGCTGATTCTCCCCTCGAGAGCAGATCGTGTATGTCATTTTCGGGCATGTTTGTTTACCAAACGACAGTAAAATATAAAAGCTGATGTTCGAAACACATCTGTACCTTTCCTGGAATAACATAAAAGACCGAGACGCAGCGTAAAATATGAAAATATACACCTCGCCATAAGTTAAGCAACACCCTATTATTTTCCAGAGATTCATTTTAGATGCTACATATTTTAATATTTTTTAAAGAAATGACAATTTATTGAACATTAATGACAAATGAAACATACAAACAACATGTTTACAATCGCTTTACTTATTGTTTGATGAAAACATGTTCAAAGCAAAGATATCAAAAAACAGGGCAAATATAACTTTCATTAGTAAAAAAAAAGTTTGATTGCATACTTCAATTCAATTTGATGGACTTAAAGTAAACAGATCATCCCAGGTCAACGTTCAAGGAAAGAGAAGTCAATTTGAAATGTGTTAAACGCAAAAATACTCAGTTAGTTGTGTAACCACCACGCTTCCAGTTCAGTTCATTTACTCTCCTTCTCATGCTGTTGACTAAACGACGACGTGTAGCATGTGGTTAATTCTGCCATTCATTTTAAATGGCAGCACGAAGTTCTTGGACATTTTGACAAGCAGGTGCTCTGTTATTGATTTTACGGCCAATTATATCCCACAAATTTTCATTTGGGTTCCGTGGATGGCCATTGAAGATTCTCAATAGCTTCCATTTCGATAAGATCACGCACAATCGCAGCTCGGTGAGGTCTTGCGTTATCATCCATAAAGATGGGTCTGTTATCAAGTGCATGATTGTCAAAATGTGGCACAATAATAGCGTTAATGACGTCATTGCGATATTTCTGCCGTGTCATAGTCCCATCAACCACCAACAGATTCAGTTTACAGTCGTATGAAAAGCCTCCACACACTGTAACACCACAATCGTCAAACGCGGTAGTGCCTAGGATGTTGTTCTGGTTGTAAGCAGTGCCTCATTGTCTCTAAACGCGCATGCGCCTATAATATGACGAAGAAGGAATCTGCTTTCGTCGGTCCAGTGTACTCGTCGCCAGCTTCGAATATTCCAATAGCGGTGACATCGTGCCCACTCTAAACGTGCTTGACGACGTGTCTGTGTCAACAGTGGACGTTTCTAGGGACGACGAGCTCTCAACTTTGCCTTGTTTAGGACGACCCTGTTATCTGTTCGAACGGCGACTCTGGTTGCAATATTCCAATCGTCACGAAGATATCTTGCAGTGGCAAACGTTTGGCGTTTGGCTACACGAACGAGTGCTTTATCCTTTATTTATTCCTTTTCGGTATAGTTCGCATCTTTTCATATACTTGCCATATACTGACATGTATACGCATTTGTATCTTCACATTTCCTTTTCGGTATAGTTCGCGATATCCACAGTTGATGTTTTAAGCAGGATAATCAAAATGCATTTTACAACATAACTTTTCTTCATGAATATTAAAAGTTGAGAATATACTAAACAGACTATTTGTCTGAAAACTTAAAAATAGTGTTATGGAGTCCAGTTCGTGTTTGTTAACTATAAAATAAACCAGTGTGTTAATCATCCGTTCATCTGAAGCATTAAGCAAAGCTGTAAATTAGTTTTCTGTTCATTTAAAAGATGTGATCATGTGTGTTAAAGGTTGTGTAGATGTAAACAAGGCAACAAAACGTAAGATTTTCTCTTCTGGACAAGTTGGAAATATAGGTTTAATTGGTAATTAAGACTTAAATGCTCAACCTTCAAGATTTCAAATATAGGAATAGGACTCTAACTAAAAAATTCACACATACAAAACTGAACTCCTAATATGCACTAGCTGTTTACATTTGCTCTAAAACAAACTAGCTTACCGAATTAACCAGTTATCGTGACTTCCCTGTATTATTTAAACTGAAGGTGAAATGCCGAACACCAAGTAAAGCGTCAAAAGAGACAATCCTCAAATCAAAGTCCAAAAACCTGCAAACTGGAGATCCAAAATATAGCAACTACAGTAACGGTCCTAACTTGGAAAAAGGATTTTAAAAGAAATTTTGTGTTAGTCCAGGTTTTATAGCATTCCAAACGTCCCGCTACCATAACGGTAGTGTGTGAGTTGGTGTGTTGATGAAAATGATTGGGTACCATACACAACCAGTTAGTAACAGATGTATCAAATGATCCTCGCATTACAATCACTACTGAAAAAATGAGTTGGGGGGATTGTACAACTTTTTAATCTCTGATAAAAGAAAATGTGATAACATGAAACGGTAATATGTATATGTTGCATTTTACACTGATTTTAGTTTTAAGATATATTTTCAATATATCATGGACAATATTCAGTATGCATTGCCAAAATGCGAGCACAGACAGATATGTTTTTTCTAACTTTTACCCATAATTCCTTGTTTTACTTTGTTCCTTAATTTTGTGAGTACCTTAGTACACTATTAAACTACATGTAGTTATAGCGTCAACAAGAAGTAACTATAAAAGTCAAATTGATGTCAACAATTTATTAATCTATTTATTAAGTATTATACTGTAATGAACATTAAGCATAGTTCCATTTATACAGATTTCACTCCTGCTTCCAGAAATACCATAGGAACTCTAAAACAAGAAAATTGTATCTTAAAACACGTACATATTGCCCTATGTTGTGAAATTCGTTTGTAAAGCAGGGTCAGTAAGGGTCATTATGAACAATATATATCCTTATTTGTACAGTTGTAAAGTTGCCCCCCCCCCCCCACAAGTGATTTCTAAATTGTATCTAGGAGGTAAGAAATGCCTGTAGGGCATACAGATCATAAAACATTTTTCGGATATACTTTCCGCGCCCCTCCCATTTCAGAAGACAGAATTTCATTAACTTATATTAAGAGTTATCCCGCTTGGGTCTGTGTTACTATCATTCCCATTACCTCTACTTGGAACCCCTTTTTAAACAACCAATGCAAATTAAGGGCCATGACCTAAAAATAGTCAGGTGGACACAGTTTGCATTGGCGGAAATATTCTAATGTGTTCTATTCCTATACTTTAGAAATTTGCCAGTTATCAGCTGCATAATTCAATAAATAGTTATGTGTTCTACGGGGAAATAACATATTGGTAAGGATTATAAAGTTTGATTTTATGGATCATTCCCAGTTACTTATGTTTTATGTTGGCGGAATAATGTGCCATTTGTGGATATATGTAAGCGTTATACTCAGATGTTTTAGATTTTTGTCAGTGAAGAAGTTCATAATGTGGTAAAAAAACATGTGATAAGGAAGTTTTCTATGGAGCAATAATAACATATTGTAAGGATTCGTTTGTTTTCGTGGACCAGCTCCAGTTACAGTTGGATGTTTCATGGTTTTATGTTGCCGGAAATATTGTGCCATTAGGGAATATTATACTACAGTAAGTGTTACAATTTTAGTTTACTTTTTTGTTCATGTTGATCTACTTTAAAGTTTGTTGTATTGTTCGTATTAAATAACGCATATGCTGTTTGGTCAGCTATATTGGATCTTATTAAATTTCAATTTACAAATTGAAAACGGGACATGTCGCCGTGTAATGTGATGGTGTAGCTGCGGAACCGTAGCTTGTTATTATAGGTCATTTGTCAATTTTTGTTTGGTCCAACAATAAAAAAAATTGGTACAAATACACTACAGTACGGCTCCGCAGTTATAGTATAACTGGTTATGATTATGTACATTTTAGTAACATTATACAATTAAAGACTTTGATATAGGTCACTATCAGGATTTATCAGCCAGAGAAATGTAATATTCACCGAGCCGCTAGGCGAGGTGAATATACATTTTGAGGGCTGATAAATCCTGATAGGGACCGTATATCAAAGTCATTAATTGTTTTATTACATGAATAAAACCACCATCTCCATTGATCAGAAAAACTGAGGATGTATATTCTATTGGAGCGCCTGCTTACATTTTGTAATTGTTGTAATGTTAGTTACCCTTAATATGTTTTATTTAATACTGCATTTTGATATCAATTTGCTGATAATCCTGAAATTCCAGTTTCAAATATTGAGAAAAGTATAATTGAATGAATATATCGCAGAACCGACGTGTTGTTTACACGCACGATGTATGTATAGCTGACGTCATTGAATTGTGTACAATTAATACAATCGATTTGATTGGACGACTGAATTTATTAAGACGGCTATTCTGATTGGCTCAAACATAAAAACCAGGTCGATATCGGATTCCGCTTGACTACTATGCAGCGGAATCGTGCAGCGTACAAACATTTTATGTAATTTTAGTACTGTTGCGATTTATCGTGACCCGAAAGTTGTTTTTTGACAAATCAAAACCACGCAAAATTCTATTCATGTAACAATAAATGTTGTTATTACATGAATAGAATTTTGTGTGGTTTTGATTTGTCAAAAAACAACTTTCGGGTCACGATAAATCGCAACAGTACTAAAATTACATAAAATGTTTGTACGCTGCACGATTCCGCTGCATAGTAGTCAAGCGGAATCCGATATCGACCTGGTTTTTATGTTTTAGTCAATCAGAATAGCCGTCTAATTAAATTCAGTCGTCCAATCAAATCGATTGTATTAATTGTACACAATTCAATGACGTCAGCTATACATACATCGTGCGTGTAAACAACACGTCGGTTCTGCGATATATTCATTCATACTCTTCTCAATATTTGAAACAGGAATTTCAGGATTATCAGCAAATTGATATCAAAATGCAGTATTAAATAAAACATATTAAGGGTAACTAACATTACAACAATTACAAAATGTAAGCAGGCGCTCCAATAGAATAGACATCCTCAGTTTTTCTGATCAATGGAGATGGCGGTTTTATTCATGTAAAAAAACAATTAATGACTTTGATATACGGTCCCTATCAGGATTTATCAGCCCTCAAAATGTATATATTCACCTCGCCTAGCGGCTCGGTGAATATTACACTTCTCTGGCTGATAAATCCTGATAGTGACCTATATCAAAGTCATTAATTGTATATTAATACATGTTATAGTGTAGTTTTGTAAAAATTGTATGGCTAAAAAACTATCGCGAAAATGTTGGGACAAATTTAAGTTAGGGGTCCAGTAGCTCTTCACAGTCTTGTTATGTGTTGTATTTTTCTGATTTTGCAGACCATATTATAAAAAATATAAACATTAAGTCATCGTAGCATACTTTAAATAACGACTAAGGACTTAAAGAAATAAATTTAAAAAATCAAATAAGAGGTTTTATATGTTAGTCACTGTTTTATTAAATTAAATAATTCATAATCTTGCCCAAAATTGTTAAAGTAGAAGGAAGAAATTAATGTCAATTTACTTTTTATAGATATTCTGTACCAGGCGAAAATCAGTAAGCGCATGAGCCGTAGTCGATGCATATATTAAATTTGATACAAATAGTATATATTTGGTAGATAATGAATAGTTTACTTTAATAAGGACAAAATGTTTCAAAACATTATTTTGTACAAACTTCAAAAGTGCGTTGAAATGTATGAAAATTCCTCGTTGTGTAGTGTAAGGGAGTAATAATATCACGCTACTTTAAAAAAAAACTAAAATCAATCATGCAAACAGCTTGCAACTAAATTTTTGTTTAAAACAGAATATTGTTTTAATTGCCATAGAATTCTTAATTTTTAATTTATAATGTTAACACCACATTTAATACTTGTCGTTACCGAACACCCTATGACAGTGCCTCTAATTCCAGTGGTCACGTGACGTCTTTCTTTGTAATGGTGACGCCACACGAAATATCTTTGATATTCAGTTTTTTTTAAAGAAGATCGATTTAGGGATTCAAAAAAAAAAAAAATAGTATGAAATTTTTGTTATCATCTTTAAATATAACATTTACTTTTTATCGATGTCAACTTTATTTTCAAATCTTTCTTTCAATTTAATTTTTGCCCTTCTTCATTCACTTTGTTACAGTTTTTTGACGATATCAACTTCCGGACAAAAAAAATCAATATCAGCATTAAGCAGATTTTGATCAGGTGATTTCATTTTGATCAAGTGACACGTAATTGGCGTAGAGCTCGCTATTATCATATGCAAGTTATTTTAATAACTAATTTTATGTTGACAAGTTTCAACAGTTCATTTATGTAGATTAAACTTTTATATATTTGATTTTTGTATGTCCTTGTTGTACCTCATTTATCAACATTCAATTTCCCCAAGTAGCCTCAATTTTATGTTAATTTTTGCTGCCGTGTGATTGGTCAATTACGAAGACGAACGCCGGGAATGCGTTATCTATACACTTGTTGAAAATTAAGAGCAACAATTTATTACAGTCTTTGGAATTTGTTTTTTATCCCACCCTCCATCCCATTCAACACCTCTTGATGGATTTTTTCTATACATTTTCTTAATCTTTTGCTGTATTGAAATGTGTTTTTGTATGTATGGATTTTTTATGCCAATTTAAATTTTGACCCCATTGTAGGCCAAGCTTTTATGTCACACATTATTATGTAACAAGAATTATTAAAATGTGTTTTTGGTCTGTATGGATTTTTTATGCCAATTTTATCCTGTTATTAGCTTGTAGAGAATGTTTTGTCATTTAATGTTTTTGTAACCAATTTTTACTTTAATCAGTAAAAATTTTCAATCTATATATTGTGTTTTTATTTGTCAAGAGGGTTACCTAAGGAGTGATTCCTGAAGTTGAAGGAGGAGAGCATAAAAAATATTAAAACCACTTCTTGTGTATGAAATTACTGTCTTCTGCTTACCAACAACATATAATACCGTTTTGGTGACCTTTTGTTTTATTGATACATTAATTGTAAAGACGGACTTATTATATCATCATCAAGTATATATGGTGGCATATATCTGCCACCACATATCACTTAATTAAGTCGACATATTTTCGGAAATATGTCAACATGCTACATAATTAAGTCAACATAATACTGAATTAAGTCATTATTATCAGATTAGAAAAAAGAGGGAAAATGCGCTGTTTGAACAGAATGTGCCATCTACTTTTCCACTTACTTATCGTGCAAGTAGACATAATTATGAATTAAGTGGACAAAATTTTCTGATTAAGTCGACATAATTTTATGATTAAGTCAACTTAATTTTCTGTTTAAGTCGACATAAGTTTTTGATTATGTCGACATAATTAACTCCACATAATCTGTCTGATTATTAAGTCGACATAATTATCTACCATTGGCATTTAACTTGAAAAGGGGCGGGGGCTTGGTTTTGAAGTTGAAATTCCAAGACCTCAATGGGGAATCGTGGCAGAAATGAGACCCGAGCCAGCAGTATGTCGTGGCTCGTATAGAGGTTAAGCCCTCTTAAATAATGTTTCATGAAAATCCATTGAGGGGTTTAGGAGGAGTTGCGGACAAGAGATGGGTACCCGTAGGTGTAACGGAAGGACGGACGGACGCACGGACGTACGGACAGACACCCCTATCACTATATACCCCCCAATTTTCAAGCGGGGGGTATAAAAAGGGAACTTGAAACTATATTTTTGTATTATAGAATAATCCTATGTACACACTTTGCATCCGTCGTCATATTGCGTCCATGGTGAACTAGCTGCGTCTCTAATTGTAAATAGCTTCATACAATATTAATTGATCATAGTGGTGACCAATCTAATGTTATAACTAATATGCATTTAAATAGGAGGTTATTTTTCAAGTTTATATTTGTTAAGGTACAATCTATTTTGTGCTTCTAATATTCAAATCCAACTACTGTCAGACAGCGTCGATTATCTTTTTTAAAGATAGTACTTAATTGTTTATTCGGTGGTTGAAAAATGGCATACTGCATATAGCAGGCACGTGTTCCTGTTCAGCAGCGGGATAATCACGTTCATGTTACCTTGGACATTGATATATGGACCTTTTTGACTTGATTTTGAATCTTTTACGGACGCCATGGGGGGTGGTTCAACTCCAATGTTGGTAAACTTTTCATTCCTGATTTACTAAAGAGTGACCGAGCCAGGAATAAGCGCACGATTAGTTATAATGAGCCCCAGCATTGAATTTATGAAGTAATCGTTAAATTTTAAATGAGTTTGAACCCTTTAAATAATTTATCGGACGCTTTTGTAGTAAATCAAGGGTGGTAACCCAAGGGTAAAACCACCATGGCATTCGTAACAGCCTGAGAATCATATTAAAAAAAACTGGCCGCCAAAATTGCCAAAACACTTGTGAAAAAAATAATTGAAAATCACAATATGGTCCGATTTTCATGAGGGTTTCTTTTAGTATATTTTTTTAATTTATGTGCACTAACGGGAGGGGACTTCTTTTGTGTTGGGCATCCCTAACACGTGATTCCCAGTTATATATGTTTTCTTTTTTTCTCAGTTTTGTTTCCCGTAGTTTCGAGGTCTTATTTGTGTTAAAATCTAACATCACGTATAGGTAACTCGCGTACGGTTACCATACAATGCAAAACTTATAAGTTATCATGCTAATTAACGACTCGTACATGTGAAATTTAATTGTTACGGCAAAATAGCAACAGCCAAAAAAAATATTTATTTTTATGACACGTAGCGATATAAAATATAATTTTTTAATGCGTCGCGACAAAATATTTTTTTTCAGACTTACCATTATTTTGTATGGCAGCAAGTTTTCTTCAGAATTTTTTTTCCTTCTGTAGTAGGTATGATTATGTCCCCCTGTTTAACTATTTTTGATAATTATTATTTTGGTTCAGAGTATTTAATTTATTTCATTTTCGCTTTATTTTGGAATGGTTAACGTTTTCATATCATTTATTTTTGACATATATTAAGGTTAATTTGCATGTTGTTCATTGTGACTTTTAAATTGATGGTCAATATCTTCAAGTAATTTTTCAGTTTTATATTGATCAATGATTTAAGAGGGCTTAACCTCTATACGAGCCACGACATACTGCTGGCTCGGGTCTCATTTCTGCCATATGATTCTCTCATTGAGGTCTTGGAATTTCAACTTCTAAACCAAGCCCCCCCTCTTCAAGTTGAATGGTAGATAATTATGTCGACTTAATAATCAGACAGATTATGTGGACTTAATTATGTCGACATAATCAAAAACTTATGTCGACTTAAACAGAAAATTAAGTTGACTTAATCATAAAATTATGTCGACTTAATCAGAAAATTATGTCCACTTAATTCATAATTATGTCTACTTGCACGATAAATAAGTGGAAAAGTAGATGGCACATTCTGTTCAAACAGCGCGTTTTCCCTCTTTTTTCTAATCTGATAATGATGACTTAATTCAGTATTATGTTGACTTAATTATGTAGCATGTTGACATATTTCCGAAAATATGTCGACTTAATTAAGTGATATGTGGTGGCAGATATATGCCACCATAAGTATAACAGTAAATATACATGTATATTGCTTCTATAGTGGTTACATGTGAATAATGCTTTGTCTGTAAGCTCCTACAACAAATAGGTTTTAAATAGCGGTAAAAATGTATGGCACATTTTTGTTTAATATTGAATGAAAGGTTTTTAATTTCTGAGAAGGAACGCATGTAGGTCGACTATCCGAAAAAAATCGACTAAACCTAAAAAATTAACGGATAGTCGCAAATAAAAAATTCTGCGACTAAACCAAAAACGATTTTTGCGACTATCCGCAAAAATTATTATTTTTCTAAATATAATCACTTTAATTATATTCAATTATTATTATTATTATTTCAATTAACACATTACGTAATATTTATTTACACTTTCACATATTTAATGTATACGTAAAAACTGTTAAATGTTTAATGAAAGTGCAAATACACATGTAAATACAAAAATAAATAAATTTTCTATATCTTTGTTTTGCTCAACTTCTAAACAGATGTAATGAAACTTGTGTTGGCATGCTAGAGCTGATTTTTTATATAAAATATATTTTATTTAATTTCAAATGAAAAGATAAAGATTATACTTTTAATTATACTAAATGCCAACCCCGCTTGGGAAAATAAGTTTGCTTGCATTTTTTCATTATTTTATATTTTACCTTTTTATTACAAAAAATCAGTAGAAAAAATGTAGATACGATAACCTGTCCATGTTTTATAATATGCCTCTGGTATTAAGTTGTTACAAATCGTCCTTGACTTTGGCTACGGGAATTTTACATAATAAGTCAGCCATTTTTGTTTCTAAAGGGACCTTACGATGTTTACAAATGTTCGTCTGATTTCGTGACGTTCAATGGTATTCGGACAAACCGCGAGACTTTTCCCGCCTTAACTGCAGACGACATCACCAGAAGGATTTCGAGTAGACAACACTCGATTGTTCCTAAAGTACACTTTCGTTCTAATTAAGGTCAAATTTGAGTATGGAAAATCGCCCTTTCAAAAATTAAAAACTGCCATATTTCAAAACGCTGAATATCTCGAGGAAATAATTATTGATTTCAAAAAGTAGTTTTCTTGATCTACAGCATGGTGCCATAAATGAGTCAACTTTTTTAATGGCCGTCATATTGTTTTTTTCCAAGGGGGACGTTTTTAACGTCACTATCATTGATATGATGAACGAAATTAATAAAAATAATGTTCAAAGGGGAGCAACTCAATTTAACTAATTAAAATATTTATTTCCGTACCGGAATCGATTCTAAATTTACGCATTGTTGAGGGAAGGTCTAAAACGCGGAAGTGGAAAAGCCGGAAGTATAAAAACACATATATTTTTGTTCATAACTTTTTAACGGCTTGACATAAAATAAAAATTAAAAGTGCCTCTGGGAGATATTTAAAAGATCTTTATGATGATATATAGTTTATTGTAAATAATTTTTAATAAAGTACCTAAAAGTTGACCGGAAGTGAAATTTGTGCGAGTGTCACTACATCAAATTTTCACATTGGAACCAAGATTTCTCCTAAATGCTTCACCCCGGTCAAAAAACTATTAGTGTTTGGCCCAGGTAATTCATTTAGCTTTAAAATGATGTATAGTTTATAAGAAACAAATGAAAGGAAAGTATAGAAAAGACCGCCGGAAGTAAGTGCGGTAGCAAAAGCAAAAGTTCGAATTTTCAACTTTGAACTATAATATCTCAAAGACCTCATTACTCGGTCACAATTTGAATAGGGCCTCGTGTTCCCCTCAGCATTAGCTATAAAATGATATATAACTTTTAAATTTTGGTCAACGATAAAGTATGTAAAAGTTGACCGGAAGTGATCCTTGTCGAGGAAAAATTCATCAAACTTAACAGATTTCTCCTAATTAAAGTGTGTACACAGGTAAAATTGATTGGTATCGTATAATTAAATTACCATTTGGGTTATAATTAACATTATATATGAAATGGATTATGTGCAGTGCCTTTAGCTTACCATAATGTATATGGCGTTTCCCCACTCGAACCAACTGGGAGGTAGCACTGCGTGCATGTCGAGTGTTTTTTTTTATATTTTATTTTATGTTATTTTTTTTAAATAAATATTTTAGTTTTTATTTTTACACACAAAATTATTGTTATTTTTAAATATAGGAACTGTTAACTTTTCTATTTTACATAAATCCTTAGCCATTAGGTTTATGTTTTTCACATAGCCAAATTTTGCCTACCATTTCAGATTTAGCACAACTTTTTTGTTTCCAGACATCACAGATTTTCCCCTTAGCATAACCTATCATATTTTCTATGGTATCGGGGAGCCCACATTTACAAGACATACTGATCGTGTGTGTATTAGCCAAAATTCTTTTTGGAGCAAAGCCAACTAAATTTTTCGGAAATTGATTAAAATGTCCCTTTTCTAAACAACAAATTAAATGTTCCCTCATGTACTTTTGATCAAATTTTATATGTGTCCCCCCAACCCTTTAAATCCATTTAAACAGAATTCCACTGCGTTAGCAATTGCAAACAAACCACAATCAATGTTGTTTTCCTGCCTCTGTACGTCTGGCATTCTAATGTGTATTTTCTTTTTATCTTTACCATAAATTTGAGCCAACTTATTATTTTTTGATATTGCTCTTAAACTAATAATTTTATTCCTTTGAATTTGTTGTAAACCTATACTTAATTTTGCTGCTAAAATATGAAAACAGGTAGTTGTTGCCTCGCACTGGCAAGTTTCTTTTGGAAATAAAGTGACACAATATTTAGCTTTTCTGCGTTGAACAATAAAAGCCCCTTGCTGTGGAACTAAAGTTATTAAATTATTGTCGACAATAAACCGTGCCAAACTTTGTTGACCAGAATCAGAATTAAAGACAGGTAATTCAACCACAGGTGTTTTGTCTACAATTATGTCATCCGTAATTAAAGGATTATCATTTTTGACACCTATTTCATTTGTTATTTCGGCATGTTCATCTGTTTGTTTAATAATCTTTGATGTTTCAGACGTGTCATCTTGCAAATTATTTTTTAAAGATAAAAGATTTTTGGTAGAATTATATCTGAAGGCGGGACGACACGACTACGAACAGAAGCACGACACGACTACGAACAGGAGACACGAAACGACTGCGAAAATGAGATAAAATCTGAGCTGGGTGGTCATCTCTAAGGTCATTGGCCCCCATATGGAGGACAAAAGCGCTGTGCTCGGACACCCGGTGTCCGATGACCCCCCCCCCCACATCTGCTCGATGCGGTAACCTGAAAATGAAACTACATCAATATTAGCAAGTTTTATATACTGGTTGAAATATTTGACCTGGGAATGGCCAGCAATTAAAACTCTGGAAGACATTCTGTACCTAAAATAGCACTAAAACAAACAAAGTCAATTTAAGAAACAAGTTAAGTCAAACAAAAACGTAGCACTAGTCAATGGCACTATAAAATTGTGTTTTGTTGAAAAATCGTCAGGACGGCTTATATAGATACAGACGCAAACGCACTTAGCTTACATGATACTTTTTTAAGACATAAACCTACATACACCAAGCTAAATGATCAAAGTATATAAAACATTATCGCATTTTTTAGAAAAAAAGGTGTTTATTTGGATATTAAGTTCGACCATTGATGTCCTTTAGTGTCCCAATACAAAGAAAATATTTCTATTGTCATAAGAGTAATAACATTAATTAAAACTTAATTAAAAAAATTTCTCTCTATTATCATATATGACGTTAATTATAACCCATATGGTAATTCAATTAAACGATACCAATCAATTTTACCTGTGTACACACTTTAATTAGGAGAAATCTGTTAAGTTTGATGAATTTTTCCTCGACAAGGATCACTTCCGGTCAACTTTTACATACTTTGTCGTTGACCAAAATTTAAAAGTTATATATCATTTTATAGCTAATGCTGAGGGGAACACGAGGCCCTATTCAAATTGTGGCCGGGTTATGAGGTATTTGAGGTATTATAGTTCAAAGTTGAAAATTCGAACTTTTGCTTTTGCTACCGCACTTGCTTCCGGCAGTCTTTTCTATACTTTCCTTTCATTTGTTTCTTATAAACTATACATCATTTTAAAGCTAAATGAATTACCTGGGCCAAACACTAATAGTTTTTTGACCGGGGTGAAGCATTCAGGAGAAATTTTGGTTCCAATGTGAAAATTTGATGTAGTGACACTCGCACAAATTTCACTTCCGGTCAACTTTTAGGTACTTTATTAAAAATTATTTACAATAAACTATATATCATCATAAAGATCTTTTAAATATCTCCCAGAGGCACTTTTAATTTTTATTTTATGTCAAGCCGTTAAAAAGTTATGAACAAAAATATATGTGTTTTTATACTTCCGGCTTTTCCACTTCCGCGTTTTAGACCCTCCCCATTGTTGATGTCAACCAAAATGGCGAAACACGGAAAAGAATTGTCAGACGACACCAAACGAAATATCATACAACTAATCGAGAGAGGTCATCAAGCTAGTCACATTGCTCAGAGTTTAAAAATATCAAAGTCTACAATTTCCAGGCTTTTGAAGCGTTGGCGAATCCGCGGTTCATTGTAAAACTTGCCCAGAACTGGACGGAAAAAACTGTCACCAAACGAGCGGAAAACACCCTTGCCCGTGTTGTGAAAACTAGCCGCCGGTCTTCTTTAAAAGATATAACTAGTGAATTTAACAATCGTGTGCCTATCCCGGTATCAAGGCGGACAATTCAGCGAAAATTACACGGATTTGGATATACTAGGAGGTCAGTTCGCAAGAAAATTGGAATAAGGGAAGTAAATAAAAAGAAAAGAATGGCTTATTGCAGAAGTAAACTACACTGGACTGTTGAAAATAATTGGAAAAAAGTAATATTTAGCGATGAGATGATGATTTTATTAAAACCTGATGGATGTATTAAAGTTTGGAGAAAATCATCTGAGATTTGGAGGTCTGAGTGTTTAGGATATGTTGCTATGAACCCCTCCACCACATTGAAAATGATGGTCTGGGGATGCCTTGCCTACTATGGCGTTGGAACTTTAGCTACTGTGGTAGGAAATATGAACTCTGAGAAGTACATTAGTACACTGGACAATAATTTATGGCAAATTGTGGCGAAACATTTTAGTGATAAACCCTAATTTTTCCAGGACGATAATGCACCCTGTCATCGGTCAAGGGCTGTGGAGGAGTGGAAGCCACAAAATGATCTACCTCAACTGATTTGGCCTGCTCAATCACCAGACCTTAGTCCGATTGAAAATATTTGGCTTTTGATCAAGAATAAAATAAAAAACAGACTTTATTTGATACATTCTAAAACTGATTTGGAACGTCAACTGATGCGAGCCTGGCTAGAAACTCCACTAATGTACATACACAGACTGTATGAAAGCTTACCACGCCGTTGTCGACAAGTTTTGATTCAGAAGGATGACATTACAAAGTATTAATAAAATAAAGTTAAAAATAAAAGGTCAGTTTTTATTTAAAGTTCTGTATTCTGATTTTCTGTTTATGGCGGCCATTAAAAAAGTTGACTCATTTATGGCACCATGCTGTACAAAAGGAGCATAAGCTGAACCATACGCTGTAAGCAGTTTTCATTTTTCACGCAAAAAACCCTCTCCACAATACGTCAACACTGAGTATAGGTCATAATAAAATGAATTATGAAACTCATTTAAATTAAAATTTATCTGTTTCAGAAATAGATACTTTTATTTGTTAATATATACTAAAGGTTGTCTTGAGACAGGATATCGTATACTTCATGTTAATAGGAACAATGAAAAAGTGTGTTAATAATAAAATCTTTCAACTCATTATCAGAGACATGTCTGTTATTATTTATAGCATTTTCGCGTATTCAATACTAATTATACATTCCAACAAATTCATGGCAATCTGAAACTGTTAATGCTACATTTTTTTTAAATAAACTGTACCGACGTCATCGACTGATAAAAGACTTTAATGCTGCTGATTCGTCGTGTCAAATATATATTTATGACCAAAAAGAATTCGACAATGCCGGACATATATCTTCCTTGTTCTTAAAGCATTTGTGTTATGAAATGAAATGAGATCTTTCCATTTTATAATTTGAAGCTATTGTTTATGGAAAAAAATCTTCCAAAATAATAATGTTCGTGCCAGTTTAGTTGTCAAAGTTGACTATTTGAAATGTATTTTGTTTTCTGTTTAAATTTAATGTCACATTCCAAACTTGTACCATCAAAAATCAGTAATAAATGTTTCTTATTCGGGACAAGCATATAAAGTAGATGTATATTTCAATTTCCACTAATACTCATACTAATTCGTAATCATTCGTATGCGTTAAATAAGGTTGGCTTGGTTGTAAGGTTGGCTACTTTAAGTTTTTATTCACTATTCGTTTGATTTCATTAGATGTTCGTTTGACATTTATTTTACATTCGTTTGGCATTTGTTTGATATTGGTTTTTATTTCGATTTGGTTTAGTGCTACTATCAGCTGCAAGGCGCCTAGTTCTTTAGATAGTTCGTTAGATAGTTCTGACATGCCTCATTATAATTCATCGGATATTATTTGGTAAAACATTGGTCGACTTTGAAAGTCCGACAACATTTAAATTTCCCTTAAGCCACCGGCTGAAATAATGGGTAGGCCTAAATGTACTCTTAATTGTACCTAGGAGTCAGAAACCCTTGCCCATCTAGATCTAACACTATGCCATATTACTTTCAAAGATCCTACCTATCCATTTCCAATATGCAAACTTGGACTGACTGTGACCAACTTTTTACCTTAGGCCACCAATCGGCTTACACCCGGGTTATGTCTACATATACACTATATATCTCTATATCTGGACAGTCTGTTATTCTTATTTTTAAGGGGGGGGGGTATTTTTTAAAGCGTTTTGGGATATATTTCTTGCACGGAGGTCTCTATCAACTTAATAAATACCCGTATTATTATTATTATTATTGTTGTTGTTGTTGTTGTTGTTATTACTTTATTATTATATATTTACACGTTTTGATTGACGTCAAATGACTTTACAGATCGACTGGTTTAATAATCGTCTACCATTGGGAAAAATGAAAAAATATGCAAAGCGGCAAAGAAATAAAGTTGCAATGCAACAATCTAAATTGAAATCACAAATAGAACAGGCCAAAAAACATGTAGTTAATCTTTCTACGAAAGTTTTAACTGATCAAGAATTTTTATTGCTATCAAAAGGGCTGAAATTCATTCCTGCTCCCTCAACAAAAGGAGCAAAAAAAGATTTAATAAGAGATTTTAACGAATTTGCAAGAAAATGCAAATTTTTATATCACTCCAAAAAAGAGAAAACACATCCATTTAGGATAAAAAGCTATTATGAACCACAGTATAGCTGTGATGTGCTTGAAGATTATATTTTCAAGACAAAACACGAGTTGTCGTCAATGCAGACTCGGAAATTTAGAGACAACCTGAAACACGAAGAAAGGTTGAGCATATCCACACTTTTACGTGACAAATCAATTGTCATTAAGAAAAGTGATAAAGGGAAAAATTTCATAATCCTTAATAAGGATATGTATCTATTAGAAGCTAATAGACAATTACAATCACACCATTATAAGAAAATTGATAGCTTCGATTTCGAGTTTCTTAGACAAGATGTAAATAAGTACATCTCAGGAATGCATGGTCGAAACGAACTTGATGAAATTTCTTATCAGTACTTGATCACAGGGAATCTGAAAATTAATAGACCGGGACACATGCATTTACTACCAAAAATACACAAGTTAAATATTAATGATTATGACGATGTCATGAAAAATGGATTTAATATTAACAAAATAGCCCCACCAGGGCGTCCTATTATTTCACAGATTGGTACCGTAACAGAACACATAAGTCGTTATGTAGATTATTTCCTTGTACCAATTGTCAAGGAACATGACACCTATATCAGAGATTCCACTGATTTCATTAAAATAATAGAGACTAAAAAACCATTAAATAATTGTCTGTTATGCAGCTTTGACGTAAGTCAAATGTTTACGAACTGTCCAATTGACGAAATTTTGTCAGCAGTGAGAGTAGCTTACGATGCATATGATAAATCAAAATATGATATAAAGTATCCAAGCACGGATGATTAAATTTTCCTCTTGGGAATTGTACTGCAACATAACATCTTTGAATTTAACGAACAGCATTATAAACAATGTCTAGGCTCTGCTATAGGGACCAGCTGTGCACCTGAATGTTGTAACATTTTATTATATAAGATTATGAAAGATATATTATCCAAGTTTTCCTGCCAAAGAAACATATTCTACTATGCACAGTACATGGATGATGGGTTTATAATCTACCACGGAGATTTCAACAAATTAAACATGTTATTTGAACTGGCTAATAGCCATCACAAATACCTCAAATTTACACATGAGTATTCAGAAACTGACATCACATTCTTAGATGTACATTAAAGGTGATAGATTTTATACAAATAACATTCTAGATATGAAAACTCACTTCAAACCAACAAATTCCTTCTTATATTTGCATCGTAATAGTGCACATAAGGAACACGTGTTTAAAGCATTCATCCGTGGAGAAGTAATCCGTTATAGAAGATCAACAAATAATGATAATGACCTTAGAGAAATCCTCGGAGAATTCAAATTAAATTTGATTAAGAGAGGATATAAAGAAACAGAAATTACTACATGTTTCAATGAAGCATTATCTAAAGACCGGGATACTTTATTTTCGATCAATGCACAAAAGATTAAAGGGGATATACCCCTTGTAATGATTACTAAATATAACCCTTGCATAAATAAATTGCATAAAAAACTTATGAAAAACTGGCATCTCATACGAGAAAATGTGGCTTGTAGTAAGATATTTAAGGAAACTCCCATTATTGCTTATACAAAGCACAAGAATTTGTCAGATATTCTAACCTTGACCAAGATGAGACAGTAATTATTTAGCATTATATAGGACAATCCCTGATGATGGCGGACCTATATACAAATTATTAAGAAAAGAGTAATAATTACTCAAAAAATATAATCACCGCCGAAATGCTAGATTGGCATAGGATTGATGCAGGCATTTACCTTAAATTTAGCAAAAACAAATTAAAAACTGTCAAATTGACATTTAGCTAAATGCCAAGATCAAGGCAATTATATGTCATAATTTTATGTAGAAATATACAATTTAAATGAATGAAATGGCAGCATTAATTTTTGGAAGCTAAGTGGATCCGTGGATGTCGAGTTTCGTTTTATTATAATATATCTGGACAGTCTGTTATTCTTATTTTTAAGGGGGGGTATTTTTTAAAGCGTTTTGGGATATATTTCTTGCACGGAGGTCTCTATCAACTTAATAAATACCCGTATTATTATTATTATTATTATTGTTGTTGTTGTTGTTGTTATTACTGTATTATTATATATTTACACGTTTTGATTGACGTCAAATGACTTTACAGATCGACTGGTTTAATAATCGTCTACCATTGGGAAAACTAGAAAGCGATTAGAAAGTGGTAGATTACATTTCTTTTAAAGTACCATTTCTTCAGTGTTCAAAATGGCATTTAGTTTACTCATGATAACAAAAAGAACATGCTAATTGTAATCAATTGTGTTGTTTTCAACAAAGTTAAATATCAGGTAATAACGAATAAACAAGGCACATTTAATATACAATTACATGACAGAAATATCTCTTACCCATCCCCCTTATAATAGTTATCCGTTATCCCTCAACATTCCCGAAAAAAATACAGAAAAGTGACATTTCGTAAAAGAACATTGATCATTACAGATTAGTACAAACTGCAGGATGAAAACTACAATAAAGGTATTAATCTGTCAGGTCAGGGTGTCCTCTTCGACATCCGCGCGAATGTATCCGAACGCACCAGGTTTATTGCGGGATAAGCTTATTGTGAGATTTTAACTGCGGGATGGCTTGTACACTTAGTTTAAATTCAGCTCTTTTATACATAAAGAATGTCGCGCCAAATACCCTAAAATTTCGGGAGACGATATCTAGTTTAGAATACGCTGCAAATGAATTTTTTCACTGATGTGTAGATCATCGAATCCCATGAATTATATGATTCATATAACAATATTGGCCAAATAATTTTCATGTTGTGAGTACATATTATTTTGCAAACAGTAACATTTGTTCCTTTTCGACTACTTTTTTCTTGCATTACACAAAAGCCGCTATTGTACTGTTTACAAGTCTGAAATAACCTTTAACTGAGGAACCAAAGGATAAAAGTTACAAATTACAATTTAATTATTTTTAATAAAAATTAATAACTTAACAATTCAGTGACAAAGAAGAATGTTAACTTTACTCTTTATTCTGAATGTTCCAATCTGTATCCAAAATGGAATGTCAGATTTATAAACGCAGTACGAATCTGTTGAATAAGAAGACTCAGAAAACAGTCTACTAATACGAAAAGTTAAATCCAATAAATAATCTAGTAACATTCAACACTAGTGATGAAAATCAAGTCCTTCAATAAATGCATGTCCATTATCAGTTGCAGATCCAGGAATTAGTGTTAGGTCGACTTTAGGGATCTATAGGGGGCCGCAGAGCCAGGGTAGGGGCACAGAAGATTTTAGGAGAGCAGAGGATTCTCGGACTTGATATTTTAAACAATTCGGATAATGAAAATTATTAAATACTTTTTATTTCAATTCGCCAAATCTTTTACAATTTTAATTTGACGTTTATGGGGCACCACTAAGGTTTCATTATCGTATCCCGGATCATTTAATGTTTGATTTAGCTATTCACATACCTGGTATGTAGATCTGACATCCGTGGATGGATCCTAATTCCGAGGAGCCGAACAACAGCAAAAACGTAGGCAATTTGGTGGGTTTCAAAATATAAATTAGATTCAATTATCATGGATCAAGTTGCAGTGTGATAATTGGATTCAATTATATCTTCCTTCGTTACCACTTTCAAGGTGGGAAACGTACGTCATCATGAACGTTTTGTACACGTATATTTTACGTAAATAAATGGTGGACATTTCTACTTCAAGGTTTGATATATTTTGGAACAAGGCTAGGGTTTTTGGATCCTAGAAATAGAGGAAGAGGACATGTAGGTCTTTCCCATGTTTGAGCCGATTGATGGCCTAAGATAAATTAAACTCTTGATGTTGAGTTTGGGTAGTCTCCTTTAAAATTATATATCTTATTATATAACGGGGCTAGGGTTTCTGATTTCTAATACCAAGTATTTCTTGTGAAATTGGCATTCCCATTTAAACAGAACAGTTAGCCGTTGAAATAAATTATTCGTGAACACACTTAATCTTAAGAAAAATATTGTCCGCAACAGAACTATATTTTTGTCTAAGCACCATGTTCTAAGGCTGTTATTATCAGGGTTAACGTAATAATGTTTCACCTTATACATACATTACATGTATTTTGCATGTACAGTTTATTGATTTAATTTGTTTTTTTTTTTGGTGTAGTCGATAAAATTTCTTACTTCGATTATCCGTAAAACTAAAGAATTATAATCTTTACAATTTAAGTATATATATCAAAACGTACAATAATATTACACAGCTATGTCAAGGCCAGTTGTGTTGATATCTTATTTTATTTCAAAACCAAAATGTCCCTATAGGTAAAATTATTTTTTGTGATTTTTCTTTTTAAAAGCTACATGAACATCAAAGTGAATTTGGCCTTTTGGCATTTTGGCTTTGTTGGCTATTTTTAAAAATAGGGTAGCCAAACAAGTCTTTTAAACAAATGAAACACTTATTTAGGAGTACCCGATGCCTAGTCAGTTCAGTTCACGAAATCCACGTGGAATTACGTCACACCTATGGTAAATAATTTGAAGTATGTTGTTTGTTTGAAATGTTATTCACTTTTTTTAATCTGTGCTTCAATTCTGAGGTAAGCGTTTGAACTTAACTCTCATTTGCAGAGTTATCTGTTCTGTAGAGCAGGTATGTTATAGTACTTGCTTTGGGTAAAAATTTGTTTTCTGCAATATTTTTTCATTCACATATGTCAAAGCATATTGTAAAATTTATTATGATGTGCCAACTAATTCTTCGGTGTAATTCAGTTGTACTAGAACAGTCCCTCGCAGAAATTATTTAGAAAAAAGTGATTTTCCCGAATATGTTCAATACCCGATACCTGTTGTTATGAAAAACAATATGGAAAATAACTCTGTATTTCGAGACTAGGGAATATGAATGTAACTACTGTGTGAATTAGACGCACATGCAACGGGCGTTATAACTATTAATTATTATCAACGTATTGTAAATGTCGAGTGTATGTGAAGTGTGGGTAAAATCAAATGTACGTGATAATTCAGTACAAGCATAAATGCATTCTCGTTTGTACCTAGCATTTTATGCATAATATGGTCAGTTATATTTTGTTACATGCAACATATATTTGTTTTACCTGAACCTTGTATTAAACAATACACCTACATCCATAATGCTCAGTAAGTGAACATGAATTAGCAAGTTTATATTTTTGTATGAATATTTCAACAGCCTATGAGATAAATGATAATGTTTGTAAAGTTATTGACTGTACAATTATTTATCAGATTCTAGCCTATTATGGATATACTTCATGCTTTGTGTAGTGTATCTGAGAAATTAACCACATGTACTAATGAACTTTATCGAAACCAGAACAGTATTATGCTGACAGAAGTACTTTTTCTGCGCCAAGTTCAAAATCTTTAAAATTTAGTAATAGAAATTGCTATGGATCTACAAAATTATTGTAGTATGAACCAGGATTGAACATTACCGCCTTCTTTTGGACATTTTTATTTTTTAGTTATAGCTATTGTATGTGAATATACTGTTTTTGTTTTTTGTTTTGTTGATACTAAAATGGGTAGTTTAAATTTGTGTATTATTTAATAGTCGTGATAGACTTAATGACTGGATCCAATCGTCCGTTCTATTTCACCTTTATGCAGTATTACTAGGCACGGTTGAATAATGAGATTCTGGTAGTCATAATTCAATAAACCAATTATATTCCATAAGTTTACATTTGTACAAAGGGGGGGATTGACAATAAGTCATAATAAGTTTAAAGTTAATAATTAAATTGAAGCAAATCTACATTAATACGTTGTTTTTTAATAAAACTATATACTTGTAAACACTAAAATGGAGTCTGTGCAAAATTTGAAACGATGTTTGTGATACCTAAATATTTCGCCTTAGTCTAACTGAATTCGACACAGAATATATTTGATTAAGCCGAAATTGCAAAAAATTATTGTGATTGTTTTGGTTTAAACATAATCACAAACATTGTTTCAAATTTGACCAGTGACGTCAAAACTACTTCCTATCATGCAATGATATGAATGAAAAATTTATCGCATATAAATGAAAAAATATACCAAATAAATACAATTTATTGCATATAAATGAAATATATAGAATATAAATGAAAAATTATATCAATTGAATACAAACATATTTTATATGAAAGAAAGTATTGAATTTTTGCAACCAATAGTATGCCATAGTGTCACTAACTTTTTCTTTTCCAAAATTCTGAGAATGTCAATTTTCACTTCATCATATAAACACATATTCTCTGATAATTACATTATTAATGCTTGCTTGGTATGGGATTTCACTAACTGGTTTTGAATTATCGCCTTTTTAAAACATATCGTCTATTATACTTGAGTCTCATTTTACATAATGAAAACAATACAGTCTCATGCATACCTATGCGAGGAGTAACTTCTGTTTGTACCTTTTCTATTCAGAAGTTTTTCCAATGGGGAACCATTAATTGCTCTTGCGCTACTTACCAAAATGATTCGGTACCTTGGTATTGTATCGTCTAAATCGTGGGTCAATTCTATGATATTTTTGATAAATGTATTATTTGGTAGATTTTCTAAACTCTGATCATCATCATTTTAAATTCTTGGTGTGGGACGAATTCTGATATTTAAGACGGTGTGTTAATGACAGGTCATGACAATTGTGTGTGTGAGTTTTCCTCGGGTCACTGTTTACATGTGTATGTCTTACGGGTGTGTTTGTCTCGAACAAGTTGAATATTTTGAGTGGAATACTCTCTGTTCGGGTCGTTTATCAAACTACATGTACTGCCTGATTCTTTAGTCTCTAAGATGACGTGTCCCATTAATTATAAACCACACATTTCTCGAAATTTACTTCTAGGCGACATTCGACCGCCCTCATCGTCGGCCATGTTGATCTTTCGGGAAAAGATTTAAAATTAGCGCTATAACATTAAGGGTGATCATTGTATCATAAGGTGATCACGTACCTCTTGTACGTTAATACTATGGTGTTCTTTCCTGTTGATGAAGGCAGGCTCATCTAAAGATTTGAGCTTTAACTTCACATGCGTAAAATCCAAGCACCGTATTACATTAGGAAAATGTGATTGATCTTAAACGCCATGTTTGATCTCATGTTTTTTTCCTGCTGCCAACGGCCACTTAATAAAATATTGTTTCGTGCCAATAGATCATTGGTAACATCGTCAACAACTCTAGTAACTGTTTTGTCGAAACCACGTGAGTCTCAAATCACACGGAGAAAAAAAACAATATGTTTTAACCAAAGTGCAATTATTACATGCTGTTCCACCTTCTAGGCTGTTTTGCATAGTTCCACGTCCTAACCGTCTTTTTAAAGATCTTTTAGGTAATCAATGAAGTTTTACTGAATCTGTAGTTGTTCATCACTCAATCCTTATATATTAGAGCCTCTTAACAGCCTTATTTCCTGTTTGGCACTTGATGTATCATCAACATAAATCATCTCAATGTTTACCTACAGGGTTAAATATTTAACTCACCTCTAGGGTTAAGGTTATATTACAAAAATCCGTATAAACAACGTTTCATAGTACGATCGTCGAAGGGTTCTACAAAAACACTATGGCAACTCCTGACCACTATTTTAATGACACTAAAGCGGGACTTCAAAAATACAGTGACACTTTTTGTAGAGAAGTGGAATAAATGAAAATAAAAAAAATCAAAAGACCTGATAGACATCTTTAGGTCTGGATCTCTTTCCCATTGTTACAGCATTAAAACATTAGATTTTTCGACACTCTATACGGTCATCCCTCATATGCAGCTTAAAACCAGTATTAAAGATCTTATAAAACGCTGCTTTTTCATGAAAAACGGAAAGAGACGATATAAATACCTGGAAATTAGTCAATGACTCTAAACCTAATACTAAATATGTATGTACTGAAGATCAAACCTGTCATATGTTAGCTTTGTCAGACATTTGAAGGACATGTTTTTCAACATACTGTTGGTATTCCAATGGGTACTAATTATTCTCCTCTCATCGCCAACCTGTTTTTGAGCTCTTATGAGGCTGAGTTCTTAGAAGGCCTGCTTAGAAATAAAAGACACTAGCCCAGACCTTTAATGTAACATTCCGCTATACTGATGATGTTTTATACCTCACCAATGCTAAATTTGGTGACAATTTACCCTAGCGAGCTTGAAATTAAAGACACCACCTATACACTAAGGTCAGATTTGTTCTTACACCTACTTGTAGAAAAAGACTCAAGAAAACTACAAACTTGATGACTTACCAATTGTCAACTTCCCGTTCATCGACATCAACATTCCAGCAGCTCCAGCTTATGCTGTGTACTTTTCAGAACATACGTTATTCTAGATCCCGAGATCGGTTTCCGATTTTCTAGACCGATCACTTCTGTTCTAAACTATTCAAAAAACGATTTATTGTACCTTGGTTGATGTTATTTCTTCAAAAGTTTTATGGTCGTCACCATGACTTTGATCGTTATGGGAAATCAGTGTCTAAAATACGATCTGACATTTTCGTAGAGTCATAGTCAATGTTTCCAATTCCTGGATTTGACTTTTCTCTTTACATGTCAATAACTCGACAGGTGTCTAATCAGAAGCAGGTACTGCTTACACGTCCGGAGCACCTGAGTGCACACATGTGTTTCTTGGGTTCGGTTTACTCTCTTTCTGTTTTTTGTGTCTTTTGGTTTTTGTGTTGCGTTTGTCTATATCCGGATTTGTAACTGTCCATTGACTTTTGGCTCTTGTTGTTAGGTCGGTTTTCTTTGTTAGTTTACTCATGGTTTAAATCAGATACATCTAAGGGTTAAATTTAACCACAAGTTTTGGCTGGTAAAATTCTAACCATGGGTTAAACAAGTTCACCACGACGTTAAATATAACCACACGTTGAACAGCCAGATCCTAATTATTGTAATTAAACGAATTCCAACTAATCCATAATTTGTATCTGGCATGGATGTTTTTTATTTCCATACATTCAGCCTATTTTTTTCGTTTTTTTAATTAAATGTTTTTCGCAAAGTTGTAACATGCGAATTATTTTGTTGTTGTTGTGATAAAGAGTTTTACTATACATCTTTCGAGCTTTAAAAGGACACTATTTGATTGCAAATGATTTATGAAAATAATTAGTCTTTGATTTTGGAGTTCATCAATGTTATTTGTATCGACCATCCGTCAAGATTTGATTTCAAGATTTCAAGATTTATTTAATATTCAGACGTTTATTACATTTACAACATGGGTAGTAAAAACACAAAATGATTTAAATATATATTAGGTAAACATTTTATACAGTTTGTACGAAAAAGTCTTAAAAAGTAATATTGACAATAATAACAGAGATACACATAATTTAATTAACATTGTTCTATACTCGTAATATAATAAAATGGTGCTCAGTTAATGAAATAAAGAAAAGCTACGCTCGTTAGTGACGGCCATGAATCTGAGAAAGCGCCTACGATGTGAGGACGTATGTGAGTACGGATGTGTGGTTATAATGTTATGATACGGGTACCTTCTAGGTTCTTAAATTAATAAAAAAACCTCTAAATAAGATTGGCCATTTTTTTCAATGTAACCTTGACAGATACATGTATCGCATTGGTGTTAAAAATATTTCATTTCATTAGTTAAAAATTATTTATCCAAAAATGTCTGAAAGTGCATACTATATACATTTAGTATCATATCAATTATTAATGGTTTAAATAAAAGTTAAAGATTTGTTTGAATTGTTTGTTTGAATGGTGTTTTAACGCCACTTTCAGGCATTTTTCAGCTATTTCATGGCGTCCAGTTTTTATTGGGGGAGGAAGCCGGAGTACCCGGGAGAACCCCCGACCTGCGGTAGGAAAACTGGCAATCCTTGTCAATTAAGATTGGAGTCGAGTACACCCTGCCTGCAGTGAGAATCGAACCCGCAATCTCAGTGTTGACAGACCACGTGATCAATAGTAGACGAACTACCTTGACCACTCGGCCACCGAGGCCCCAAAAAGTTAAAGAACCATTAGTTAAATTAAATGAATTTATGAAACATAAAATAGTTTACGATCACTCACAAATTGGTAATTAAACACTTGGTGTTGTTTTCGGAATAGTTTCATTATTTTGGGTTTTGGAGGCACTCAGGATTCTGGTGAGAAAATAGTAAGAAGACAATGTACTGTCTGGATGCAGTACATTGAAATGATGAATTTGATTATTTAAGGTATGTTCGTAGTTTACTAGCAGCCCTTGAACGAGCTTATCTGATAACTGCATTGAAGTAATGAAAGACAAACATTTTGCAAGTGGTTTGCATTTATAAGGGGAATAATTAACATAAATTTCTGGTTCTGGTTATTATTATTTCTAGCACTACAAAATAAAATTACAAGTATATTGACCTGTTTCTGTTTCTCCATCAAAACGGCTTTCCATGTTAAAAGAAAACTAGGTTTGCAATTTCAGATAAGTGTAGACTGTACATTATCACTTGACCAAAACAAACCAAAGTTCCCTATTCGGGATATTAAACAGTGGACCACAGTTTTTATGCGTTTTATTGCAATTTATAGCGTAAAGTACACTAAGTCCGTCCCCCATTTAATAAAACATGCAGAGATTAGTTCGCATTCTGACAAAGTGCCATTAAATAATTGGCTACATTGTGACCAAAGAGTGCAAAAGGACCATCAAAATAATGGGGTTGCTTGGTAGAATTAGAATATGGATATTTTTAATATGGAATTTCGACTTCCAAAAAGGCTTTTGCTGGAATTCCAACAAAGATAGCTACTCATGTAGAGTCAATCCATGCACATTTCGCCACAAATATGTCCATGGCAGGGGAAATCATTTCATATCTAAATGCTTCAAAATTCATTTAATGATCACACACACAATTTTCTCAAAACAGTGCCATATGCAAATGTTGATGATGCTATAATATTAATTCTAAAATAGGAAGGAGTTTTTTTTAGCTTAAACAGACATTTACACTGCATATCGTATGTACCCGTACATCCAAATTATCATGAGCTGTTATGAATTCAGCGGGAAGGTAAATTGTATTATTATAGATGTTTACCGATGGGTTGTGCTAATTCTTTTGCAATATTTGAAAAACAATTCTATACCACTATCCACTGGCTTGCAGAGAACAAATGTTATATAGAAAACATCGTCCAAATTTAAGATGAATTTTTGATTTTAGGATTATCCTAGGAAATTTGTGAAAAGAGTCTTCAGTTGATTTTGAAACTTCGTGAAATCTTTGAAATTTCTATCAAAGATGAGAAAACTGAACATACAAGCATATATGTTTGGGAATTTTGGGAATAGTATTAGATACAGCACAAATGAAGGCACGCTTACCCATAAAAAAGATAAAATTGAGAAAATACATAACACGCTTGCTTCAATAAAATTTAAATAAAATTACCATTCGAGAACTTAAGTCTGTAATTGGAGTTTTAAATTTTGCATGCTGAATCATCCTACCAGGAGGTGCCTTTTTGAAACGACTTATTGACCTAACAAAGGACATAACTAGTCCTCATTATTATATCAGACTTACGAAAGACAGTAAGTCAGATTTGGCGGCTTGGTTTATATTTATTAGGAATTATTAGGAATTTCAATTGGGAAATATTATTTTTGGATCAAATTTGCATAAAATTACATCTCTTTAATGATACTGCTGGTTCTTGTGGCTTTGGTGGAATTTACAAGACCCACTGGTTCTATGAAGAACGATCTCAGGAAATGATCGATAAAACTATAACTTTCAAGGAATTATATCCCACTGTCTTAGCTATGGAGCTGAGGGGACATTTATTTTAAAATTTACCTGATCAGCTTGTCAGATTCGTCAGTGTAAGGAAATAGCACCCCATATGGAAAAAACGACAAAATACTTTCAGGCAACCTCTTGAAACTCTAGCTTAAAACGCTACCTTGTTGTTAGATTCTGCCATTGCACCAGCAACTAAATCGTTTTATGGCAACGTAATGATTTTTTTTATCGAACTTCAACTCAAATAAGTAACTAGAAAATTACTCAATAGAAACTGGGACTATGTTTATTTCTTTTCCTTATAAGGAAGGCAGAACTTCAACAAATACAATAACTTTATATATTAGGGGCCTTCCCTTCTTGTTTCAGCTAAAAGGAGTGTCAGATTATACTTCTCATTTTTAAGTAAAAAAGAGTTTGTGTGGTGCTTGGCGCCTATAGGAAGGCTCTGTTTGAAAAAATCTATTACACTATAGATTTTGTAACACTTGGTTGCTGCTTTACCTTGTGTATGTTCTTCTTTTTATAAACAAAAACTAATGTCTGCCATGTTCTTAATCGCTGTTATTGCCTTTTTGCGAATTCGTTACATAAGCAACTCTAATATTAACTTACAATTGAGGATGTTACTCTGCTAAAACATAAAAATCAAAAGCAGTTTTTTATTCTTAGAATAGTCAACTTCAAAGCAACGTAACCAAACATCCATTGTCACTTCAAATTTTTAGTCAAGATGATATTGGAACTTGTCCGCTTAAACACCTAATTCAGTATTTAGCTGTTAGGGGTAAAAGTTTATTTTGCTTTAAATTATGATACAAAAATTATACAAATAGTACAGCTTTCGGATTGATGCAGCCACACATGCACATATGATTTGTATTTCGGAAAGTAGAATTCAAGAGATGGATCGTTGGGATTCTAATACTTATCTTTGCTATGTTCGAATTGACATGCTTCCAAGTATTCCAAGAATTGTTAATGTTTTGTACTGTCTGAGGCAGATTAAACATTAAGATTTCAGTACCAAAATACTGTCTGACTGGGCTTTTTAACGTACTTTGCTCTACAGATTTTACGTGTAGTTCATAGTAACTGTTTCATTTTGTTTTAAAGAAAAATAGTTTATGATAATTCACAAATTGGTTATTAAACATTTAGCGTCGTACTCGGTAGAGTTTTGTTATTTTTTTAATTAGACTTATTTCTAACTAATAAAAATTTGTCAACAACAAACTGGTAGAAAATATATGTTGCAGAACATTTGTTTAAACCCACCTCCACTCTTTTGCCGACCAAGTAATATATATATATTTTGTTTAGCTAGGATATAATTATAACTGGTCTCTTATGCCAAATTTGCCTTTTTATAGCATTTTATCTAGTCTTTGAATATTAGTTTTTATGAAGTTAGCGTGTTCTAGGCCCCAATTTTGCTCTAATAACAAAATTACTGTCGAGTATTTACACTATTTTATAAAATCTTTTTGTCATAGCTTTTATGAGTTTTATAATTTGATGTTTATGCATGGTTATAACGTTTATACCATTATTGTGTTCTGTATATATTTGTTATGGTGTTTTAGAGCAAACATAGCTCCATTTGCATCGTACATATAGTGATCATAAAGAAAAATAACAAAATTTAACTTTTGTACAAGAGAGCTATTTCAGTTCAAAAATCCAAATTTCTACTAGTTTCCGACTAGATATTTTATAATATATATTATCTTATAATAGACAAAATTATTACAAAGGAAGCCCATTTTTATTTCTCTCACTCAAGTGTATACAGATGATTTATATTATAATTAAACATATTTCATTGAACGGCATAAAACGAAATATATATGAATATGATTTTTTCTCTTTCCAAACACACAAGGGATTAATATGGTATACAAGAAAAGTAGATTCTATAATTTGAATGTAATGTTCAAACTGCTTCGCCAGAGTGGAGAATATATTTCTTGTCACTAATGAGTATATTGGTTACACTTGCTGCCTGGTTTAAAATAATAACGTCAAAAACAAAAATACATACGCCTAGAACAAACCAGCTGCCATTCATCACGACATTTTGAATTTTGAATGAGCACATTTCACATACCAGATACAATGGTCCTATCAGACCAACAAAATGTATCACAAAACCATGATCTGATCTGCATTTAATATTTATAGCCATCTGTTGTACAACTGAAGTTATTTATATTTCTTAAAAATTCTCGGCTTAAAAAGAAATGCAAAATATAATACAGGGTATAAATTACTTATAGCCATGATCATACCATTTGGATTGAAAAAAACTGTATTAAATTTTTCACATTTACTATGTTTCAAATTGGAAACTACACAGAGGCAAAACCATAATTAGTACTCTAAAATTAGGATTTCTATAATCGAGTATCAACTCGTACCAATGTGACATCCTCTATAAATTGTATCTTTTTAGCAATCAACAATATCTTTCTATTCCAATGTAATTGTGCTATGATTGCATAACTACATAAAAACATAAAATAAGGCAAGATATTGAGGCGAAAGCACCCTACATTTAAATTGTACTATAGTAATTTAAACGACTATCTATAGAAACACCGCACAGAGTCAGAATAGGCAGCAATGCGGATTGCAACGGCACAGAACTAATAGATAATAACAAGAGAGTCGATTTGTACTTAAAATGACATAGAAAGCTACTGAACTGTTTCATGAAGCGGTATACATGTGACTGTCCTTTTAGTTTACTAAGGAGTGTTGTTTTTAATTAATTCAAGCAAGACACGTTGCAAATTAGAAGTATAAGCTATATTTAATCAAAGTATTAAAATATTATACTACGCAAATTTATAATCATACTTAAGATATAAAAAAACAACATTTCGACAAAGGTTCAGACATCTTGTTTACTTTTAAGACATTATTTTTTATACTCTGAAATGACCATATTTAATTTACAACTTAAACAAATCTTAGAAAAGCAACTACTAGGATAACCATTAACACATATTATTACAGGACTTTGTTAGATAATACTATATGATTGCCATCGTAGTCATTTAAATTATATGTAGGCAGTATTGTTTACACATAATTAAAATGACTACGACAGCAATTATATAGTTAATTAAAGAATTAAATTACTATACGACAAAAGTTAATAACCGTACTCAAGATAGAAAAAAAACTGCATTTAGACAAAAGCGCATACGCCTGTTGTCTTTTAGGACATGTGCATATTTATAAGCACTACACAGTCCCGAACACAATGTTCACGTTTTCATGCTTTTGTGTTTCGTTCATTAAAATAATATAGTTATGGCCTTTAATCGACTTTAGGTATATTCAAATTTTAACATCTCAAAAGAATTATTGTTCCTCGGTTCTGCGGACCTTGGAAATATTACCATAATATGTGGATTTTTTAACAGGAAAGTCAATTAAAAGTAGTTTTTTGTCACGTTTAATAAAGGATACGTTGAAGTAAAACAAGATTTAATCAAATATCCCAGCTTCAACCAATTAATCCCGTTGTTTGCAATGCGAAATAAATCTATACAACAATGTCGTAAAACATCACTACTTGTTAGGGAGTTATAAACCAATGCAGAACCAGCAATGCAATTTTACTGTTCTAATTTAAAAAAAAATAATAGTGTAATTTATTTGTTTAGTCAAATACTTTATCAAGTATATCAACAACTGTAATAAATGTGTTAGTCTCTAGTTCCCCAAATATGTTTAGATATGAATGAAGCACTAAATGTATTTGATACAAAAACAAAAAGGCTTACACTTATAACTGTTGCATACTACTTTTCCCGTTTTTTAAAAATTCAGCCACATCTCGGAAACCATTTTCCAAAGCAACTGTTGAAGCCAACATTGATTTTTTATCCCGAGTATTTATATCTGCTCCATTGTCTATAAGAAGTTTGATTAAATGCATGTTTCCGCTCATGCATGCGAAGAACAGTGGCGTCCTGCCATATTTATCAATTGCATTAATCTCAGCCTGTGACTTAATCAGAACCGAAGCTATGTTTTGATTATTGTTCTTGCAAGCGATGTGTAATGGAGTTCTTTTAGCTTTATCGGTACACTTTGTATCAGCTAAATCATTGACATCACTTTGAAGCAAGACTTTAACAATGTTATAATTGTTCTTTTCACAAGCTATTTGCAACGGAGTTGATCCCTACCTAGATATTAATTTCATTTCTGGACAGTGTTTAACTAGCTCTTTAACTACGTCTTCATTTTCTTGTTGACAAGCTTTATTCAGAGACGAAAATATTTTTGTGGATTGTTTCAATGTATGGTATTGGTCCACTAACACCTTAATGATATTTTCTTTGTGTTTCTCACACGCAATAAATAGTGCTGTATTGCCAGTTTTATCTTCACAATTTATGTCCGCTTTTTTTTCTATCAACAATTTCACACAAGAATCATGTCCTTCAATTGTTGCAAGATGCAATGGCGTCAGTCCTTTATTTTCGGCTATATTTATCCTTGCGCCATTTTCTATAAGAATCGATGCAATATCATAAAATCCTTTAGTGCACGCTAAATGAAGAGCTGTTCTACCTTCACAATCCTGTTGATTTACTTTTGCTTTACACGATAAAAGTGTTTTCACAATATTATTATTGGGCTGTAAACAAGCAACATGTAAAACAGTCCTACTTTGACTGTCAATGTTATTAACGTCTGGTGGATTCTTTTTCATAAGATTTACAAGTAAGTCATCATAACCCAAAGATGCGATTACATGAAGAACTGATGAACCATCTTTTACATCTTTAACCCGTTTTAATACATTCTCGTTTTCTTGAAGACAAAGTAATATCTTTGACCTGTATTCCTGAAACTGCATTTGTCTGTTGTCTAGTGAATTGCGCACATTACCGTGTTTTAGGTCATTTAGTTTTCTTGTGAAATAAAGATCTTCTATTCCTGAAGGAACTAAAATAGTGAATAAGTCAAATGATTCTTTTAATGAGGTAAGCTGTATTCGATTGCTAATAAAAGTAGTATTCCCATGTTTGAGGATACATTTTTTGAAAAACTTGCCAACTTCAAAAGAGATTATATCAAATAATTTATTGTTAAGAAGCGAAAAAGCGTCCACGGTTTCATGAATTAAAGTTCCTTTCAAGGACTCAAGTGTTGTATACAGTAAACGTTTTATTGGTAATTGCACAAAGTCTGACTCTTGGCAAATGTCTTGAAGAACAGTATTGTAACCTTCATCTTGAATGGAAAAAAATGATTTTTGTACGTTGTTATTTGCAATTACTATTATAGCAAGAACAAGATATAAAACATCGGAATTTGTTCGATATGTTGAAATAGCGTTCTTTAAAAAAATAAAGGGGTAGGTTAAAAATGCTTCTAAATTTTCCTTTTCGTTAACTGCCAACTCACATAAAGACGGGAAAAAATTGTATAGGGTCAATACATTATCCTCTATTTGCAATTTGAAATCGTCCCCAAGATAGCGTTCGATCATTGTTCGTCTTTCATTGATGGATAACTGCATGGTACTTAAAAGCATATCACAATGATAAAAAAAGTATCCAACAAAATCATTCATCTTATAAATATGTGATCTGCATGTCATTATTATTTTTATATTTGAATTCTGTTGTAAGGTAGTTTTGATTGCATTGCGCATAGTTTCAACATTATAATTGGATATTGTATTTTTTCCAATGACATCATCAATAATTAACACGTGTTTGTCGTGATAAGTTGCAGATTCGAGTTTAAAAACTTCACCTGGTAGGATGACTGTTTCTACACTATATCCTTCGGTATTTTGTAATTCAAACGCAATATGATAAGCAATAGCCGTTTTCCCACTACCTGGCGGCCCAGTTATTAATACGCATTGATGCAATCTGACGCATTCAAATATATCGTCTGAAGCTCTCGTTGGAATAAAATAAGCAAGGCGTTGTTTCCATATATCTGCCGTAGTACGGCTGCCTATGACAAATAAAAACGCCAATAAATAATTTTAATAGCAACAAATTAGTAATTTTAAAATCTGTAAAATGGAAAAAAATTGTTTCTGATATTTAATTCATTTTTATCAAAAGGAGTTACTTATTTGGTTATTTTCATAAAACATGCATATTATCATAGCATATTCAATGTAAATATACAACAGAATCCTTGCCAGGAATACAAGAGTATTTTATATTAATATTGCATTAAATCCGTTGTATAATGTATATAAACAATGTGTATAATAAAGAAAATAATTTTGAACAGAGTATACGTGCTTGTAGTTTTTTCAATTTTCTTGTCTTCAATAAACCTGTTGGGTTTCTTTACTATGTTTTCAACTTCCAAACATTGATGGTTGAAATTGTGTGTGTGTTTTTGTTAATTTCTGAACATTATGAATTATCCTATCAATAAATATTCCTATAAATATTCCTACCAAATGTATCCAATAATATGATTTAAGTATAAATTTATTTAAAATGAAGTTAAATTGGAGAAAACGTTGCGTGTTCTATTTTGTCAATAATCAATCTAGAAAACTAAAGCTCAAATTGCGTAAACTGCGATATAAAACAAACCAGAGGCTCTTAAGATCCTTTATTGCTCACCTGATTTTATAGACATAGACGATGCCATTTTCCTGCTGTTAAATTAAGTCCTGTAATTTTCGATAAACTTTAGAGGACCATCCAAACAATATTGCTAGTAAGTTTTGTTTTCATTGGTTAACCGGTTTCAGAGAAGAAAAAAAATCTCATAGTGTCATATGTTAAAGTAAATCCTGCGGTGGTGGCCATTTAGAATTTCCAAATTGGCAATAAAAAACATAAACTTTATAGAAGACCATCCAAACAATAATGCTAGTAAGTTTTGTTTCCATTGGGTAACCGGCTTAAGAGAAGAAGCCTTTTGAAACTTTTCAAATAGGGTCCAATTTTAAACTAATTCCTGCAGTGGCGACCATTTGTAATTCCCAATTGGCTTGAAAAACACAAAATTTATAGAGGAACATCCAAACAATATTGCAAGTAAGTTTTGCTTCCATTTGTTAACCGGTTTCAGAGAAAAAGCCATTCAAAACTTTTGCCCATAGGGTCCACTGTTAAACTTAGTACTGCGGTGGCATCCATTTCGATTTTCTGATTGGCTAAAACATTAACTTTATAGAGAACCATTCAAACAATATTGCTATTAAGGTTTGTTTCCATTGGTTAAATGGTTTCAGCCGGAGTTGGCGGCCATTTTGAATTTCCGATTGGCATAGAAAACATAAACTTTATAGAGAACCATCCAAACGATAATGCTAGTAAATTTTGTTTTGATTGGTTAACCGGTTTAAGAGAAGAAGCATTTTAAACACTTTTCCCTTAGGGTCCTATGTTAAACCAAGTCCCGCTATGATGGCCACCGAAGACCATGACAACGACGACAACGACGACGCCAATTGACGCATAGGGATGACATTTGTTTAAGAGACCCACCTATTAATGTTTCAAAATGTTATCCAATACGTAAGCTAGAGAATATTACAGGCTGGTAAGCAATATTTGAATATTGATTACAAGGCTTGGTGTTAAAGTCATAACTCCAATCACCAAGTAGGTAACGGATATTATTCGGACATAGAAAGTAGTTGAATCAATTTTTTGTACTACAATTTATCAATGTACACGATAAAGTGATTAATGTGTTTGTATTTATGATTTATGTTGCCCTATTCTTTACCATATTTTAGTATTTGCAATCTTTACCAGTTTTTGTACGTGGTATTTTGTGTTTTTTAAAAAGAACCAATACAATAGAATAACAACGCAACAAAAATATTGGGTTGATGAATGATCAATATTAAGAATCTTATGTCTCAATGGATTATTTTTTTCGTAATACACGGTATATAATTCGACACAGTCATTTGTATTTTATTAAGGCAAAAAATCAGTATAAAAAGTTTCACTGATTACAATCATTTATTTATGAATAGTTCAATCAAGACCTGATGGCATTTGATAAAAAACAAGAATACTAGTAACATTACTTTTTAGCGTTGAGTTGTACCGCCTTACCTATCCAACAGACTTTTCTATATTTAACAACTGGATTGGTAAACACAATTGAATTTTGGTAAAATTAAACTATGTATACAATATATACCCAGGTTAACATACTTTAATGTTTTAGATATAAAACAATGTGTTGCTTAGATTATGTGAAATGGAAATCAGTATTTACAGAGCAATGTTGTTATGTTTATAAAACACGATATAAATAGATTACTGTTACATCTTTTAAATCATAAACTCTTTTCCAGCATAACTATGATAATTTTAAATAAACATTATATTAAATCCATTGCGTTTTTGTATACAATTGTTAAATACAACGTGAGAATAATATAGACATTTGAACAATATATACATACTTGCATTTATTTCGATTTTTTTGTCTTCAGTAAAAATGTTCATTTTCAGTTCGATGTCTTCCACTTCTACAAATCGATTTTTTTTATTAATAACATATATTAATATCAAGGATAAGAATAAGACCTACTATTATTTTCTCTATATATATCACATAGATCTAAAATCATTAAACCATGACATCAACTATTCGTTTCTCTTCTAGAAAATTGTAATTTGTTATACTCAAAGCCTATATATTTATTATTTTATTTACTTATTATTCTATTTATTCTTTGAATTTGGTAGACAAAATAAGTGGTATATATTTAGTATCATCAATATCTTTCCATTCTTATGGAACTGTCATATAATTGCAAACATGATCTGCATATCCTACAGGGAAACATGACAGGCTGACAATACAGATCCAACGTCAACACGAGTTTAATCGTGCACCATATTCCTGGATGATTACTTCTGACGCTTAAAATTTTAAACAGTAAATAACACAAGAGGCAATTAATATATTTTAATATCGCCAGATAGTTAACATTGTATAGATTATCATTGATCACAAACTCAGTGACAGTGTTCATTGCCGGGCAGAATTTCGAACGACAATAGCTTAGAAATGGCAAATTTTTAAAGAGGTGCATATTTGCGCTTTGTAGGAGGACACGGAGAGTAATGAAACTGTTTCTCGAGACAAGTAAACATATTATTATCGTTATCATGTACAAAAAGTTGTCGTTCTTATTAAAGTGTCAGGACTGCTACACATTTATTTTCTTTTCCAAAATTAAGCAGAAATTATTTTCAGTTTTGTTCCATTATATTTTCCTAAAAGAACTTGTGTCTAATCGGTGGAATGTTTAAATTTCATGTGCAAATGTTCAATGAAAAACTAAATTCTTTTTTTTGCTGTTTATCTTTATATTAAATTACAAGTCCTGTTTTGTTTCCGTTTTTTGAGTGAGATATGAAAACTGCTTACCAAGTTCGGTCGAGCTTATGCTCCTGTTGTTGATCCAAAAAATGCAAATCGAAAATAAACAATTATTTTCCACAGTTAATAATCGTTTTGAAATGCCTCGGTTTTATAACCCAGGAGCAGTTAACAGTCGGTTAATAACCCTTCGGGCAAAGTCGTTTGCCATTTAAGAGGGAAATCCGAATACCATAGAACGTTGCAAAAGCTGACAAACCTTGCTTCAACATCGTAAGATCCCGTAAGAAAAAAAAAATGAGTGACTTACAATGTAAAATTCTCAAAGCAATAGTCAAGGATAATTTATAAAATGTTAACAACAGAGACAGTGTCTGAAATATGACGTTTTTCGTAAAATATTTTTTTCTATTGGGGTCTTGTAATACAAAGGCGAAATATGGAAAAGTGCCAGCAAAAACTGCGTTATACGAAGTGTGACTTTTAGTATTGGTTTAAAAAGCACACGTAGCATACAATTTCGCGAGATGTATACGTTTAGTCATGATTTTTTAAGTTAATACTAATTGATTAAGAATTAAATTATTTGGGTTTTCTAATACTAATCTTTAATTTAAGTAGTATTAATATTGGGTTATTAAGGGATTGCAGGACACAATCCGCCAGTTTTTGTGAAAATTTCAAAATATATATCACAATAATAATAATTGCTTTCAATAAATTCTCTTAATTTCCTTAAAACTAGAAAAGAAGTTATTTTCTTATACATATAGTATTATTACAATTTATTGATAGTTAAAATAGAAAGTTTTAACATAAATAAGTTTGTTATAGGCAAAAGTAATTAAAATGAAATTTTTAACAAGTGATGTTATTTTGACCTAAAAAACGAATTATAAGTACTTGTTTGGAACCACATTTCTTTATGCATGAATGTAATAATAAACATGAAAATGCAATGAAAAAAAATCAACATAACATAAAGATCGGAATGTGTGCAAATAAACTGTTGGGAAAAATCCAGTAATAAAAATAAATTCAAGTAAAAACAGGTGCTGAATTACAAATGAGTGAAAAGCAGTTATAGTCAATTATTAAATTAATCAAAATAAACTTGCATATATCAACAATACTCTGAAAGAATCTAAATAACAGCTTGTAGATGACATTTTAATATCTTCCCCTGCTATCAATATATTTTTACATCTAATAATTATGCAAAACAATTTATTGGGGATGAATATGTTGCAACTTTCATTCTTATCAAGTAAAGATCCGAACCATATCTATATCTTCAAAAAGTCCGCAAAATGAAAAAAAGAGAAATGAGTTGCACTTCTGGAATAATATTTATAATTTTTTAAACTTAAATAACTGGTATAAATTCAGTATTTAAAATAACCATCTTTTTAATTGTGTCATTTAAAATGAAGGTAATAGCAAAAGTACAATTAGATTGTCATTGCATGCAATAAATAGAAACAAAACGTGCAACTGAACACAGAAATAGCAAACCATAAGTCTAAAAAACAAACAATGTCACACATGCAAAAGCTCGAACTACGCCAACTGTGACATAAAACAGAATTATCATTAATAACTCAGACTGCCTTGTAAATTATTTCCATTTCCAATCTTGAGAGTGTTTGCCCTTGCACAGGCAGCACAGCTGTGTAGTTGCAGATTAAAGTTATGTTGCATCATATACACTATTATAAAAAACTTAAAATATAAATGATATTTGCAATTAATTTATCTATCTGACAAATGTAATTTACGACTGTTTTGTAAATGCATACATTTTAAAAAAGCGATAAACTACATCTGACAACGGCTCTGTAAATGAACTTTGACTGAGGGAGAGGAAAATAGTTCTTATTTTGATATTTGACTGCGCCAAACTGTAGCATAGACAGTGGATTTATTATTCAATGGAATTTTAATATTGGAGCTGTATTTAAAAAGCAGTTTCATATAGAATTTATAAATAAATTTATTCAGATAATTTATTAAATGTATTGGGTATTTTTTTATCAGATTGTTCAAAACCTATTTCTGGACTATTTTATGGGTGTAAGGGAGTTTCCATGAGAACCCTTCGGATTTTCTAAATTTGCTAAATATTTTATCTGACATGGCACCCCGAAAATTTAATGTGATATACGTGAATTTATTCCGGTCGTTTTGAGGGGTCTCTCATTACTCAACGAAACTTGGTGCCTAAGTGAGAGCAAAAAATGTCAATAGTTTCCTCTATACAAAAATAATTAAGAGGCCGTTGTCAAGTTGAAGTGTTGATTTTTTACTTTGTTGTCTAAAAGTTTGTATGTCAATGATGTTATTATTTTAGCCACTGCAGCTATAATGCTGTAACTTTCACTTTATTCTGTCAGATAACAGTAAACAATTGAAAAATACATCTTTCTGTCTAAATTTTACTCAAAACCATTAAAATTTATGGTTTTAAACAGTAGTTACATGGCCTTGAATGGCATAAAATTGTCAGATTTCCTTGTAGACAGAAACAACAAAGAATTTAAGAAAAAAATTGCTAAATTACTCAAAGGAAAACAGAAGCGAAATTAATTTAGTTATTAAACACTATTGCAACTAAATAAATTTAATTTTGAACAAAAACCAAAGACAAAAATACCTGTGTGTACTTCAACCCTTTAGGATAGCAAAAAAACAGTGCATGGGAAATCTGCGAGATTAGGTTCTATATGAAATTGCTCACAAATGTACTTTCAACCAAATCCATGATACTGTTTACCCCAAAAGCATGCAGAGACAGTGAAATATGGTTTGTATTTTATTTATATCATTAATTTTTGTCTGAAAAACGGATCCAGTAGCAACAGATAGAGTCGGGTCATAATCTAGCACGCACTTTTCCCCCAAAACAAATTATGATTGCATGACCATTTCTACAAGATGTATTTAAATCCAGCATTTTTCCTCAAATGCTTAATTTTACCAAGGGGAAAGACTTGTAATCAACATTCATATTTCTACCTTTTAGCAATTAACAAAATAGACACTAATAAAGTTAAAACCTTTTCAACCAAGGGAGATAATTGTAGGCACTGAAGAATGTAAACAAACTATAAAATGAAGCTTTTATTGTAAATATATGACATTGATCCATATTTAAAGAACAAAATTAGAAGATAATAATCTGATTCCTATTTTAGAAATACAATCACAGAAAAGTCTTCATGAGATTACAAAGATAGCTTAAACATTGTTTGTGGGGGGGGGGGGGGCACATGTAGATGAAAAAAGCCAAGATATGCGCATATATATATAAAAGTGACATATCAGTAGGTGGAGTGGTTTCATTTGGTAACCATGGACCTTGTACACAATAAATGCACTCGGTTACTAATTTTAAAAACATGTTTTTTTGCTTTCACCATTTATTTCAAATTCTTGTATTGATGTTTACTTGTTTACAATATATGGTTACAACATCATAGCATTATGACGTCACAGTTTGCATGATCTCATAAAGGGTACTTCAAAACTCCTGGCTGTGTAAATCTCTTTTTTAAGAAACTTCTTTGGAAATATTGCTATTAACCTATTAATAATGAGTTGAATTTTAGTAAATACAAATGTACACCCATTTCTGAACCATAATTATTTGATTTATATATTGAGTACTGTTTAAGAATGTTTGATTGTGAAATTAATACAAAAATTAGAAAGTAAATGTAAAAATTTGTTCTAAAAGATAAGTAATGTGCCCATTTTTCTTCTTAAAAAGGTAAAATTTTTATAACTTTGGAATTCAGTATTGATATTATTTAAAGATATAGCCTTCCTATGGTTTATTGTGACATATATAGGTTGCGAAAGCGAAAACTTATCATCCAGCTATATATATAATGACACATGAAAATCGTTTATTTTTTTTTAAATCAAGTGTTGAGTTGAACAATTGAAAGCGTTAAAGTTTGTTCATAAAACAGGTTGAAACGGCTTTATTTTATTTCGGAATGAAATGAAACTTGGTAGATTTGCTCGTAATATGGGGAACAAAAATAAAATACAGTAAAAAGTATGAAAATTGAAAATTTTGTTTTTAATTTGACAACGGCTCTGTAAATGAACTTTGACTGAGGGAGAGGAAAATAGTTCTTATTTTGATATTTGACTGCGCCAAACTGTAGCATAGACAGTGGATTTATTATTCAATGGAATTTTAATATTGGAGCTGTATTTAAAAAGCAGTTTCATATAGAATTTATAAATAAATTTATTCAGATAATTTATTAAATGTATTGGGTATTTTTTTATCAGATTGTTCAAAACCTATTTCTGGACTATTTTATGGGTGTAAGGGAGTTTCCATGAGAACCCTTCGGATTTTCTAAATTTGCAAAATATTTTATCTGACATGGCACCCCGAAAATTTAATGTGATATACGTGAAATTATTCCGGTCGTTTTGAGGGGTCTCTCATTATTCAACGAAACTTGGTGCCTAAGTGAGAGCAAAAAATGTCAATAGTTTCCCCTATACAAAAATAATTAAGAGGCCGTTGTCATTTATTAAATATGTCTAAGAGGGGTTGTAATGTTTGAAAAGAAGTAAAGGTAACTTCAGGAGTTATTATAATTAAATAATAAAACAAATTCTTACCTTTCCTTGCTACTTCTCTTATCAGGAATTCTTGAAGGAAAATTACAAAAATACCTGAAACAATATATTTTATTGGACATAGTAGAGTAAGTATACAAATGTTTATATGTTATCTCAAAATTTCCTAATTACTAAAACTGCAAATAATTTGAAAATCCTAAATTACTTTTTAGTAATGTTCTTACCTAGGGCAATACATACAAGTATAACTGCAGATAATACAACGACACAAGCCAGTCTGTAATTATGTAATCCTAAAAATAGATTTCAATGCAAAACAACAATTACAAATTAAATTTAAATGACCTAGTAGCAGTTGTAATCATTCAAAAGTGTCCTAATGTTAGTAAACACCTAAACGGCGCAAAGATATTAAAAGTATTGGTAGTGTAATATGCATATACAACTATCTAATTTTTGTGACAACTGTATAATATATCTATCCAGTTGGTTTCTGAAGTATCAGAAATACAGGGTTATTACCAAATATTTATACAAATCTACAAATTAATCAAGTATATATGTACGTTTACAAATAGAGCGCAACACTGTTAGAATTAGATTTTAATACTGTCAAATTTTGTGCTTACACTCAGCAGGATTCGAACTCACGCCGGTGTGACACTGTGGCACCCATTCCCCTGCTTTTTGTCCAGCGGTTAAGACCCCTCGGCCAAATTTGCTATATAAAAATATAGCTCCAGTAACCGAGGTAAGTCGTCAACATAGACATAGTATATGTGTACTAGCGTGTGACGATGGAATTTTCGTAAGCAATACGTATTAATCTGACAATAATATCATACAGCATTTTTGATATAGGATGACAAAGTAATTTGTCATACAGTCACTGTACTTAAATTATATATAAATGTCTAAGTATTGTGACAACCATATAATATATCTATCTAGCAGATTTCTGAAACATCAGAAATTCAGGGTTTATATCAAATATTTATATATACGTCTACTAATCAAGCCCAACGCTGTTAGAATTAGATTTAAATACTGTCAAATTTTGGGATACCCTAAGCGGGATTCGAACTCGCACTGTTGTGACACTGTGGCACCCAAATTGCCTGCATTATGTCCAGCGGTTAAGACCACTCGGCAATAACTGCTCTGGTTTCATTTTTATTCGTGGGGTACCAATTTTCGTCCTTTTCGTGGATGGGGACAAACCACAAAATTAAGAATTCAATGAATAATGACCTCTAGAAATCTATAATGACAGTAAGCTGTTATGAGAAACTGATATAGTACGGTTGTTTACATGGATAATGACGACTGATGTTCAAGGTGCATCGTTTTATTGATATGTATTCGATAGATATGACAATGTTGCACTATGAACAAATTTAGTGTGTTTATGACACTAAACAGAAATAAAATTGATAAAAGCATCGTTGTTTTTTTTAATTGCGTAATCCTGTCAGTAATGAACGTACTTCCTGATGTGCCTTTGTTGTAAAGTGTTGATGTATACACACATATTAAAGTAGCTTTCCTAATTGAAATAACGATCGATAAAGCAATCTATTTCGTAACGCCTTTTATACTGACTTCCATCTTTAAAAAACACTTATTATATCATCAAGTTTATTGTAAAATAAACAAACTTAATCTTTGCCCCAGGTAATGTACGACGCATTTACAATGAACTGTTTATTTAGATTTTGGTTTTTATAAAATGACATGTTTATTAATTATGTTTATGGCTTGAAAACAAAATCTGTTTAATCTTTATTATTTCATGTTACTGTGAAAATAAAACAGTCAGTACGCGTTTTCAAGATAGGTAGTTAGATGTACTCTATCACGTTATTTGTGGTATCGCGTAATGTTATTCGGGGAATTTTGCATTTTACTCAAGTCTTTTAAAATTGCGTTTACAAACGACATTATTGGCATAAAACGCAACCCCTTCTATAAATTTATGTTTAGCTTGGGCTTTTCCCCACGCTACGACAAATAACAGGTTTCGTTTTGCATCGTCTTTCTTAACCCGTCCCATTTCGTTTTAATGTCGCCGCTTTCCACTAAAGTACCGTAAATTTCTATGAAATCCCGTGATCAGCATTACAATTGTCACCTCCCGAGAGCGATTATGTCTTGAAAATGATGTATTAGAAAATGTACAGACTAACATTGAACCACGAATTTAAGAAACCTACGAAATGTATTTTTTTCCTTCAACCACGAAAATTGATACCCACGAAAATAAATGAAACCACAGTATATAATAATATAGCTTCTTTAACCGAGGTGAATCGTAAGCAAAGACATAGTACATGTGTACTAGCGTGTAACGATTGAATTTTCGTATCCAATACGTATTAATTTACCAGTAATCTAAATCAGCATTTTTGTATATATTACATAGGATGACAAAGTTACTAGTCATACAGTCACAGTAGGAATACTCGTTTAAAAAGCTGTACCACTTCTAAATACATAATAAAATCGAAAAAAGTGTTACACTATAAATAATGCACACATATAGATTATTTTTTGTTTGTGCTGTATCGTCATGTTTGTTTAATAAGTGTACTGGTTGGTGACGTCCTTTAGACGCGTTATATTTGTTTGCTTCAATCAGTGATTTGGCGTCCTTTTTGCTATTTTTATAGTTATCTGGTTAATCGTGATGTTTATTTTTTGCTGGGAGGAAGGAAACTGGCAATTCATTTCCAATAGGGTTGTAGTCCTGCAAATCGTGTCTGCAGTAAGGTTTGCACCTTTAACTTTAGTGTTGACAGTCACATGATAAATAGTAATTACTAGTTAACATTACCAGTCGATTTCCAAGACCCTCACATAGTAGAACACACTTCCGTAAAACTGAATGTTAAAACATAAAAAGATTTTTATATTTTGATACGAGCTTTTGACTTTATTTTGTTTGTTTTAATAGGGTTTAGTAAGTAAGGCCCCTGCCCGCAAAGTGTTCACAGACACATAATCAATATCTTTTGACAATCTACATTAACAACTCGGCCAACGAGGCACCTGATTTTGGAAATTTTCGTTTAGTATTTCTAAAATTTATTCATAGTTTAGCGCTCCAAAATGTATTGAAAGGCCATTCGAAAATAATAAGTACATACATACAGAATACAGAACTAGTTCTTTGCGTATGACAAACATTTAAAAAGGAATACACATTATCTGCTGTAAAATGATTAATTTCTAAAACTTGCCTGTGTGCAATTAATCAAACCCACTTGACATGTTAAAATATGCAGTCTATGTGCAACCTAAAACTACATTTCGTCTAAAAGGCTACATTTGCGGCCAATTGTGTTGAATTTATTATATTATATGCGTGATAATATAAAGTTTAAGAAATGATAAGCGTTTTTTTGATGCTTTTATGTTTTCATATCAAAACAACGGGAAAATTGTATTGACCATAATTCCCCCAAAATTGTTTTTAATGAATCCAAATTATATTTTCCTCAAGTCTTATATCGAAAATCAGACACTATTGTGAGGGACTATACAGTCACATGCTAGCAAATTTGACTAAGCTGATAAAGCACACTATAGTGATATTAATTAATTATCTATCTAATACTTACCTGGTAAATTGTGAGTTGCAGTAAAAGTTAATAATAACCTTTTTTGATCTGGTGGTGTAGTTACTGATGATCTTGTAAAATATTGACAGATGATATTTTTAGCATATTTAAATAAACGAATGCTTCAAAATATCAAGACTGTTTTAATTCTTACAATCGATGTACTTGTACTAGTTATTTAATATAATAACAACATAAACATGTACAATAAAATTTCACAATAATTCCATTCCCATTTTAAAAACCGTAGTGTAAATATACATTTTACATTTTTTAAAATATTAGAATTTGGTATATAAAAGAGCATATGATACAAAAGCTACCTGTTATAGTGCAGAAATTCTACAAGGAATACATAAAGATTTCTTGTGCACACATAGATCAAACGTGATCAAAATGACAAAATGTTGAGAAACAATATACATGTACTTACTGAATAAATGTTTTGATTGAACAAATAAATGGAGGTTTCCACTCAGACGTATTTACGCATCTGTAATCTAAATAATAAAAATACAATCCTAAAGACAATCACAATAGCATTGTGAAAATCAAATTATTTCGGCATAACGTTATGATACATTAATTGGTATTAAAAGATTCTTAACGAGAATTTTAAAAATGTTTATGCACTATTATCTATAAAATTTCTGCTAGATATATGCAATACATGTACGTTATCCATACCAATATCTTGAAATTAAAATTTGAAGTTGAAATTGGCTGCAGAAGTACATGGTCGTACATAACGTTGTAAACACATGAACTTTATCGAGGCAATGTGTTCAATATAATAATGTGGATCACAACGATATAAGAGCACTGAGTACAATTTTGAATGTTCCTTGACTTCAATAGAAATGCTCTATGATTAAAAACGTTTTGATCCGTCGATGTCTAAGTCAAGGAACCAATAGAATGAATGAGACAGCAAAGAAATAATTGTCGTATGACCATTCTTTGAAGGAATAGATGTATATCCAGACAATCTACATTGCTTTTTAAAATGTGACCTGAGAGAACGAAAACGACAGCTTAAACTTTTAAAAACTGTTTATTTATTGTCTGAAAAATAAGCTTGTCGTTTTGATGCGATTACCTTGTTAAATAAATAAAAAACCGATGAAATTTCCACTTCATTCCCGCGTCCGCTATTGTGAAGTACGCATGCAACATGTAAACAGACGAAACATTGTAAATATTTGAGTTAGTTGAGGAAATAAAAGAAAGGTGCAACTGTTTCAAGAGGGTAAGAACAATAGCCCAAGTATGCATATGTTCTAAAAATTTTCACGAATACCCCTCATTCTACGAATGAAGTGAACAACTAAGTGTAGACTAGACTACTGCATGAATGTAGTAGGTCTCTGCATTACTGCCGTACCGGCAGACGACATTCATTATCCCAATATCGCCAATCAAGACTTTCTAAAGAAAACGCATTCTCAAGAAGAATAAGACCATGTCTTTAATAAAGCATCGAAATCTCATGTGTATATGGTTTAACATGCTTATATACTGTATCCTTGCTAACATTAAGCTAAAGTACATACTCTTGTTTTCAGTGTAAACATAGGTGCAAGCAATTTTATAAAGTGGTTCTTTTTTATAAACATAAATACATATTAAAAATATTAATAAAATATTTAAAAAGTCGTAATACTTATTAAAAATATTTATAAAGTGTTATCAAAGATGTTGCAATCTTTAAGTGACACATATTACCCGTTTTCCTCCTGTGGGTTGGGTGTTTTTCCCTGGTACTCCAGCTTCCTACATGCAACAATAAAAACTTCATGACATGGCTGAAAAACTGGTGAAAGTGGCGTTTAACACCAAACAAACAAATTATTGACAACATTCTGTAAGTGTTGAAATTGCTTTTTCGAGTCGAACTGTGGGCAGGCTGTGCTCGATTTCAATCTTAATAGACAAGAATAGCCAGGTTAAAGTCGAAAGTTGGGGGGTTTTCTCCGTGTATTCGGGTAATAAAAACTTAATGACAAGATATTGACAGTAAACACTCATTCAAACAAATAAACAGTGCATATGTAATATACAATTACACCACGGAAAAGTCACTACCACTCACAATTCGTTGTTGATAAATATCTTATATAAAAATTGATAATATGCTCACTACTAACGTTTAGCAAATATCAAACTAATTATAGTGGCATGGAACATCAAACATTTTATGACAAAATTTTGGAACTTCTTTGGGTAATTCAATTTTTATTTCATTGTTCTTATATCAAACTGTGTTTATTATTCTGTGTAGGATTCTGTAAATCAATTCTGTAATCAATAGTTCATTGCTGCAGCTTATCAAATTATCAGTCATCGGCTAATAGTGAGTTTTCTTTTTTTCCAAAAATAAGTTTAGGTCATCTACACAATAAGTAAGCTATTGACATCTTCTCTGAAGAATGTAGGCAAAAAGGAACTTAAGTTGACAAGAATGATCCAGATATGATTTTCTGTTAGAATTGTGCCAATAACTAGTGTAGTATCTAATTGATCAAAGATAAAACGTATTAAAAATTAACAGATCTATCTAATCCTGTCTGAATCTGAATCATGTAGTTTACAAAACTAATTGAGAGTTTATGTTGTATGTTGTATTCTTAGAAACCAAAAGTTATGCTTTCGTGTTCATATTAGTGGTAAACATATATTTGAAGAATGCAAATTTTTCCAGTTAGGAATATTAGGATTACTTGGATAGAAACGGATTTGAATTGCTACACCCATTTTTAGAGGCATAAAACGCAAACTAAATGTTTTTTATTAACAGCACAGATTCAGATGATTATGATTATGAGCCACCAGAGACAATATCAAGTATAAACACTACAATGAAGAGTCATCAAACACTCAGTAACTATTCTGGGCTCGGATTAAAGTTACTCTGCAACTCTGGTAGCTGATGGAACTTATGTCTTTATACAAAAGAGCAATAATCTCCAGTTTCAGACAGACAGTCAACATAAAAACAGACCACTAGTCAAACCGATGTTAATAGTTTTAACAACAGGTTATATTGTGTCTGTATTTGGACCCTATCATGCTCATCACAATAATAATGACGCAAAAATCATTAAACATACTTTAAAAACAACTATGAATAACATGAAGGAGTGGATATAAAACTGGGCCCTTAGATGAAATAGGGACGAGAAAATGTAACTTATCTATAAAAGGATATTAATCTGCAAACAGTTATTCAAATACATAGTAGAGACCTAAGTGGTCTAATTTGTTAGTCATCAGTAACTGATCAAGAATGTGTTAACACTGGGGTTGTGAGGTCAAGCCTGACTTCATGAAAGGTGTGCTGGACTTAAACATAAATGAGAAAATTGTCAGTATTTCTGTTGGTCAAGGTTCTCACTGTTTACTTGTGCCCTTTTAATAATGGACATCATGATTTAGCTGAGCAGTTTTTGAAAGTTGTGGGAAACCTTAAATGCATAGCAAAGTCTTACTCCATTTACTGAGGCATGCCAATGAATAGTAAAAGTGTGAGCTTGGTACTATTTCAATTTTCAGTTAATAGCAAAATTGAACGAAGTTTGTTGCCAAATATATGAAGGATATGAAACAGATGTTTATAAATGCATTGTTGTTGAAAGGTCTAATTGAATATTCATAGAAGTGAATTAATATATATATACACTTTTTATTTTGAGACATTTTCAGATGAATATTCGATGAATATATTCGTTGTTTTCTAAATCTACAATAAAGAAACATTTATATAAAGATGTTTTGTTACGCCTTTGATTTTAGAAAAGATGACACACAAAAAGGCATTTTACATTCTTAAAATTCAGTCTTAACCTAGAGGTTCACCTGGAACACAAATGACTTAAACTATATTTGAATTTTTGGAATTTTGCAGTTTCTGTCCAGTGGACAAAAACTAAACAGTTCTTCAAACATTTTGGTTAAGTAAAAAAATTCAAATAAGGTGCCATCAGACAATTTCTGACAATTAAATGATTTGTAGGTCTTGTCCTTTAGGTAGGATAATTTAGTAATTTACAGTTTTACTTTAAGTCTAATAGATTTTAATTGATAACACAAAAACTTATTATTTTTTCGCAAATTCGAAATTTAAGGACAATAACTCCTACAAAGAGTTTTCTAACAATTATGGATTAAGCAATGGTTTGTAAACCTTGTTTTGCTGATCATTCGTGCAATGTAAGGTTTCAATTAGCTGTTATAGCATTTAAGTTACAAGCAAAAACTACAAATTTCACCAAAAATTTGTACTATAAGAAGTCATCTGACAATTTCAGAACAATAAAGTGAATTTTTTGTGTTGCTGATTATTTTTGCAATTTTCAGTTTCACTATTGCTGTTATAGTTTTTAAGATGCAGGACAAAAACGGAAAATGTCATTTATAAATTGTCATTAAAGACAATATCTCATATGATCATTTTGGAAAAAAACCATAAAAAATCGTCATGAAACGGCAATAACTCCTATAAGAAGTAATGTGACAATTTCAGACCAATTAAATGAATTGTAAAGCTTTTATTTATAATTTTTGCAAACTAAACATCAGTGAGATGGTATCCATCTCTGTGGGCCTAGCCGACCTTGAGGTCAAAGTCAAAGGTCTTCAACCATGGTATGAGACACATCGCCTTGATATTATCTACCCACATTCCAACATCGAAGGCCTAGATAAAAAAGTTACAGCCCGGAAATGAATTTGTCATTCATGACTTTTAGATCCAAGTTCAAGGTAAAATATCAAAAACCACGATAAACGACACATCGCCTTGATATTATCTACCCACACTCCAAATATGAAAAGTCTACCTTCAAAGAAAACAAGTTACATACCGTACATGAATTTGTCATTCAGAAAGCAATAATTTGACCTTATGGTCAAGGTTCATGGTCAAAGACACATCATCTTGATATTATCTACTCACATTCCAAATATCAAAAGCCTACCTCAATAGATAAAAAAAGTTACAGCCCGAACACGATTAGTTTTGGACGGAGGAGGACGAACGGACGGACAGACTGATCACTAACAGTTTGACTCCAGCTGTTGTGAAGTTCCGGACAAAAACAGAAAATTTCATTAAAAAATTGTCATTCAGGGCCAATAACTAATAAAAAAAGTTATCTGACAATATAAGACTAAAAATTGTAGAGTTTGCATTTCTGATCATTTTTGCCTTGTACAGTTTCAATCTAGCTGTTATAGTATTTAAGTTACAGGACGAAAACGGAAAATATCATAAATAATTGTCATTTAAGGGCCATATATCATATAAAGATTCAGCTGACAATTTCAGACCAATAAAGTGAATTGTAGGACTTTTGCTGAGGATTTTTGCCATTTACAGTTCACTATAGCTCTAAAAGTTTTCACGTTATATTGTAAATACTAAACATTTTGTCAAAAATCGTCATTAAAAGGCAATAACTCCTACAGGAAGCCATTAAACAACTTCACACTAATAGCAACTATTGTAGACCTTAATGTGCTTATCAATTTTGAAATAACGGTTTTCTCTAAGCTTTTATAATTTTGAGATATTGAACAAAACATGCGTTGACACGCATATTCTATTTTTAATAACAGCGGCAATCGTTTTCTGTTGATCAACAACAGGGTAGAAAATTGAAACTAGGAACCCTGAAGATGATTGTTGCAAAGTATGAAAAAAAAATTGGCCTAGTGGTTTCAGAGAAGATTTTTAAAAAAGTTTAAGACTGACGACAGACGACAGACTACGGACTAGGCCGAATTCTACTGCCGTTATAATCCGAAGTTAGTTTTGTGATTTGTCGGATTAGCGGCAGAATTCAGTCCTATTGCTCGTAATGTAGCAAATAAAAAATTCTAACCTCGGTCTATTTATACTAAATTCAAACATTATATTTATCTTCTTTACGTTATTAAAGCTTTAGACATTGCAAAACCTTTATTGAAGAAATTTCTTTTTTCGTCTTGGAAGATGCACGTTGAAAATGCTATGTTGATAATTTTTCCGTATATTGATAATGTGACCTAATTTTGTTATAAACGTGCTAATTTGCATACTATAACAACCATTCGGTAGTAAGAATCCAGTAATTTACATATGTATAACCCAAGATGCAACTGGCCATTCGTTTCTCAATGTTTTTCATGTAATAAACGTAATTAAAAAGAGGCACGAATGTCAATTAATACACAAAGCACAGCGGGTTATTACAAACGGCAATTACTATCATTACGTATCAATAATGATAGATTTTAAACACAACACGAAACCGATGAAAAAATGGTGACACTGTCGACAGATATCAAGATCGACCACGTCTGATTGTATATGCAACTTCTTTTGGACATCAAAGTGCCGGGAGTGATTCATTCCCGCTCTGCTACATTACGAGTAATGGGACTTAATTCGTACCCTCGCCAAAAAAAAATTGAGGGTACGATTATTCGTTCTAACTACGGACGCCAAGTGACGGCAAAAACTCTCATTGAGCTTCTGTTCCAGTTTCCCTCACTAACATACACGTACACACTATTTCAGTCTTCAATATATTGCTTTTTATTTAGAGAAAAATTAACAGTGTTATGCAAGGACGTACCCCAATTCCTTTAACAGGTATGGAGGAACTGCTGAAATGTGAAGCTCCCCCTCACCTGTTAAGCCTCAATAAACACTCCTTAGTTGAAACGTTATTTAATACTAGTGAATCTGTTTTAGAGAAAAAAAACACAAATGCATATAAACAGTTCATTTTTATGATCTTGTACAAGTTCAGGTTTAATTGCTTCAAACAAGCAAAGGTATGGAAGATTTTTAGAAAACGCCATCTTATTTCAGTTAAAAATTATGACACAAAAACTAAACAAATTAATTAAAAAGTGTTATATTACATTATTCAATATAAATTGTATGGATAGGAACACAATTTAAGTTTTGGAGGTTGGCCCAAATATGACCCCTGTCCTTTGAATCTTTAATTCTGATTGTCCTTTCCAAATGTTTATAACGTAAAAATATCCTACATCATGTAAGTATCTGCGTTCTGGATTGGCTGATTGACATTGTGACCCCACATTTTATATACATGGTAGGAAGATTTTACACATGGCCAGTATCTTAGAGTTTGTGTTCATGACGACATTGAAGCACACAGAATAACAATGATTTTGGTTGAATTCCTTTGTTTAGGACAGTCGGTAGAATATGATCGTTACATGGGCAGTACCTCACATAATACAAGATATACTCGGTTAGCAAATTGTATATTAAAAACTGTAAGATTTTGAATGCTCAAAACACAGAATATTTGTCACACATTTCCTCAATTCTACCTCATGAAGGGAAATTAACATCTTTCGGCATTGTCAGGGTATTCGGCATAAAATAAACCTCTGTGTATTTGCTAAAAAAAATTACTATCCACAAAAATTAATACGGACGTTTTTGACGTTTACCTCAAAGTAAACGTAATAAGATCAATCGATTTTGAAAACCGGAAATATTCCGAGTAAACAAACAGCACAGTGCTCGCGGATGTTATAAAAAGGATAGTGGTGGCAAAATATCACCACTCTTTAAAACCATGATATTCGGTATAATAAAGCAAATAAATAGTGTCTGAGATGGTTATTTGTGAAAAATACCCATCCCAGATATGATATATTGTTTCATTACTAACCGTGTACATCTTGTATTAGGTCAGCATCTGCCTCTGTAACTAATAATAACTGGAAGACAATTTTGAAGGCGTAGTAATATTTGACCAAGCTGTTAAAATTTTAAGGTTGTGTTATTACCTTATAATTGGGTATTTCAGTATGTATAATTTGTCTTTTGTCGTTTCCTTTATTTAAAAATGTCTACCTATTGTTATAATTATGATATTGATACTGGTTAGTGAATCAGAACAGCTGGAAAAATAAATCAAGCAATTATCACAGATAAAAAACTCGAAAAACAAAAAATACTTATTCTGAAACAGTGGCTTCATTATATAGGGCCCAAGAAGTTGAAAGTTAGTTTCACGAACACGAACACTTTGTAAAGAGCAATCCATATTTTCATATACATAACAAATAAGAAATACAATCCATCTGTTCATGGATTTTTTACATGCCTCTCCTGATACTGCTTTCTGGTAGGAAAGAAAAATGTTCAAATCTCCTATCTTGAACTCTTTTAAGGTAGCATTTTAACACTCTGCAAGGACAACAACAAATCCATATCATCAGTGGCAAACTGATCAAAATTAAGAAAGAATATTGGTAACCAAGGCTTAGCTAATCTTCGTGTCTTGCTCAAGAATTGTAAATTTGATAATAAACGAATTCAAATCCTTTCAAATCTAAAATTTGATTCATCAATAGTAAGAGCATTAATCTCCCTGACCTGGGATGCAGAAGCTAGTGCAATTAAAAAGACAGCCTTCCAAGTTAAAACTTTTATATCACAAGATTCAATAGGTTCAAATGGTGGTTCACAGTTTCCTTAACACAGAATGCAAGTCCCAATCAGGAAATAATGGTTTAACATTGGAGAATCATTGAAAATTCCTTTTATAAGATTTGACAAATTAAAATCATTACTGACTGAAAAATTTCCATAACCATAAGAATTGTATTAATAGCTGACCAATAACCCATAATTGTTCTAGCTTTACAACTTTTCACTTTGTTTAAATATAAAAAAATTTCTGCAATGACTTCTACAGAGGCTGAAGAGGAATTGACCTTCCTTTCAGCACATAAATGTATGATAATATAATTCGCAATCTAGCTTCGTACAGTTTTCTAGTAGATTCCCTACATGATTTGTTGATAAGATTTTTACCTTGCTTAGAAAAAGATTTTGAGCTTTTTGATCTTTAGAAATTTTCCAAACTGCTAAATTAAGACTTTTTAGATTTGGATGGACACTTAGCCCCTGTTTTGACATACCATTTTCTCCATCTGAGCAATTGTCTTGGAATGTCTATATGTAATTGTAGTAGTTGAGGAGACCATGATTGACGGGGAGAAGAGGGAGCTATTAGCAACAGACTTTCATCAGAACTGTTGGAATCAGAACAGGGGGAGGGAAGGCAGACGAAAACATCCCCTCCCAACAGATTTAAAGAGCATCTGCTGCATATGCTGCTGATCTATATTTGGACTGCAAAACACCTGAAGATGTTTGTTTAGTTTTGTCGCAAATAAGTCTATATTGGGAGTTCCTAGGACATTGAAAATATTCTGAACAATTAAAGAATGCAACCTCCATTCTGTTACCTTTACTTGCGTCTGACCTCTGCTTAGGCTGTCTGCAAGACAATTCAATTTCCTATGAATATTAACCGCTCTGAGATGAATTTCCAGTTTGCGACACCATTGGAGCATGTCGCAAAGAAGAAAACACAGAGTGGGTGATTACGTTCCCCCCTGCTTGTTCATGTTTGCTACCACTGATGAATTGTTGCAACGAATTAACACATTCTGACCCTGTACAAGAGATTGCATTTGAATAAGAGCATTCCAACTGCTTTATACTATAGCGAATCGACATGGTTGTTTTGATACTCTATCAGCCATTTATCCGAAATTTTCATTGCACCGAAATGACCTTCCCAGCCCTAATTCAAGCACAGAGTTAGGGAGTGATTGTAATCTTCTAGGGGCACACCTTTGAATATGTTCTTCCTGTCTAACCACCACTGAAGATGAAGAAGAAAAATGTTCCTCACTGGAATTAGGTGCAACACACTGTCCATGTGAGGACGCAAAAAGCAAAGAAAATACAATTGTATTGGGCTCATATGTAACCTGGAATAAGGGACTATGTCTATGCAAAAGGCTAGTAACCCCAGCAGTCTTAGAATTAATTTGGCGGGGATTTGTTTTCTCGAATCTCCCTTATAACTTCTTGAATCAGAAGGAATCGATCTTCTGACGGAACACTGCACCTAGATAGCATATCTCCTGAGAAGGAATTAACTGGGATTTATCACGAGACCTAGATTTACTGTTTGTCTGAACTGCAGAATCAACATATTTCTTAGTTGATTCTTCATTAACCAATCGTCTAGGTACATGTAAACTTTGAGTTAATGTCGTCGTAAAAAAACTCCCTACTGTCACCATTACCTTTGTGAAGACTTCAGAAGCAATGACTAGCCCAAAAGGAATCGCAAAATGAACGCCGTTTACACAGAACCAAATATATCGTCGGTGAGGAAGGTAAACAGGAAGATATGCATCCTTTAGGTCTAGACTGACTGCATAATCCCCTTGTTTGGAGTGCATGAAAGATTGGCCTTAACGTGTCCATCTTCCTTTACAAGAAACTGATTTAATGGTCTTAAATTTAGAATAGAACGCATTCCTCCGTTCTTCATGGGAACTACAAAAGACGTTTCAAGGGTCAGTTCTGATTCTATTTGGAGGTACGAAACCCCAACTGCTCTTGCAACTTTTTTCACTTCTTAAAACTGTCTCTTACACTAGACTTGTTAAAGTTACTAAGATTGCTCGTCTTATTACAATTATGTCTCTTGAGTATCAACTTTCCTCATTTCAATATCATTATAATGCAACACTTTGTTTTGAAATCGAAATTGTTCTTTACCCACTTTGGGAGCCATCAAAGATGAATTTGAGGAAGACAATCCATCCAAAGCATTCTTATCTAACTGAGGTGTCAAACAGTAATTATCAAAATGATCAAAGTTAACTCTAAAGTTCATAAAGTCATTAACTCTGTTAGTTCTAATAACAGTTTTCTTCTGCAATACATTATCAAAATCTTTTTATGTTCTCAGAACAGAGCCATCTAGAGGTAATTTGTTACTAACCACTGTTTCTTTCTTAACTTTAGCTAAATTATCTGACAAATAGAACTTTTCTTTTGAATTATATATCTTCCCATCCTCCATCTCAATACCCAACTTATTTGCTACCTTCTTTAAGATTGCAAATCAGAATTTTTCGTCCCAACATCCACACCCTGAGCTAACAATGCATAGTCTATTATACCTTCTTTTGCTTTTATCAGTGTTAGCATTATGAACATTATTGTTTTCATTAGAAGTTGTATTCTGAGAATGTGCAGGCTGAACTACATGTACGTTAACTTATTATTACTGTGACTCCAAGCATATACTACAGTCTGAGTACTTTGCTTTCGTACATTAGACACATTTGGATTCATGTATGCAAAAGGGTTTAACATGAAAGGCCAGAATGGCATCCGAGGAATACGATTTTTTAACATGCCAGAATTTATATTTGTAGTTTTTGTATTTTGGAATTCATAGGATTTAATAAACCTACTCCTGAATATTGAAAGCTTTGAAATTGCATATTTCCAACACCAAATGGCATAGTAAAAGTTCCTACTTAAGAACTTGTGGTAAGATTATGAATGTTCCCAATATGCACACTGATGTTTCCTTCAGAGGGACTCGTTGTAATTTGTGTGTTCCCTATAGAAGGACTCATAGTAAATTGTGTGTTCCCCACAGAGTGACTCATAATACAACTTAAAACCGTGTCAGACACAGAAATGGAAGGATTTATCGTCTCAGAACGTTTTATCAAGTAATACAATGACAAAACTGAATTCTTTGATTTAGCCTTCCCACTCATTAAATTGATTGATTTCCGTTTATCTTCACATGGAAAACTGCATGACATATACGATGTTGGTAAAATTAGTCGTGATCATGAACATTCATTTTTTTGGTCACATTTACAACAATGTTTAAAATCGTCCGACATCGTAAAATTTTTTATATCAATTGAAGAAAAAAACGTAAAGAAAAGAAACTTGATATAAAATTCCTTTTAAAAATACACAAATTTAAACGCTTTGACTAAAAAAACACTAGGATTAAAACAGATGAAATTCATCAGCCTGAAAACAAAAGTGAACAATACCGCGCCGAACAAAAAACTTAACCGGATATCGGTACAGGTCATGAGGTCATTTGGGCTCTACAGCTATTTTGGTATACCTTGTGGATTTAGCTCTACAAAAATTGTTTGGTGTTGCAATGTCTTTACCTTTGTTGAAGTATCTTTATGGATGCTTATTCGTAATAATCTACATGTGCTTTAAAGCATTATAATAACAGTATTACAAACGAGGTCTTGTTCGGTTAAAAGTAGTAATGACGGTTATAATTATTGTTGCAAGACCAACCAAAATCCAGACCCATACACATATCCACAACGACAGCGTTCCGTTCTTAAATCACTCAGTAATAAAATATTGAACTTTATATCATATTTTCTTTCATTAAAATAAGACATTACCAATTATGATACAAATATATATATCTATTTGTGTTGAAATACTTTTAACAAAAGGTTAGATAGACTATTCCTAACAGATAGTCTATCTCGTTACAGTATAAAAGTACCTTTCTTAACAGTTTGTTTTCACTTTTATTTAATAACACTTTTGAATTTGCTATGTTTTGTAAAGGATGGGATTTCAATTGTTTTCAAATGTTTTGCACTTTCTTATTAAGTTGTTTTTTACTTAATAGACATTATGGTTGCATTGCAAATATATTCTTCCTAATTTAGTCTGAACATGGCAACTTTTTCTGCCATTGATCGTCTCGTTTTGAGATACATTCAATGCGTTTTGGGTCTATTTATACTGCTGAAATAAACACAGAATTTTGTCTTCTGCTACAGTCCCTTGATTTAGGTAGACACAAGTTTTCACATTATTAACTGACATGAAATGGTTTTTTTTTGTGTTTACCTATTCAGTCAACAGTAAACTTAGTAAACTCTGTAAATAATCTTAATCTTAGAAGATTAAGATTATTTACAGAAGTTATAAAAATTTTGATACTGAAAGTTTTAATTCTTATCTTGAAATGATTACTATCCCAGAATGTGCTGCAAATTTAACTTCAGCTGATAAAGTAAATGATGCATATGTTCAATACCAAACTGCATTTACTAGTATACTTGATAAACATGCACCACTATAAACTAGACAACCCAGGAAAAAGCCACTTCCCTGTATGAACAGTGAGCTACGAGGGGCCATATACCGCAAGCATATATATTATTCACAATACACAAAAAATTGCAACTCCAAAAATTGGGAAAGGTATAGAAAGCAGCGAAATCTGGTCACAAAACTAAAAAAGAGTTCGATGAAAACATATTTTATGGAAAGCTGCTCTGGGGGTGCAAAACACTGCAGCTTTTGGAAAACAGTTATACCTTTTTGTATCCAAAAAGTGTAATTCTGGAAGTCAAATAATTGTTCTCTGTTAGGATAATAAAATTATTAACAATACACAAGAAGTATCTAATATTTTTAACTCTTTCTTTCCTACTGTTGCAGACAACATTGGTGAAAATGTGGTATATGACCATGAAACTCATCCAAGTATTAAGAAAATAAAAGACAAAATTATTTCTGAGAACTGCTTTGAATTTCATAATATCAAATCAGATACTGTGAAAAAATCATGGATAAACTAGGTGTTAAAAACCAACAGGCTATGATGGCATACCTGCCAAAGTTATCAAACACTGTAAACCAACTGTATCCAATCATATGACAACTTTAGTAAACATGCCACTCTATAGATACTGGTATTTTTCCAGACTCCTTGAAAAAGGCCCTGGTTATCCCACTGTTTAAAAAAAAATCCCTTAAACAAAACCAACTATCGACCAGTAATTGTGTTACCCATTTTTTCTAAAATTTATGAAAAAGTAATAGAATGTCAATTATCAGATTTTTTTTATAATATATTTAACCCATATCTTTGTGCTTTTAGGCGTGGGCATGGTTGCCAGACCACACTACTCAGGTTATTTAGAGGACTGGCATGAAGCTTTGGATAGAAATCAGTATATAGCTGCTATTTTAATGGATCTGTCCAAAGCCTTTGACTGCCTGCCTCACTGTATTTTGTTGGATAAGCTGTTGGCTTACGGAGTGCCAACATACTCAGTTTCTCTTCTAAAATCGTATTTGTCAAACAGAAAACAACAAATAAAAGTCAATAATGTACTGAGTAGCTGGGCTGACACCCATAAAGGTGTTCCACAAGGATCTATACTCGGACCCCTACTATTTAATATTTTCCTAAACGATATTTTCTTTTTTGTCAAGAACAGCTCACTTAACAATTACGCAGATGATAACACACTATCATTTTTTCAGTCCTGACTTTGATAAACTTATCTCCACTCTGGAGACAGACTCACACAGGCTTATAGAGTGGTTTAAAATTAATAAAATGCAGACCAATCCAGATAAATTTCAGGTTCTGGCAGTGGGTAAGAAGACAAATGAAAAGAAGCCAATTCTTCATATTCAAGACTTTGTAAAATTACTTGGTATTGATGTAGATTACTAACATAACTTTGATATGCATATAAGTACAATCTGTAGGAAGGCTTCCCAGCAACTAAATATCCTTAAACGTTTGGGTTCATATTTAAACAGGTTAAGTAAACTTACTATTTTCCATACTTTTATTTTAACTAATTTTAATTTCTACCCTTTGGTATGGCATTTCTGTACAGAAAATAATTCAAGAAAAATTGAAAAAGTGCAAGAAAGAGCACTTCGTTTTATCTATAATGACTTCAGTAGTTCCAATAATGAACTGTTGTTAAAAGCTAACGTGCCCTTACTTACAGATTAGAAGAATGCGAACTATGGCTTTAGAAACTTTTAAAATTGTTAATAAGTTATCTCCCTCTTGTCTTCATAACCTTGTTAATTTAAAAAAAAAAACTCGAAATATTCTTTCAGATATAGCAACCTTTTGGATATCCCTATGGTCAAAACCACAAGATATGGTAAAAAATCATGCTGTTATGCTTTGGAATAATCTTCCTGATCACTTCAGGACTGAAAACAGTTTCTCTCAATTTAAAAGTCTAATTCTGTCCTGGAGTGGTAAAGATTGATTGATTGATTAATGGTGTTTAACGCCCGAGCATCAATATTTCAGCTATATTCAGGCGAAGGAGTGGTAAAAAATGTCGTTGCTCCATTAGCAAATAACCAAATATGCTTTCTGAATTTTAACAATATCCCTCTTTTTATCACAAATTATCTAATTGTTGCCATTGCTCTTTATATTTTAGTAAATTCTTTGTGTTGCTTTACATATCTCATGTTAACAAGTAAATAAATTAGTTTTAATTATGTACTATGATTTTTTTTGCATGCCAGTGCTTATATGGTAATCAGCTGATTTTACATATTTATGTGCTAAGCAGTTTTATTTCTTTTACTTCTATATCCATTTTTGTTGTGCATATACGTTAACCAGCTATTTTATGTAACTTTATACTGTGAATGTATTTTGTGACTTGTGCATAGTACTCATATCTTAACCTGCTTATTTTATGACATAGTGCTTATAACCACTAACTTGCTTGTTTTTAATCTGCTGTTTGTATTTTAATCGCTGTTTGTATTGTTGCAATGTCTTATAATGTATTTATTCTGTCAAAAGCTCTAAAGAGCTTATGTTATTTGTTGATAATGTCATGCCGAATTCAAATAAACTTTTATTATCTTATCTTAACGATGAATTGTTTACCATAAATCAATTATTTTTTATAAAGTAAGAGATTAACATGTCCACAGCTGAGTTGTGACATCAAACTGTATTATAGTCATATAGACTAAAATGAACTTTAAGTTCAAGGTATCTAATCATATTAAGGAATATTATCTTAAGTTAATAAATGTACATGCATATAATGACTTACCAGGTGTGAGAATTTGTTCAGCGTCGCAATGTTTTAAATAACACGAACAATCTTCTTCTAAAGGTATTACAAAACACCTATTTGTTGGTGTATTAACAAAGTCATATCCTTTGGTATAGTCACATCTGCAGGCTCTGTCGCCTACGTTTGTGCCATTGTGAAAAATAAGTTGACCTTCCTCATTGCAAGTGGACTTGGACAAAATACAGTCGCTGCTACCATTAGACCAAAACTGTATAGGTTGATAACGATTACTATGACAAATTTCTCTTTGTAAGTCGCCGACGACAATTAATTTGTATCCTAGAAATATAACAGTTACATTAACAAATAAAAACTCAACGATATATAATAATTGTAAATTAATAGCAGGAATAGTAAATTCACAAATATATTTTAAAGCAGGTAGAAGCATGTCCTGTGAAAAAAATTATTTGAGCGAATTTTGCGAGTGACTCTGTTATTGGAAAACACTATTGATTTTAATTTAAAGTGCAAGGACAACAGATTAACTGCCTATAGATGTCTTTTATTTACTGCACTATCCTAAAAATTTGAGATGTACATGCATATAAGGAGAATTATCAAACTAGGCAAATTAATAAAGAAATTATCAGCTGTGTCTGGACGTTTTAATCCATATATAATTGTCAAATTTGATACCTGAATTGGCATTCATGTCGGACAGAATTGTCCACACCATCTTCTATATAAGGGGCCATGCACTTTCGTGTTTTTATTCTTGTTTTGTGTTCGTTGTGTGTTTTCTTTACATTGTGATTCCTTGACTTAAATTTCAGTTAACTAAATTGCTATTTTTCTTGAATAAACTTACCAGATTTTTCAAAATTATAGCTCTCTCTACAGAAGTCTATGTACTGTTTATTATTATCATCAAACAGACAGTAATACTTTTCAGTTGCCTTGCACATTTCCTTCGCTCTAAGGTTCCACTGTGCATGATGTGGACACTGAAACACGTATCCTTCGTCGTAGTTCATTAAAAGCGTTATCACCTGTTTATGTATAAAATAAATATAATTAGAATAACACAAATTAATTGAACTACAAATGTAGAGACTTTTATACATGTTTCACTCTGTTCCTCTAGTTGAAAAATGTGGATCGGTTTCCGAGTAGTATTGAAAAACTGTCATGGAATATTGGTCACCACTAGCATTTCAACACTGGGATGTTGTGAGTTCTAGTCGGACATAATATGTAAAGTAATTATGTGCTCGACTTCAAACATAATTGCCAATTTACCTTCAAAGATCGCGGATTCTTTAAGGGTAATCAAGTTTATCACAAATGGAACATGTAGACCGTTGACTGAAAATTCAACGAAAGTAACATCAAATTTTCTAAAATCTAGTCGAACGATTTTAAAACATTCAGTATATAAGTCCGTTTTTTTGGCCAAAATAAAAATCTCCACACAAAAAATGTAATGCCATGACATAGCTACAAATTTGGAAAATGCTGTTAACTTGACCAAGCTAATAAATAAATATACAATTAATACAAATACTACTTATAAAACTATATAAGCTTATTATTAAAAATAATGTAAAAGTTGAATGTTTCAATCCGAAGACCTTAACAGTTAGAGTAAGTTCAAAAATGTTATAATGCTTCATTCAAACATTTATACACGTGATTGAAATTACACACACATTACATCGTACCTTTCATACGTTTACATATTTCTTACGAAAATTAATAAGCTGAAAGTTTGATCAAATTTTTACCTACCACCAACAGCAGTTGGACTATGTTGAAAACCATATTTGGCTTTAATCATCAAACAACTGAAAAATTTAAATCGTGCAATAATAAATGTAGCAAACGAGATCATAAAAATTATGAAAAGCGTGCAAAAAGCATCCTAATACGTTTTCTATATTTATTAGAAACACACCTAACTTTTGGAACTACACAACTCCTAAAATATTATCATTTAATGTGTCTTCCTGCAAAATAAAACCGATAAATTCTACATATTTTCCGAAATCGACAACAATTCGTCCGAGCCCGCATATTCAGAAACAATAACATTTAAGAATGAGTCATATTAACTTGTATTATTTTGTAACATTGACAAATTATTATAATGTTCCTATTCACATTTCTCTGAGACTATACTAAGAGAGTTGACTATGCTCGACCCCACAGAGCTGCCTAGTGCGTCCCCAGGTGGCCGATACGATTAACCTCTCGTCGCTATAATTTTCCTGCCTCTACTCCATACATTTCCAGTGGCAGTCAAAATTGTGTACTAGATGTCCCACTCCTTTGGTATTTTAGCCTGATTGTATATGAAATTTTGATCCCTTGACGTGCATCAATCAATCAATCAATCAATCAACCAATCAATCAATCAATCAATCAATCACATATGCAACTATTACTGTCATAATTAGGTTCGATAACTCTGTTTTTCAATGAACGACTGTTATGTATCATTAACAGAAAAAAATTATAATATATATAACTGCTAATATTAATTATAAAATTAGTGTATGTTTTTTTTATCATATTATGAATATTTGACAATTTTTTTCTATTTTTTATATATACTTTTATTTTTTTATCTTTATCATTTATGGAGTTCCTCGTTTATTATTGCTTCCCCGTGACAGCATTATTTTTTATACTCAAAAACTATTTCTATTAATTAATTATGGTTACCTAATAAACATTTGTGACAGATCTGCTATTACTTTTAATGTATTGAAATTTAAAACATGCTGTGTCATTCGGATAAAGCTTGTACTGTTTTAAACTTGTAATAAAATTAGTGTATGTTTTTTTTATCATATTATGAATATTTGACAATTTTTTTCAATTTTTTATATATACTTTTATTTTTTTATCTTTATCATTTATGGAGTTCCTCCTTTATTATTGCTTCCCCGTGACATCATTATTGTTTATACTCAAAAACTATTTCTATTAATTAATTATGGTTATCTAATAAACATTTGTGACAGATCTGCTATTACTTTTAATGTATTGAAATTTAAAACATGCTGTGTCATTCTGATAAAGCTTGTACTGTTTTAAACTTGTACTATCTGTACAGGACGTTTATTGAACAGCTTATTCCTTAAAAGTTGAATTGTGACTACCTTTATATGACTTAGAAAAATGCGACAAAAAATGGGATATTTTTTTCCTTACCACATTTTCATTTCAAGACAATGCAATTGCAGTTAGTTCCACTCTTTCTAATGACAGTATTTTGTAAGTCAAATACTCTTAAAAGTTAAAATATTTACATCTAACTTAAACATGTTACAAATTTCTGAGATATAATTAAGCCATAAAAATGCCACACATCCCTGTCCCTAGTCTGAACCACGTGGTCTTAACGCAGGCACAATAAAAATTGTAAAATGAGCGAATTTATAATGAAATAGGTAGTATGAAGATAAGAAATTAAAGTGTTAAAAATGTTAAAATTAAAAACATACATGTGTCTACTATTTGTATATATGTGCAAAACATAGATTATACCAACTGCAGTTGCGCAATTTACGTCAGAAGTGGTGCATAATTGACTATTTTGCATTGAAACAATTTAACCAGAAGGCAGCTATAAAATAAGGCTTTTTTAAAAAACAAAATGGGAAGTAATTTAAACTAATAAAATTTATTTCATTCGAAAGATAAGAGACGGTATAACTGGGAACAATGTGCATACCATATATATTTCATTTATTTAACAAGATTTTTGGCGTTTTTTAAATCGTCCCATTGACTTTCTGTTGAGTGGAAAATCCAATATTGTTGATTAAAATACGTCACACAAGTCACGTGATGTCGCTTATAGTTGTATACGATCAATTAATCTGTCAATCAATCAATCAAATCAATCAATCAGTTTTAAAATATTTATGTTGACTTACCCTGATTCCGCTTTCAAACTATATTTAGTTTTCATCATGGTTACACGTAAACGGCATATAATTCCTTTTGATGTATTAATGCTTTGTAAACTTGAGTATTATTTGCATATAGTAACAGAAACACGATATGGCTATAAATATTAACTATCGATCCATACATAGCTTAAATGTTCTTTTAAAACGGGTTCACAATTGACTGACATTTAGTTTACCCATAAAAAGGACATTGGCTCGTTCTATTTATAACTATTTTTGATAATGTCAACTTTCATTAGTAATGTCTCGTTCTATTTATAACTATTTTTGATAATGTCAATTTTCATTAGTAATGTCTAATTATAGCGGTAGTTTAAAATAATATTTACCGTCTTGTTTCTTTGTTTATCAAAAGAAACAAATAATGACGAGGTAGTATGCTAAAACGAAAGTAAATGTAAAACAGTTGAATGCCAATTCGTTTAACTACGTTAAAGCGTTACAATCCACGACTATTGCGTACTTCTGTTAAATGTTAATAAACAAACTTTATAAAATGTAAACAAACTTCTTACCAGTCCACCATAAGAAATTATGTCAAATGTTTTCGGCGCATGTCAATGTTAAATAGATCGTGTAGGTTAGATAATCGATATGTGGAGTTATAAGTTAAAGACATGGTTAGTCTCGATCACCCAGACGCATATATAATTGTTGTAATTTCGCTACCAATAGGTGGAGACAAAACAACCATAAAAAACATGTCTATACTTATAAAATGACGTCACAGCAAGAGTCTCTCTTGATTGTGCATAACAATAATATTTGTTTAATTAATTGATAACAGTAATATTTTATAAAAATAATCAAATGTAACCTTGGTACAATTTTTTTATACACGTCTTGATATGAACGGAAGTAATTTTTAGTCAATAAAAATACCATCCAATCAAAAACTTATGCCCAGTTTTGGGCGTAATGATAACGAGTTCAATATAGAGATGAATCCAGACAAACAAATGCAATTAAAGCGTCTAGATGATTGAGACTAAGACGTGGTATACATTTCCACACTACATATTTAGAATCGATTATATGTAAGATTGATTACTGGCCATTACAAAGTAACCTTATTATTATAGATATTGTTAAGTTAGAGAGAGAGAGAGAATCAAAAGATCTAGATTTACAAAACAGGTGTCCGGTAACCATACTGGTACATGTAGTAATAGAATAGTTGTGATGATAATATATGGAATACATTCATAGGAAAAAAAATCAGTTTTTCAATATTAGCTCTACAGTGACAAGAACAATCATGTCTAGAAAAGGTAAAAGAACACACGCAAGTACGCTGTACTTTTGGGAAATCCAAGTGATTTGATATGTTCCAGATTCAAATTTAGAATATATGTCCAGATTGAAACTTCAATGTTATTTTTTTCTAATTATATAGGATAAAGATGAGTTTCTAGTATGGATAATCTACAAACAATGGTGACAATATTTTTCATTTCTAAGAGGGTAAATTCTTGTACACTTATTAAATGTTAAATGTTAAATGTATATAGATAATATTGTGTTGACCTGCTGAATATTATACAATATTTGTAACTTTATTCTCCCTCTACAGTTTTAATATTAATTAACACTTAATTTCATAATAAAAATTTTTTGATTAACGAAAGCCTTGAATTTTAGCATTAACTAATAAAATTTGCATTTATGACGCAACAATTTGTATACTTCCTATGCATTATCAAATATTCATTTTGTGTAAGTTTTCTGAATTTTTTTTCCACTTTGTACTAATTCATCGAGGATATTGTACGTGTTTTTGATTGGCCAGATAACTTCTTTTATATTAAATTGCTAAAAATATTAACATTGAATCAAAATATGAATTTTTTTTCTGCTTGCAAAGTTTCATTTCAAAAATGGACTACCGAAATCCAATATAAACTAGGTTTACTGTTCTGTAGCCAGGATAGCCTCTGAATATCAATCAACCATCTACTCGATTTCAAAGCGTCTCCCAATAAATTTGCTACGACAGCAATAAGCAAATAAAATATTCATGTAAAACAATTAGGCGACTTTGCTATGCGGTCGCTATTATAGCTATCGGGATATGACAAATTTACACAGGTTAACAGTTTTATGAATACAATTCAGAGATTAAAAATACCTGTAAATCGGTCAATTATCAATCTTAGCAACAATTGTATTAATGTACTATGTCTAAATTGTTGTGGCATTAAGTCAAGGTTACTTTATCATTTTTAAATATTTCTGAATACGTCTGCCTTGTAGGTGACTTTAATGCCAGGACAAGTAATGGAGATGATTTTATAGTTCTAGACGGAAACGATCATAATGAAAATAGCATATGTCAGATTATATGGATAATTATACTAATATTTAGAGCAATTATCTCTTCCTATTAAAAGAACTAGTATGGATACGATAAGAAATAGATATGGAAATATGTTATTAGAGTTTTGTAAAAGCAATATCCTTTTTATAGTTAATGGTAGACTAGGAAGTGATAAATATATTGGAAAATTTACATGTAGAGACGCAAGTGAAGTTGATTATTGTATTAGTAGTCCATATTTTTTAAAATCATTCAATGACTTTGAAATTCTCGAACATAGCAAATTGTTCTCAGATGTACAATCTGCTATTGAGATATGTTTTTCATTTGATGAATATATAATCGACAGCCAAAACTGTAATGATAATCTTTTTAATCATGTTGGTAAAAATGTTACAAAAACTAAAAAATTGAACCTCAAAAAGCAAGTTGATTTTCAGAATAATATTGATATTGATAAATTGTCAGAACTTGATAACAGAATTTCTATATATAATAGACAACTTGATGATGTGAATCAGGATATTGTAGACTCATTGTTAAAAGAGTTTGGTGAAATTTTTGTCACATCTGGTACATATATGGTTAGGGAACAAAATAAAAACAGTAATTGTAAAAGTGAAAATAAACCCTAGTTTGATATGGACTGCAAATTTGCGCGTCAAAATTATAGAAAATTATAAAAATTTCTCAAATTATAATAGTGAATTGTCTCACAGTTGAATATGTAATTAAATTCATTTTATGTCATAAACTTCTAAATGGTGTATTATATATTATCGAATGCTTTTGAGAAATTGACAAAGCCAAAACGACATACTTCTTCAGAATACTGTCATCCTGGGAAAAGTTTTATTGAGAAAAACTATCAGTTCTGAATGATACTGAAAGGTCTAATCGTAATTTTATCTTCTGTGTTATATTTTTTAAAAACAATTCCTCGTTTAGCATAATACATTTCTTTTTTGTGCTTTTTATGTTTGCAAATATTCTTCGTCTGAGATTTAGGAATTTTAAATCCAATTTTGTAATTCTATTTTCTAAACTAACTGTTGCCAGGAAAATCAGTAAATTACAGTAGAAATACAAATGCACATGTATTTCACACTAGATCGCTTGTTGGTTTAACGCCACTTTAATTTTTTGTTTTTAGCTTAATATAAGGCGTGTAGTTTTTTTATTCGGGGGTAGACAGCCGAAGCAGGAAACTGGCAACTCCTTCTTAGTGGTGGTTAGAGTCAAGCACACCCTGTCTGCAGTAAATTTAGAACCTGCAACCTCAGTGTACGTGAATAAAAGAAGGTGACGAATCACCGTTACTGGATACACAAAGGTAAAAATAGTTTAAATGAATATTGTTTAATGAATATTGTTTTACTAAGTACGCGTTTTAAATGTCGATCAATACATCAATCAGTTATAATGGTCCCATTGTATAAATAATTGTAAGTAGTTAAATTTATTTTTATTGTATTTTTGTAGACAACAGCCAAATGTCTTGTACACTAATGTTTGTGTATTGTTAATATGGGTGGATAAAACGCTAACACACATTCGGATTTAAGGCTGAATAAGGATAGTGTCCTGAACCAATTTTAGTACTTTTATTTTTATTTTGGCAACTTACTCTCGTGGTCGGAATATATAGTTCAACAGAAGTAAAGAAGGTTGTATATGAAAAAAGAAAGTGGTAAACTATGCTGTAGTAGAACAAAGCATTTAAGCAAATAACACAATTATTTCGTTCTTTTTTAATTGATAATAAAAAAAATATATAATAGTTAATGTTGTTCTTACCGATAGAATTATAAATAGCATTATAAGACCACCTGATTTCATTGAATGACACGTAGCAGGAAGAAAATACTTATTGATTGATGTGTAAACATCGCATTTCGTGTCAATAAAACGACAGTAGTATGGGTAATCAATAATGTGTAACATATAGTCATCGTTAAGTCGGTTTACCTGTACAGTTGTCACGTGACAGTTGTACACATCAGTTAAATTTTCAAATAACTAAAATTTACGCAAAATTTAAGTACAAACGTACACATTTTATGCTCACTAATATACAAACAATTAAATAATAATAACTCAAAAACAATGCTAAGACGCTGATATATGAAAATGTCTGAACACAAAATGGTCTGAACTGTAAACAGACTGCATTATATAAATTAAGGTTTCAAATTCTTTACCTTAATTCCAGCGTCCTTGATGTATTACAGTTGTAGATATTATAGTTTTAATATTATCATACCTCTATGATTAAATTTAGATATGCATAAATTATCTTATTCAAAAAGCTATAGAAGAGAGACCTTTCATTGTTTAACACCGCCAAATAATGTGTTGTCCCTGTCAAGTCAGGATTAATACACCTCGCTTAAAAAGTGACGTGGATAAAGTATTAGGGGCGTACTACCGGTACACACTGCGTGGAATTTAATGCAACTTTCACAGGAGGGCGACATTCCTGTGATGAGATAACGAGAAATTGCATTTTGAGTCTCAAAAAATAAAAAAATCCTTTTATGGCTTTTTTGTAACATTGTGACGGAGTTTACTTAACAACGTCAAGACAGCAAGGTGAAACGTTCATATCCGTGGATGACAAGGGCTCTGTAAATGACCTTTTACTGAGGAAATTAGTTCTTATTTTGATATTTGGCCGAGCCGAGCTGTAGCATGGACAGTGGATTTATTATTCAATGGAATTTAGATATTAAAGCTGTATTTTAAAACACATACATACATTTCGTTTCATACAGAATTGAAAAACAAATTTATTAATATAATTTGTTAAATGAATTGTTTATTTTTCTTTTTTTTTAACGCTTAAAACATTTTATTGCACATTTCTTGCTGTAAAACAATTTACACGGTTTACAGCTTCATCCGTGTATCCCTGCGTACAGTTGCTAAACAAGTAGGGAAAATTGTTTAGTGTTTTTGTTTTTAAAATAATAATTTTACACAAAACGTGGTCTACATTTTTACAATTAAATTTTGTCTCCGGATAATGATCAAGTTCATTCCGATTTAAATTATGTTTGCTATACTGTGTTTATTGTTCATCGACCGTGACGAAAAAACCGTTATGTGTGTATTGATCACACATGTTTTCCAACAGCTAAAATATTTATTTATTGTTTAGATTTCTTCATCATTATCCGTATCGATACTTTACAACAGAACAATTTATGACGTCGCTTAAATGTAATACAAGGATTAAAAAAAACCAAATACACACTACACATCACACGTACATGTCAAGATACAACCTGGTTTAAAGTGCTTGCATCAAAAATAGATTTCCAAAATATTTTGTACTTTCTTACAAAACTGATCTTTTTTATACAATGATATCACTTGTCTTTTCATAAAATCATATTTAAAAACTTTGAAAATATCCAAACTCTTTGACCTTTGATTTGATAGATAGTAAGTTTTGTGTATTACAAAAATAAACAATGTAAGGAGATAATTTATAGAAAAATATTCATTTTCCTCAATTTTGTAACCGAAAACAATGTTTTTTAATGTTAGCAAATGTTCACCTACACCGAGTTGTTTGAGCATTTCTTTAAATTTTTCTATAAATATATTTAAATGTGTACAACTAAGGAAAAAATGTTGATAATTGTCAACTTGGAGGCACTGATTACAATAAGGGTTGTCAGTAATGTGCCATTTATATAGCAATTCTTTACAGGGTAGAATGTAGTGTAGCAATTTCCATCGTACCATTTTCAATTTTATTGTCCTCAAGAAACTTGAAAATAAAATTTAAACATGTATTTTCGTTTAAAACATGCTTCTGAGCAGTATCTAAATTCTACCATTTTTTCACATTTAGTAAATCCTATAGGAGTAGACTTATCTATATTAATAAGGGTATTATAGATTTGTTTCGAGTTTAAATTTGTTAAGGGAACAAATGTTTTTTCATGTTTAAACAGTACTTCTAATTTGGTGTTTAACTTTGTCTTAACAGATTCATTACTTAAGAGTTGTGTTTTCCATTCTTTTGGTATTGATTTTGACAACTGACTATATTAAGAAAACCAATTAACATGTGATGAAAGTTTACTACGTAATATGTAATTTTGATCTAAATTTTCCTTTTCATTGAACACATCATCAATGAATAGAATGTTGTTTTTTATCCAGTTTTTATACACTAAATATTTTTTGTCAATATGAATCTATTTGTTTCCCCAAATTATTTCTTGTCTTATCTTCTGAAAATTTCTTGGACTTTTTTGGCTAATTTGTTTCTTTACCTTTATCCATGTCTGAATTATGCTTAAGTAAAATTCGGGAAAGTTATTTTTTTATATTTTTGAAGTAATTAATATTGTCGCAATTCATATAGAACAAAAGAAAGGTATCTCCATATTGGTTGAAATAGTACCTAGGTATAACTGTCCAATTGGAATTTTCGTGTTTTACATCAATTAGTCTTTGAACCCATTTGATGCTGAAGGCATTTATGAATTTATCTATGTCAGTCATATTAAGTCCACCTTGAGAGTATTGTTGGTTTAACACCTCACGTTTTACCTTCTCTGACTTATTGTTCCAAATATATTGATATATTAGTTTTCCCAATATAATCTTTGCTTATGTTTGTGACTGATGATGCAAAGACAATATTTGGCAATACAAGTGATTTTATTACTATAATCCTACCAATCATTGTGAGATTCCTTTTACCCCAATTTTTAACAATATTTTCCGATTTATTATACTGTGTCTCCATATTAAGAATTTTACATTTTGCTGTATCATGTCCAAAGTATATGCCTAGACATTTCACTGGTTCTTGATTCCAATTAATGTTTTCAAATTTATCCCTGCATGTTTTAAGTTTACCAAGCCATATACCTTCTGTTTTACTTCTATTGAGTTTTAATCCTGAATATGTTCCAAAGGTTTCTATTAAGTTTAGGGCAAAAGTTATTTCATGTTTGCAACTTACAAATATATTAGTGTCATCCGCCAACTGTGTTAATTTTAAACACTGGTTTACTTTGTCTATTTTAATTTGAATTCCCTTTATCCCACTTTCCTGTCTCAATTTACGTGCAAGTATTTCGACGGCAATAACAAAGATTAAAGCACTTGCTGGACAGCCCTGACGGATCCCACGCATTATGGAGAAAGGTTGGGATATCCATCCATTATTTAGGATACATCCTTTAATATTTGAATAAAGTGTTGAAATCCAATTTAACATCGAACTGGGAAATCCAAATTTGTTAAATGATTGATACATAAATTCCCATTCTAACGAATCAAAAGCTTTGGAAAAGTCTAAAAAAAGGATAGCGCCATCCACATTATATTTTTCTGAATAGTCAATTACATCCTGAATTTGCCTAATATTAAATCCTATATATCTGTTTTTTATCTACCCTTTTTGATCCATGTGAATAATTTTGTGTAATATTGGTTTTATTCTCTGGGCCAGACTATATGCAATTATTTTTGCATCTACATTTAATAAAGTGATTGGTCTGTAGTTATCTAAATTATTGGGGTCATTTTTTTTGTAAATCAATGTTATTAATCCTAACTTTTTGAATTGGATAATTCTTTTCTCTCATAGCATAAATTAAATACTGGTACAAGAAAATCTTTAAGTTCTTTTCAAAATGTTCTATAGAATTCTACAGTCAACCCGTCTATTGCTGGGGACTAGTTTAGTTTCATTGCAAAAACTGATTTAAAGCATTCTTCATTGGTTAATTTTCCATCTAAGAGATCTTTTTCTGGTTTATTTAGTGCATAATCTATTTTTACTTCTTTTAGGTAATTGACTATATCCCGAGACTTTGGTTTGCATGAAGTATACACATTTTCATAATAGTTTTTCCCTAGCTCTAAAATTTTTGCTTGATCGTGGACTAGTTTCCCATCTTGGTCTTTTAATGCAGTAATACTTTTTTTAATTGCCTAGATTTCTCTAATCCTAGAAAAAAGTTTGTGTTTTTCCCCCTCCTCAATCCACTGCACCCTTGATCGTATTTGAGCTCCTTTTATTTTTTTCTCGTATATATTGCTTATCTTATCTTCTGTAGATTTAACCAAATTCATTGTTTCACTGCTATTATATTGTTGAGTATGTACAATTTTATTTAGATATTTGAGTTTATTTTCTAGATATTTTAATACATTTCTATTTTCTCCTGCCCTATTTTTACAGTATTCAGTCGTCTTCTATTCCTAACTTCTATCTTAAATAAGTCCCTTATAGTTATTAGGTCTTTCCTTTCTCGTTTCTTTTAAATTTTTCAATCAACCCTATAATTAAGGCTTTATATGACTCTTCGGCTAAAACACTATTGTTTAATTGAAAATATCCCCTACCCTTATTGCTTGTATCTAGGTCAATTTTCAATGCGATAGCCAAGTGATCTGTATATTTTATTGTGGCTGGTCTTATATCCATACCTGTTACTTTTGGTCTAAGACTGTTATTTATTAGGAAGAAGTCAATTCTACTAGCACAATTTAAATGACTTTTCCTTCTCAAGGTGAATTGTTGTTTATTTTTATTCATGACTCTCCATATATCTATTAACTTTAATTTTTTAACAGTGTTTTTTAAGTTATTATCTTTTTCTTTTTTCATTGTCTTTTTGGTTGTAGATTTTCGATCAATTTGCTCTAAACATTGGTTAAAGTCTCCCCCTATAATAAGAATTCCCAAACTGTGATCTTGTATTATTTCCAAATTTTTTTTAAAGTAAGTGTTTCTCTCCCTGTCTGAATTTGGTGCATATATATTGATTAGTGTTAAAATGTTTGTTCCGATTTCAATGTTGAGTAAGAGAAATCTACCATCATTGTCTGCATAAAAATCAATAAGCTTATGATTTAACTCTTTCTTAAGAAAAATTGTGACTCCTTTAGAGTTTTTCTGTCCAAAACTGTGGTAAAAATTGCCCTTTACTATACTTGTTACAGTATGTTCCATTTCAGCAGTGAAATGGGTTTCTTGTAAAAAAAGAATGTTGCTTTTTTGTCTTTGCTTCCAAAATATTAACCTTTCTCTTTTATCCTTTTGTCCCAAACCCTGACAGTTTAAAGAACATATATGTACTTGTTGCATGTATTATAACTAAAAATAAAAAAAATATTTGGTCAAAGTACTGAATGAAAGTAGATGATAATTTGAACATATAAACATTACAGTATATATACACATACAAAACTCCACAATATGTACACACATATATTATGAAATATACACCTATGACAGCATAGCATGCATCTTTAAACATTGCAATATGTACATGTATACACATACAAAACTCCACAATATATACAGGGATATAAAACTCCACAATATGTACACACATACAAAACAAAAACATTAACAATTTGCGTTTGTCAGTGACACACTGATATTTTCCCTTATTTTCCTTTATTGTTTTAGTTTCTACGTGTTGTTTTGAATTATTTTTTATTTTATTTTAAAAACGGTACGAAACTTTCATGACCTATATTTATACTAAATATTTCTTTTGTTTTCAGGGTTTTTTTGGATTCTAAATATAGTTTGACCTGTTGAAACCAGAGCTCAATTCGTACGTTGAATATTTTCGGAACATGTACATCTAGTATATTATTTTGACCTCTGCGTGATTGCACCGAATAGTAGGTGTTACCAGAATGGTTTGAAAGTTTTGTTTTATACTGTTTTATTTCTAGTTGATATGAATCATCATTGCTTTTACCCGAGTAAGTGCAAGTGTGTTGACCTACATGTGTATGTTGACGTAATTCGCAGGACGAACGACAACTAAGTAAGAAGGATAATCTTGAGATGGATTTCCAAATAGTAATTTTATTTGCAATTTCGTGTATATTATAGCTGTGTATAACAATATCAGAAGACAGTGTAGCTTTATTACAATTTCTATGTAAACAGAAGGAGGTTAAATTCCAGGACGCTGTCACTACAAACACCAAAACCTTAATTCCCGCAGAAAACCTTAATCCCCGGGGAAAAGCTTAATTTTTTAAGGAATCCCGTTAAAATTAAGTGTTGGTTTTTTAAATTAAGGTTGTCACCGGGAAATTAAGGTTTTCCCTCGGAGATTAAGGTTTTCCCGCGGAGATTAAGGTTTTTTGTTGATTGGACCCCTGGGTCGGGTTTTAAGCCCTCTGGCATTGTTGTTGATAACGATCATCAGTTACTCTGCATATACTGTTCTGTAGATTTATGACAATGGTAATAAATCTATATATTTATGTATAAAATTAATTCTTGTCCAAAATAAATATGTACGAATATCCCAAAATAAAAATGCATGAACGTGAATGCATTTTCTATCAACTTTATTTCAGAAAAGGCGTTTATATAAAAATTATTACTATACAAATTATTAAAATATAATTTTTAAGTTACCGTTAAGTTATTTTTTTTCATTTGAAGATCGGTAGGTAAGAAATATAGAACAATCAATACACGGACCGAACTTGCAATATACATCCGCCATACTGTTTGTTTACCTGTACAAAAATGAAAGGAATAAAGGACGGATTTTATTATCTTGACTATTTTAATATTTTTTTTTATTCGCAGGTTTCTGGTAAGTTTATGGTATTCATATTATTGTTAAACAAAATCTAACATGTTGTTTATTTTGCATTTTTAACCTTTCTTCGTTTTAGCTTTATATTTTTTTTATATTTTTATTTGGACTTGTTATTATTACGTTGGGTTTCTAATTAAATGATTTTGTTTATGCCCCCGCGACGACATGTCGGGGGGGGGGGGCATTAAGTTTTACTCATGTCCGTCCGTCCGTCTGTCTGTCCGTAAGTCCGAACGAATTTCTGTCAAGCTTTTCTCAGAAACTGTACATGAGAACAATTTGAAATTTGGCAGGGTTGTTCAGTATCACAAGTTGTACGTCCTAAGCAACTTTCAGACCTGTTGGACAACTACTTCCTGTTTGGGACTTCATTTAGCGGGGGGGGGGGGGGCATCTGTGCCCCATGGACACATTCTTCGATTTTTTATTGTCGATTTTATTTGTTTAATTCGAATTATGTTAATTGTTAAAAAAAAATTAAATGTGTTATTTGTTTTGCATTAATAACAAATTCTTAGTTTTTACTTTATACACATTTATTTTTTGTTATATCTTAATTTGGTCAGAAATTTATTTTCAATACAAAGCAAGTTTTCGCCTTTTTCTCTTATTTTCTATTCAGCTTCAAATTGTTTCAATTTACAATTTATAAGCAATAATACATAAAATTTAAATCATCTTAAAAACACATTTATGCTGTTTTATTTTACATCTTTAGTTAAGGAGCTACGGTTTGGTATAATTAGATAGCTAATGCTGTAAGTATCGATCGTAAAATAATAGTGTTATATCTTTATAAAGTATAAAGAGATGTATATATTTATATTTTCTATTGTATTATCTGTTAGTGATTTAGATATTTTATGGCTGCAGGTATTAATAAATAACAAGGCAAAGTAATTTAATACAAAATGTCCTCATAGAAACGTAACTAATTTGGGCCTTATTCTTGATAAATCCTGTAGGCGAGAATAGGAATTATGAATTCATATTCTGCATCTTTTTTACCCCTGCCCGCCAGTATGAAATTATACAAATTATTATCATGGTTTTTTTTTCAGAAAAATGCAAGCCTTGGACTCCAACAGAGCACATCATTTTTTTGTGCAGTATTGTTCTGCGGAAGAAATATTGTGTACTGATCTATAATACAATATTGGACTATATGTCTTGTTAGATTGTGTATTAATAATTTATTTTGTAGTTATTTTTTCATTGCATATATTATTTATTGTAGAATATCATTGGTGGATCGGGGCTGGTGCCACAGTGTCACAACGGTGTGAGTTCGAATCCCGCTGAGGGAAAGCAAAAATTTGACAGTGTTAAAATTCTAATTCAAACAGTGTTGGGCTTAATTGTAGACGTATATATAAATATTTGATATTAACCCTGTATTTCTGATGTTTCAGAAATCCGCTGGATAGATATATTATATGGTTGTCACAATACATAGACGTTTGTATATATATATATATATATATATATATATTTTGTTGAAACCTAAGGGTTTCAACAAAATCGGCTATATATCGCTTACAAAGAACGCAGCTAGCTTTACAATATGCAGTTTGAACAGCTTTACCGTATATGAAGTATATACCGTTGATTTGATCTACGGTACCATTTCTTCAAATTTGGAGTAGCTATTTGTTGAAAGATAATTTATATTGTACGTTTTACCACTAAGACATCATCTTCGCTAGCCAAGGGTTACGAGCCGATACTGTTATCTTCACAAGTATCGGATCGTAACCCTTGGCGAAGATGCTAAGACATTAGGTATTATGCCATCAGTTTCCGTGCATATATCTCTGGTTTTACGTATTCAAAAGCGATTCTCAATGATTTTCTGTGAACTGTTTAATTAATTCAAAATAAATTAATAACTTCCACCTTTTTGAATCCGCGCATGTTGAATGTTATTCAATATTTGGTCGTCAGAGCAATACATATAGTGGGCGTTGTGATGTAACTGTATGTTAAAATTAAGATGTATAATATTTCTTTTTAACTGCAACTGGAAAAAAAAACAATTAACACATGTCGATAATATTACAATCTATCTATGGGTTGACAACCATTACAAACGATTTAGAGAGTGATCTCGATGGTATACATAAAATTATTCACGATCTTATATGCAGACGACACTGTACTTTTGGCAGAGTCTGCCGACGATTTACAATTGGGTCTAAATTTCTTTCAAGAATACTGCGAAAAGTGGAAGCTAAAAGTAAACATAGATAAGACTAAAGTTATGATATTCAGTAAAGGTGCAATCTCACGAAATTTTAAATTCACGTTCCAGGAAAGAGAATAAGAAATTGTTAGTGAATTTATATATTTCGGGGTTCTTTTCCAAAAACGGGCTCTTTTAATAAAAATAAAAAAATACCTCGTAGAGAAAGCCTCTAAAGCAATGTATGAAATTCTAAATAAAGGAGGGGGCCTCGGTGGCCGAGTGGTCAAGGTAGTTCGTCTACTATTGATCACGTGGTCTGTCAACACTGAGATTACGGGTTCGATTCTCACTGCAGGCAGGGTGTACTCGACTCCAATCTTAATTGACAAGGATAGCCAGTTTTCCTACCGCAGGTCGGGGGTTTTCTCCGGGTACTCCGGCTTCCTCCCCCAAGAAAAACTGGACGCCATGATATAGCTGAAAAATTGCTGAAAGTGGCGTTAAACACCATCAAACAAACAAACAAAAACTAAATAAAGGACGTCTTCATAAGTTATCTATTAGTTGTCAATTAGATCTTTTCCACAAGATAGTTATACCTATGTTAACTTATGGAGCAGAAGTTTGGTGATTCCAAAACTGTGATATCTTAGAAATGTTGCACTTGAAATATTGTAAGCTGCTATTGAATCTAAAGCCTAGCACTACTAATGTAAGGATATATGGAGAGTTAGGTAGATACACACTTCATATACAAATTAAACTCCGAGTAATTTCTTATTGGTATAAACTTATATGTGGTAAACAATCAAAATTATCTAGCATGATATATAAGCTCTTAATATGTAAATCGAATGAAGTAAACGTATTTTCTGGGATTCAATTTGTAAAAAAATATTTTAAACTACTGTGGTTATTCAAATATATGGTTGAATCAAATGTGTTTTAGCGAAAAATGGTTGCAAGAAAGCTTAAAATTACGCCTTAGAGATCAGGTCAAGCAGTCCTGGAATTCAACCTTAAATTCGTCATCTAAAACTATTAACTACAGACTTTTTAAAGATAATCTCAATTTTGAAGAATACTTTGACTTCCTAGACGACAAAAATAGAAAACTTCTCTGTAGATTTAGATAAGGTAATCATAAACTACCAATAGAACACTGTCGTTGGAAAAATATAGAAAGAGAAAATAGACCTTGTCCGTTGTGTAATAAAAACGAAATCGGTGATGAATATCATAATATCTTACAATGCCCGGTATTATCTGAAGAAAGAATTAAATTTATTTCTATAATGTATCATTATAGACTAAACACAATTAAATTTCGTCAATTATTTAACAGTAAAAACCCGACCACATTACGAAAACTCATCAGATTTGTAGATATCATTAACAAAAAGGAAAACTCTCCTTGACAAATCTGATACCGATAAAGGTATTGAATTTTGTCTATTCTGGTTTTTTTTTCTTTTTATCTCTATTAATTGTAACAATAATCGGTATGGTGCCTTATTTGCGAGATATATATGGTAATGATTGTATAAGAAAGTAGATATTGTTGTAATACCTATTATGCTTATTGTATAATGTACTTGTTTATTGTATATTGTATTTTTTTATTGTATTTGTATGATATTCAACCTATCGCTCTGTAACCATTGTATTCATTAATTTTGGAGAATAAAGATATAACTATCCATCTACATTGGACATCTAATTAGCTTCTTTCTGACTGGTTGATTATTTTCTTTGTTCTATTGTATATGTATTTATGTTCTCTAATTAGGAAATGCTGACCACTAATTTGAGCAAAGGACTAAAAATTAAATATCATAACTAATTATGACTATAAATATCTGTAGTGTGATTTTTTATCGAATTAACTTGTAAAAACGAACCATATTGAGAAAATACTACCGACAGTATATAAAACAGCGTTGTCATAATATATGCCTTCACTTTTAACTATGGATCGGTAGATGTGTTGTTGTTCCTCCTGTATTCGTTACAATGGATTGATTGATTGATGGTTGTTTAACGTCCAGCAACCAATATTTCAGCTATATTCAGGACGTGAACAATGGAAAATCTGTTACTTTGCGCACTTTGATGCAACACGCGTAACAGATGATTAAAGATGGCTGTAAGCCAGAAACTAACCCGTGGTTGTAGCAATTGTATAGAAGTAAAGATGAGACCATCTCAGTAAGTTTATTGCAAAATCTTAGAGTAAACATTTCAAATTGTGAACATATAAAACTATAAAAACATAGATTTAGCAAAATAACAGCAAAATTTAACAATAGTGATTGTTTCATGAACTTAACGAACATAACAAAGATTACATTTTAAGCTAAAAACACAAATGATCCTCTCCTGTTATAGGTGGATCTAACTTTGCACAATTTCTTCTGGATACACTGTACTAAGGTCTTCAACTAAAGGCCATAAAAAAGCAATTAAAATACTTAAAAATACGAACATAATTATATATAAGAAATAAAAATAAAATTAAAAAAAATTGAAAAAAAATTGTATAAAGCAAAAAACGAAGAAATGTCAACATTAACAATTTGGAAATTATTGTCAAATTAATGTAAAGAATATTCTAATTAGTCGATAATTCTTTGATTTTCCGATGATATTCGACGGAAAGGCATAATAGCTGCACCCGACTAGAGGATTTCATTAAAGTTAATGGACGCATGTATTCATTTTTGTCTCCAGCGTTGAAATAATTATAAATAAACTAGTATCGATTAAAAAACACCGCTAATTTCAGTTCAAGAAAAACAAAAAAATTCACAAATTTATACAGCAGTAATACCAAACAAATTTATAAATTGAAACAATTTAAAGCTGAATAGAAAATAACAGAAAACGGCGAAAACGTGCTTTGTATTGAAAATAAATTTCTGAGCAAATTAAAATATAACAGAAAATAAATGTTTATAAAGTAAAAACTAAGAATTTGTTATGAATGCAAAACAAATAACACGTTTAATTTTTTAACAATTAACATAATTCGAATTAAACAAATAAAATCGACAATAACAAAAAAAAAATTCAAATCATTAGAAAACCAACGTATTAATAACAAGTCCAAATAAAAATATAAAAAATATAAAGCTAAAACCAAGAAAGGTTAAAAATGCAAAATAAACAACACGTTAGATGTTTTTAACAATAATATGAATAACATAAACTTACCAGAAACCATCGAAGAAAAAAATAATAATTAAAATAGTCAAGATCATAAAATAAGTCCTTTATTACGTTCATTTGTACAGGTAAACAAACAGTATGGCGGATGTGTATTGCAAGTTCGGTCCGTGTATTGATTGTTCTATATTTCTTACCTACCGATCTTCAAATGGAAAAAATAATTTAACGGTAACTTAAAAATTATATTTTAATAGTTTATATAGTTTTAATAATTTTTAAATAAACGCCTTTTCTGAAATAAAGTTGATAGAAAATGCATTCACGTTCATGCATTTTTATTTTGGGATATTCGTACATATTTATTTTGGACAAGAATTAATTTTATACATAAATATATAGATTTATAACCATTGTCATAAATCTACAGAACAGTATATGCAGAGTAACTGATGATCGTTATCAACAACAATGCCAGAGGGCTTAAAACCGACCCAGGGGTCCAATCAACAAAAAACCTTAATCTCCGCGGGAAAACCTTAATCTCCGAGGGAAAACCTTAATTTCCCGGTGACAACCTTAATTTAAAAAACCAACACTTAATTTTAACGGGATTCCTTAAAAAATTAAGGTAACTGATGATCGTTATCAACAACAATGCCAGAAGGCTTAAAACCGACCCAGGGGTCCAATCAACAAAAAACCTTAATCTCCGCGGGAAAACCTTAATCGCCGAGGGAAAACCTCAATTTCCCGGTGACAACCTTAATTTAAAAAACCAACACTTAATTTTAACGGGATTCCTTAAAAAATTAAGGTTTTCCCCCGGAGATTAAGGTTTTCTGCGGGAATTATGGTTTTGGTGTTTGTAGTGTGTGTGTTCTACGTATGTAAACAAAGCTATACTTTTAACGACTGTGATAGTCTCCAGTACATTTTGTGATATTATTGCGATTTTGTCCGAAGCACGACTACTGTACATATCATTTGAATAAATTTCATTATAAATATTTGATTAAAACTATTTTTTAACATAGCTTATTATTGAATTCCTATCTACAATATTTTTTGTTTGAGTAGTATATATGCAATCTAATATTACATCATACAATACTTCTTCACATCGTTTTTTGGATTTTATACTAATATTAAAAACACTATTTTTGTAATTCAAACAACAATTAAAAAGAATAATGTTGATATATATACATGTAAGCAAGTTCATGAGTAATACAAATGAGAAAAAGTGACCATTTAAGTTTTTCCTTTTGATTTGCTTCTTGGCGAGTCAGTTTCACGGTCATACAGTTCTTCGACAGGAGTAGTAGCTTGTCTTTTAGGATTTTTGTTTTGTGGTGTTGCAGCCTCGTTGCTTTTAAGAAATTTGTCGATTGGTCCCTTTTTGTCATGTTTATTTTTCCTCAGTTTTTTGCTTTTTGTGTTTATGTAAGTGTTGTCTGATTGTATTGTTCTGAACCAATATCTTTTGGAGCAGATAGTGATTGCTTATTTCCTACAACTGTGTTTTGCAGGATGGGTTGTGATAGTGGGGTTTCATCAAAATCATTCTGATTATCTATTTCAGTCTCTTCCCCACTTTCACTATAATCAGAGATATTAGCTTCAGAAGGCTCAGAAAGTTCATACTCTTCAGGTATACAGTCTTTAGCCTGATGACCTGATTGTAAACATTTCAAGCACTTCCAATCATTCACACTTGTTTATGACCATTTTGCAGACATTTTCTACATTTAATATTAGGATTTGTCACAGCCTGATCTTTGTGAAACAGTTTGCATCTATACTTCCCAATTTTGGTGAACCTAGGGAGGCTAACCCCTGGTTTGTCGATATGGATTATTCTGTCCCTTGCGAAGCAGTTTGTTAGCATTCCCTCTACTCTCAAACGTTCACGAAATATATTGTGGACTTTTAAGGGTGGATTGAACTGGAAGCTTTCAATGAATCTGATGATTTGCCCATCATCTCTGACAGAGGGATATTCTTCACTCTAACTTTGAGATAGTCGGGGCGTTCATTGACTTTTACTTTAGGGTTTCTAGAGTAGATATTCAAGTTTTTCTTTCTAATAACTAAACCATTAGTAAGGAGGATGTCAGGGTCCTCCTCATTGTCTATATATATCCGTCAAAGGTTATTAACTCTTTGGAGGCCTTTGAGCCTATTTGCTGGAGTCACTTGGTCGATTGATTTATACAGCTCCTCGTGAGTTAGATAATCTTTTATGCTGGGGTCTAGTACTACCAAAAAGGTCTTCTTCTAGAATGAAGACAGGTTTTACAGAGCCCATGACATCATCTGAATCGCTTTGCATAAGGTTTTTTGTTGACTTGTTTACCACCTTCGAGAAGGTGTCGGCCATTTTTTCTTTGTTTGCACTTTGGGTTGTCACTTGAATTGCTTTTTCCGTCATTTTGAGCTTAAATTCACACCAAAGTTATACTTACATGTAGTATATCTGTAAGAATCACAATATTCTCCTACGATGCAGATTTCGAAAAAGAGTCTTTAAACAAGTTTTTAACACGATTGTATGGCGCAAAAAAATCCATGGATACGTTTTCGACCCCTTACGTCTTGTTTATTTTTCAGCTGATTGTGCAAAGCCCATTTCTGGACTATTTTATGGGTGTTTGTGAGTTTCTTTGAGTACCCTTCAGCGTTTCTAAATTTGCGAAAAAATTTATCTGACATGACACCCCGAAAATTTAATGTGATATAACTGATATTACATCGTACATTTTGAGGGGTCTCTCATTACTCAACGAAACTTGGTGCCCGAGTCAGAGCAAAAAATGTTAATAGTTTCAATGATGTTATCAGTTCAGCCACTACAGCTATAATGCTGTAATGTTCACTTTATTCTGTCAGATAACAGTTAGAAATTAAAAAATGCATGTTTCTGTCTAAATTTTACTCAAAAACATTAAAATTTATGGTTTAAAACAGTAAGTTACATGGCCTTGAATGGCATAAATTTGTCAGATTTCCTTGTAGACAGAAACAACAAAGAATTGGAGAAAAACCTAAATTACTCAATGGAAAACAGAAGCGAAATTCATTTAGTAAGGTTCAAAACTATTGCAACTAAATAAATTTTACTTTGAACAAAACCAAAACAAAAATACATGTGTGCACTTCCCCCTTTAGCACAGCCACACATAGCACATGCATTCAACCGGGAACTCTGCGAGATAAGGTTCTATATGATATTGCTCACAAATGCAATTTTAACCAAATCCATGATACTGTTTTACCAAAAAGCAGGCAGTGCCAGCAAAATTTGGTTTGATCACTTGATAAAAAGTTGCTTTTATCAGATGTGTTTCTGCTTATTTGGTAAGTATTGCACCAGTACTGTCACAAACTGCTGATATTTTAACTGTTGTGCCAAAATTGTTGAACAGAAGAAACCAATTTGTATACCTTAACTGTCATTATCAGTTAAAAATGGCTAAAACAAGGATTCACCACATCTTTGGAAACTGTCATAATTTTTATTTGTGTATCAATATATTCAAACTGCATGCTTATTTTGTTTACAGAATCATTGAACAACATAAAAAAAAATTTGGTAGAAATCCGGAACTGTTGGCTTTGCTTAAAGGGGTCATTATCCTATTCATGGAATACATTTCCGGTGCATGTCAAAATATGGCAGGATGAAAAAAATAGTCCCAATTGTCTCTTTTGTTTCTGCTTTTGCTTATAACTGCTATTGCTTAAGAGTTGGATATTTTGAAAGGTATGGCATTACTGTAGAACAAAAATATATGTCTTTACATTGGAAGCACTTCCTAAAGTGTGCAATGTGGTACAATGTGACCACAACATTGAAATGAAAGTAGAAAAACCATTCTTAAACTTTAAGGTAAAATTCCCGCAAAAAGTCCGTGGACACACATATTTTTGTCTCCATTTTTTATGTAATTTTAGCATTATATGTGTAATGCCCCTTATATGAAATTTTAAGTGAAAGAAAGATTTTTTAATAACCTCTGTAAGAGCAAAATTTACAAATTGGTCAAATACACATGTTTCTGTCTAAATTCATCAAACTTGCTAGGTACTTTTTATGAAAGGGTACCAGAACTAATTATAAGAAAACATCTTTTCTGCAAAATATGTCTTCAGGTTTTATAATTATAGTCTGTTTCATAATCTGCAGTGAAATTAGACTTTTTGGCCTATGGTATCATGAAAAGTGATTATTTTTGCAAAAAACACACTGTTAACAATTCTATAGAGTACAGTAAGGTAGAACCCAAAGTGACACGAAATAAAAATGTATTATTGGTATGAAATAATACCTTTCAGACCAAAAATTGATTAAAGAAAGGTAAACAATGATCCTATTTCATGTGCCAACACTTATTGCTAGACAGTAACATGTATCATACATTGAAGATTATAACTAAAGATTAAATGTATTCATTTTGTTTCTTAAAAGAAGGTTATACAGCAGTATTTTAATCAATATGTAGTGTTTATTCATTCCTCTGGCCTCTAGGTAATTATTTGGCATGGGTAAGCATCATTTGGAATGTGCCGTTTTAATTTAAGGTCTGTGAATCTAGTATGCTTTTTGGAACTTTGAACCAATCAGTCTAGTCAGTTGCTATGCTTTCTACTTTTTCAGTGACTTGGCATATAAAAAGGACTGAAAAGATGCAAATGAGTAATTTAGTATAAAATTTATATGTCAGTTTCTTAAAACTAGTCGTATTTCTACTTTGTGCATAGTTTAATTAAAGTTTAAGCTACAGAAAAAAGACCTCTGCTTCTCAACCTGAAAGTCGCTGGCCGATACCAGCGCAGGTAAACCAATTGTGCCGGCCGTATCAAAACAAGTTGTGAAACAACAGATCTTTATTCCAAAAGAGCACAATGTAATGGTGAAAAGCTACAATAAATGAAAAAGTACAATTTACAAAAAGTTCACAAGAAATGACAGACATATAAGTGTGCATAACAACAATCATATGTAACACACGACAAAACCCCTAAAATATGATGCATGTGTAGTGTATAGAACAAAGAGTACCAAGTTCAAGCGTTAAATACAATAAAAAGCTGACAAATCAATTCGCATATGACATACAGTTGTGAATATCTGGTTAACATTTTTATCGATTCTCACGTTACACACAATGTTTTATAAAACATTTACACGTGACATTGAAAAATACGTAATGTTGTGTTTCCAAAGATAAAGTTTAAATTAAATGGATAAAATGTCATTCATTTACATTAAATATCACTGTAAAAAGATTTAAAAAATGCCAACATCGTAACATCGGATGGATTTATCAGGAGTAAAAAATGTGCGTTTAGCGGAAATGTAAATATTGTCAGCAATAATAAACCAAAGTCATCTAATTTTCCGGAAAGTAATTGATAGATCAAAAATATCAAAATCCGAGTCTTCACACTCCTCGCCTGATATTACTATATCACTTATTAAACCAAACAATTTGAAAGAAATATTGAACAAATCTACAACGCATACCATGTGTGTAAATCAGCTCAAAAGTCTGTAGAGTAAGATTCTTATCAAGTCTGACAGTCTCTACTCATCCAAGAGGACAATGACCTCGTTCACTGGTCTACAAAACACTTTTCGGTCTTTCGGACTCTGTTGTCATCGCTCGCATGTGTTTGTACCACCACTGCAATCGGCCAATTATTCCTATGTTCATTTTTGTCACACAAAAGTACAATATCACCTTCCTTTAGGTTTTTGCGGTCCTGTTGCCACTTCTTACGCGCTTGTAGAGACGGCAGAAATTCTGTTTACCAACGGTGCCAGAATTGATTTGCTAAATGTTGCACAGACTTCCACTGTTTTTTGAAGAGATCCTTAGAACTAAATTCATCCATTCGAAAAGATTTGGCTGTGTGATCTGATTTCAAGGTAAGTAATGTGGCTGGAGATAATGGAAATGGAACTTGGGGGTCATACGACACTGGTAAAAGTGGACGGGAATTAATCATGGACGAGACTTCAGCCATGAGTGTAGTGAGCATGTCGTGAGTTAGTTGTTTGACGTTGAGTAACATAGAGTCTATGATTTGTCGTACTACACCTATCATTCTCTCCCAGGTACCTCCCATATAGGAGGAATGGGGTGGGTTGAAAATCCAATCGATGGCATTCTCTACAAGATAATCTTTAACAGGTCGATCCTTAATGTTAATAACATTGGCGTTTAAGTACTTTACTGATCCAATAAAATTGGTTCCACAGTCTGAACGTATGATTTTCACTTCTCCCCTGATGGAGCAGAAACGTCTAAGCGCGTTAATAAAACAAGATGATGAAAGTTTCTCCAATATCTCAATATGCACTGCACGAACTAGAAGACACGTGAATATGAGAGCCCACCTTTTCGAGTGAGCTAGTCCACCTATAGTTCTATGTGAACATATGGTCCATGGACCAAAGACGTCGACATCAACGTAAGAAAATGGAGGTGCTGGAGTAAGTCTATCGAACGGAAGGTCAGCCATTCTTTGGAATTCCTGTTTTCCTCGAAAACGATGACATTTAATACATTTAAATAGACATGAAGATATAAGTCAATTTCCTCCTATCAACCAGAATCCTGCTTGACGAACTGCATTCTCTGTAAATTGTCGACCTTGGTGATAGATTTTTTCATTATAGTGTCTGATTAACAACACAGATAGATGATGTTTCGGAACGATGATTCGATTCGTTTCAGGAGTAGACAGGTTAGCATTACTAAGCCTTCCACCAACACGCAAGAGACCGTTTCCATCCAAAAAGGGTGAAAGATGGCTGATTGCACTGTTTCTTGCTAATGGTAGCTTATTTTCTAATGCACTCAACTCATCTGGATATATTTCTCTCTGAACAATTTTCAGAACAAACAGTTGTGAATCTTCTCTTGTAGAGTTTTCAATTGAACTGACCTTATTCGCCAATGATTTGAGTCTAGTGAAGGCTCTTAACAAACTTATCCAAGTAGAGAAACGTTCGAATCTATGACATCCTATTGATACATTCTTGCATGTAGCTGTTTTCATCACATGCACTTCGCAATCTTGTTCCGTGTCTAAAAGTGGATAAGGTGGAGACGCATCCTGGCCAATGTTATTAAGAAATGACATAATCGGACCTTTTAACCACAAGACTAGTTTTCTTGTAATTCTAAAGGTGAAACGGGTCTTGTAGCAACATCTGCAGGATTTTGACTAGACGGTACATAGTTCCACTGTGACGGACAAGAGCACTTCCTCATACGATCTACCCTATTTCTAACATAGACGAAAAATCGTTTTGCCTCATTGTAAATGTAACCTAATGTTACTTTACTATCGGTTAAGAACAACACTTTATTAAAACGTATATCCAGCTCTTCCTGTATCGTTTCGTACAATTCTACACCTAATACTGCTCCACAAAGCTCTAATCTAGGTATAGTGTGGCCATTTTTGGGTGCTACCTTAGCTTTTCCTAGTACCAACCTAACGTCCTGAGTTCCATCGTTATTAATTGTGTGAATGTATGCTCCTGCAGCTACTGCTCTTTCTGATACATCAGTGGTGACCAATAGATCCTGATGTTGAATACCTGACTTGTTTCCTCCATACACTCGTGGAATTCTTATTTGCTCCAAGTATTTCAAAGACTCCTTCCAGTTTTCAAACCTTGTTCTGAATTCGTCTGGCAGTGGTTGATCCCATTCCAGATGATTGGACATTGCCTCACGCAATAGCAGTTTACCGGTCAGTATCACTGGGGCGGCAAACCCTAGCGGATCATAAAGTCCGTTAATGAGTGAAAGCACACCTCTCCTTGTAAAAGGCTTCTCGTCCTGATTTACATGGTATGTGAAAGCATCATCACTCAAATTCCAGCTGACTCCTAAAGTCCTTTGCTGAGGAAGATCATTGCTCAAAGTCTAATTGCTTGAGATCCTTAGCTAAATCGTTCTTGTCAAAAGCCTTAAGTACCTCACTTGAGTTTGACCAATTCTTGTGTAATCGTAAATTTCCGTAATCTTGAAGAGCTGATTGTGTCCTTTTGAGTAGACTCACTGCTTCTGTACTAGTTCCATGGGATGACAAGGCATCGTCTACGTAGAAATTGTGGTATATGTAATCCTTAACGTCCATACCTGAGGTTTGTGCAGACAGGTCTGCAGTTTTCCTTAAGCCACAAGTAGCCACAGCCGGACTGGGGCTATTGCCAAAGACGTGAACTTTCTGAAGTCCACCAGGTCCTTTGAGATGTTGTTATCTTCGTGCCAAATGAAACGCACATAGAAACTGTAGAACATCTGTTTCAAGTCTGCTACTAGTATTACAGCTACATTATCAGTTCTGAATCGCATACGTATTCCAACAAGGTTGTTCGTCAAATTAGGACCAGTCATTAACACATCATTAAGAGATGTCCCTTGAAATTTAGCAGAAGAATCAAATACTATTCGAATACTGTCCTTTTTCTGTGGGTGGTAGATGCCAAAAAGAGGCAAATACCAACACTCGGAGTTGAAATCTAGTTCTGGAGCACGTTCAGCATGTCCGTTGTCAAATAATGCGGCTTGCATGAAGTCAAGTACGTGTTGTTTCTTAATCGGATCTTTATGGAGTGAAATGTCAAAACTCTTGGCCCTGTTCATAGCCTGTGTCCTGTTGTTTGGCAACAGTTTGCGATCTGGTTTAAACGGCAATGGGGCTACCCAATTGTGATTTTAATCTCGACACATTTCCTTGGACATCAATTCTAAGAATCTTTGATTCTCCACAGATGAACTTGGCTTATTGTCATCCTGAGTAATTTGAAATATGTCCATTGTATGATCTGATACATGAAATTTACTACTACATGGTTTAAACACAGAGTGTCTTCCATTTTCATAGATAAATGTTTTCGTCGCATTAATGTTCTTTGGAATGTGCGCTCCATCCAAGCATGATTCGCCAACTATTACCCATCCTAGCTTTAGCTTCTGTGCATAAGGTTGATAATGGTTACCAATTTTCTGTTCTAAGACGTAATGAGCATGGATGAGATCTGGTCCAATGAGGAGTAAAATTTCAGCTTCAGTATCGAGAGGCGGAATACGATGAGCAATTCCAGTGAGATGCTCATATTTAGAAGCGACATCGGAGGTAGGTATTTCATTCCGATAATTAGGTATCATGTCGCACTCAATTAGTGTCGGAAGACTGAACTGTTCTTGCGAGTCTAGAGATTCCTCAACGAATCCAGAAGCTCGTCTTCCACTCATCGATACCTTTCCTGAACATGTGTTGAGAATGTATAGCTTGTCTTCAGTACTGATGTTGAAATAATCGAGTAGTTCGCTACGAATTAGTGAGTTGGTGTTTTGCTCATCGATAATAGCATATGTTCGTCGGGAGCAATCAGGATTGAGTGAATGAAAAATGTTAACAAGCACTATCTTAGCACAAGATTTTCCCAAACCTCCTTCACAAATCTCAGTACAGGAGGAGTTAATGTTAGGTATGCTTATCTTCTTACCCTCATGTGAAACAGACTCCCTAGCAAGTAGGGAACTCTCCTCGCCATGACCAGATTCTTTTGAGTAATGTTTATTACTTTCTTGTGTATGTGGTCTTCTGTACATTGCCGTAGTATGAGTCAGTTCATTACAAATCAAGCACTTTATCTTCGCATCACAATCCTTTCTCAGATGTTTCCCTCTACAAAATCGGTAACAAATTCTGTTTTGTTTTTAGCAGTGTCCGTTTTCTTCGTCTGTGTTTTGTTTCTAAAAGCACGACATTCACCTAGAGAGTGATCGGCTTTGTGAATAATGCATTTAAATTGCTCATTGTTACTTGTAATTGAAGTTTTTGACACAGATATGTTGTCCCTTTGATACGCTTTCGACTGAGGCTTCATCAAATCTGGAGTAGTTCCAGAAGATTCGAAATCGAAACTGGGGTCGTTAACAACTTCTGCGATTTTTTTTAATAAAGTCACAGAAATAATCAAAAGGTGGAAATAGTTTGTTCTGATTCCGTTTATAAGCTGCGGCTTTGTCCCTCCACTTGGCCTGTAGGTTCGGCGGTAACTTTAAAACTGTTGGATTAATGCCTGACGGTGTGTCGAAGAAACTTAACATAGTGCTGTATTCTGGCCTCTCCTTTTTTGCACGGATTTCTGATAGAATGTCTGATAGATCAAAAAGTTTTCCCTTATCTTTGTATGATATTCGTTGTACTGCCGCCAATTCACGCTTGAATGCGAAGTCTCCCCTCTCAGGTGAACCATATCGTGAGTCTAGACGTGAGTCTGCTTGAGTGCAGCAACTGGGTTACCGGCATTAGAGACCTTAATACTTTTAACCTGTCTATGTGATTCTGGTCCAGTGTACTGAAGAAGCAAGTCTATTTCTTCAGAGGGTGAAGGGTCAATTTCACGAATAACACTATGGAATGTGTGTTTCCAAGACACATAATTTTCAAGTTTATCATTGTACTTGTAAAACCTAGAAGACAATAGGTCCTTCTTCACTAAAAATTTCACCAAGTTATGCGTAACAGTGTCTCTATGAATAGAGGATCCATGAAATGGCCTTGTTGGTGTAACTTCGCTATCATGGCTATAATGTGGATTGTCCATAATAGTACATGTAAAATTGCTTGCATTTGTAGGAGCCCTTATCGGTAAGTATGCCTTTGCATGAACATTCATCCTGACTGGAACATTACTATGAGTAAGATCACTTGTTAGAACTTGTTTCTGGACATTGCGAGTAACATTTGACAAATTCTGCACATATCCAGGACTTTGTGTATTGTTTCTAGGATTTTCTGCATATAGAAACTGTGGAGTGCTTGGAGGTTTTGTCTTAAAGTTACCATTGTGTTCTGGTCTTTAGATTAATTCTGTTTTGGTTGTTCAGCTGTACGTTCCATTTCATTAGTAGTTTTCTGGGTAATCGCTATACTTCTCACAGCAGGTTCCTTATTATGTATATTTTGTTGCACTGATGTTTCTGTACTACATGTACTTTTGTCACTATGTTCTAAGATGTATTGAGCTGTTTATTCAGGTTTGAGATAAATGCACCATGTTTACTAGACTCCTCGCCATAGTCTTCCATGGCACGAAGCTCAGCTTCTGCTACTTCAACCTCACGTTTTATTGACAGTTCTTTTTCTTTGGAATCTAATCTAGCCTGTTCCAAAGCCATCTTAGCTTTCAACTCAGCTTTTTCCCTGATAATTGCTGTTTCTTGGGAAATGTAAGACATCTTAGCTTTAGCAGCTTCCATTTTTGCTCGCTGACACATTAAAATTGAACTGCTAGTGCTTCGTGAAATCGATCGTCTGCTACTGACAGATGAAGAAATTGATACGATACTTTGTTCAATGCTATTAGATTTCAATGGTTGTTTCGCAATGAAAGTTTCTTCATGTTCTAGTTTTACATCTTCCTGTATGATTTGTTCAGACAAAGGATCAGATTCTGAATGTATATTGTCAAGTCCTTTTTGTTTCTCTGTTTTTATTTCAAACCTTTTTTTTCCATATTTTGTAATTTAACTTGATTTTCAGGGTTGAGTTTTTTAATGGTATATTGTACGGCAATTTCTATTTTATTAATGTTTACATTACGTATCAAACAATGTGAAGAAAGTTCTCGCTGACTGTCAAGAGTGTTCTTGCGTTTCAGATATTCCATGTAACTATCCGACAATTCTTGGTATCTTTCAGTGGTTGCTTGAAGCAATTGTGTTGCCTGTTCTATATCCTGAACTGTAGAATCCTGACCAACAATAATCGAAATGTACCTGTCATTGTCTCTGCTGACTTTTGAAAGTTCTATGCTGTATTTGTCAACTGTCCTTAAATACTCTTCATGATGTTTTTCTGTTAGAGTCCGTGTTCTTTTCTCGTGATCATCCATCTTCGAAAGATATTTTCACTGTCGCTGGCCGATACCAGCGCAGGTAAACCAATCGTGCCGGCCGTACCAAAACAAGTTGTGAAACAACAGATCTTTATTCCAAAGAGCACAATGTAATGGTAAAAAGCTACAAAAAAATGAAAAAGTACAATTCACAAAAAGTTGACAAGAAATGACACACATAAGTGTGCATAACAACAATCATATATAACACACGACAAAACCCCTAAAATATGATGCATGTGTAGTGTATAGAACAAAGAGTACCAAGTTCAAGCGTTAAATACAATAAAAAGCTGACATATCAATTCGCATATGACATACAGTTGTGAATATCTTGTTAACATTTTTATCGATTCTCACGTTACACACAGTGTTTTATAAAACATTTACATGTGACATTGAAAAATACGTAATGTTGTGTTTCCAAAGATAAAGTTTAAATTAAATGGATAAAATGTCATTCATTTACATAAAATATCACTGTAAAAAGATTTAAATAATGCTTACATCGTAACAGCGGATGGATTTATCAGGAGTAAAAAATGTGCCTTTAGCGGAAATGTAACAGTATTAAATGTGTACCAGTAACAAGTTACCAGATTGTGTGCCCTACATTAAGTACAGTACTGAATACTTCGTTGTGTTCTGATTTGGTAAATAGTGTAGATGTGTACAATTTTTTAGCTGTAAGCTCCTGCATCAATTAAGTTTTCAAAAGAGGTAAAATTTTTCTCAGATCTTGCAAGATAAAATTTTGGTAATTTTTTTAAACAGTGTAGTATTTTAACATTCACTGCATTAGAAATTGCATGTAAAAGTGGGAGCGTCTCAAAATGTTCTAACTAGCGAAAAAAGGAATTGGTCACGGATATATATGGCATATATTTTTTAAATGGTAAATGAAAGTTTATTAATTTCCTAGTCCAGGTAAATGCTGATCAATGTTAGAAAGGTATGCAAATCACAGAAATGTTAGTGTTTTCGACTATAGCCAAAACATTTACCACTCTGCTACCTATATGTCAGATAATGTTTTGTGGATTTTTATTTCTGAGAGTACATCAAGGTTATTTTTTGCATAGATTGTGGTATCTCTTGTTGAAACTAACCGAAGGCAGTACTCAAAAAGAAGGTATTGTCTAATGGACACTATAAAAACTGCTAAGTCAGCACTTTTTGCATTTTTCTATATGCACATATTAAAAAACCACACACAATCACAGGAAAGTGTTCTCCTGTTTTTATTCCATTTTAACTTTCTTTCTGTATGGTCATCTTTACTTTTCGCAATGAATTGGGCATATTCATGGGCATAAAATTAAATTTCGATAAAAAAAATTAGGCCAAAAAAATAAAGGTAAATTTTAAACCGTACTGATCAGTTTGAACTGTGGATCAATTTCTCCCAAAGTTTTGATATGACAATGAAAACATTTGGATGAAAACCCGATTTTGTTCTCAATTGCTGAATTTAGCGCCACGATTAAGAAAATTAATAGGAACAAGTTCAAAGTTTTTAAAATTTTAGTCCAAAATAATCAAAAATTAGCCAAAAATGGTAATGTATTGTCTATAAAAGTGATTGTTATGCACATGATTTAACAAAACCTGTTCAACAGATGGTTTGTAAAGGCAGAATAAGCCTCAAAATATCCAACTTATAAGATAAAACAGATTTCCTTTACTTAAGTAGATTTTTTTGTGGAATTTAGTGTTATCAACAGCCTTTGACTGAAATATTGGTACTTTTATTTTGCACCAACTGAAGGTATAAAACAGGTTATTAATAAATTAAAATTGTTCATTTATTTGTACTTGTTTAATAGGTTTTGTTTTCTAAAAGCACCATCTTGTCACTTTGAAGCCACTTTGAAACAATTTAGGGGATAATATGGCATAGTTTAAAAGATGGAGTGGTCAGCTATTGAAAGCCACCATATCTTAGTGTGCCAGCATAGATTGGGCTGGCCAATAGTATAATTTAAGGCTAGTGCATTTAAAGGGTACAGTTGGGTGCAGTCCTAACATAACATGCTAGTTAACTTGTAAAGCAGAGATTCTGACTGCTTTAAGTTAACTTCGAGCAGAGAATTTGACTGGTTTGAGCAGAGATTTTGACAACCCAAGTTAACTTGGGCTGTTCTTTTGACAATTTTTTTATACAATATATTTCTGTCCATTTGACAATTTGTTGACAATTTCTTTCCACTGGACATTTTTGTTCTTTTGACAATTTTTGTCCAATGGACTTTTTTTTTTGACAATTTCTGTCCTCTGGACAATTTTGTTTCTCTTGACAATTTTGTCACGTGACAAGTTTGTCAACAGGACATTTTTTGTTCTGACAATTTTGTCACGTGACAATTTTGTCCACTGGACATTTTTTATTTTAGAAATTTATGTGCATTTTCTCAACTTGCTAAGCCTAACCTTTCGACTGCACTTTAAAACACTTTTAACTTTTACCTTTTTAATGTTTTTTGACAACTTTTTTTTACGAAAGACCGACTGGTTGTACCGTATGTCCATTTATTTTATCTGCGCGTTGTCGGAATGAAAAGATGAAAGATGAAACTCAAATCCTTTGTTGTTTATTAAACATGTTAAAATCCTACTACCAAGAAACAATCGATATGATACAAAATTAGTAATGAAATAATTTTATATTGAAGATTTGTTTGCTATTTACGTTTTTCTGGAGGATATCATATCAACAAAAATGTTTTAAATCATAAACATATTACTTATTGCGACGTTGTTTCCTTAATATTAATGGGCGATATTAATGTAAAGTCTAATAAAGTGAGACATATCTTTGTTATATAAATATTTATTACATGAATAGAATTTTGCGTGGTTTTGATTTGTCAAAAAACAACTTTCGGGTCACGATAAATCGCAACAGTACTAAAATTACATAAAATGTTTGTACGCTGCACGATTCCGCTGCATAGTAGTCAAGCGGAATCCGATATCGACCTGGTTTTTATGTTTTAGCCAATCAGAATAGCCGTCTTAATAAATTCAGTCGTCCAATCAAATCGATTGTATTAATTGTACACAATTCAATGACGTCAGCTATACATACATCGTGCGTGTAAACAACGCGTCGGTTCTGCGATATATTCATTCAATTATACTCTTCTCAATATTTGAAACTGGAATTTCAGGATTATCAGCAAATTGATATCAAAATGCAGTATTAAATAAAACATATTAAGGGTAACTAACATTACAACAATTACAAAATGTAAGCAGGCGCTCCAATAGAATATACATCCTTAGTTTTTCTGATCAATGGAGATGGTGGTTTTATTCATGTAATAAAACAATTAATGACTTTGATATACGGTCCCTATCAGGATTTATCAGCCCTCAAAATGTATATTATTACATTTCTCTGGCTGATAAATCCTGATAGTGACCTATATCAAAGTCATTAATTGTATAATATCAATCAAGCAATTCTTCGATATCATAATATTTATTACAACTATTGAACTTAGAAATCATTCAAAATATAAATTAAGTCTACATTATGTATCCAATTGAAAGTACATTGCAGCAGGGACAGTCTATACTAGTATAGACTGTCCCTGATTGCAGTATCCAAAATGTGTGATAATAATAAAAAAAGGTTAAAAATCTATGAGAGTTCTGTATTTTACCACTAAATCTTATTAAAGTACACAACAATTAAACAATAATGTAAAATATCTTATATTTACAATGGTAAAACCCACATTTTGGTTGCACCTTTGGGTATCAGGAATGATTTTATATGTAAAATATGGTTTTAATTCCATCACTAATATCCCCAGAGTGATTTTATACATAAAAGTTTTTTTACTTTGATAGCTCAGGTCTCAGGATTGATATTATATTATAGGAATGATTTTATATGTGAAATATGGTTTTTAATTGCATCGCTAAAGTCTAGAGATTGATTTTATATGTTAAATATGGATTTTAATTGCATCGCTTATGTCTCCAGAGTGATTTTATATGTGAGATATTGTTTTTTATGGCATAACCAAGGCTACAGGAATGATTTTATATGTGAAATATAGTTTCTAGTTTCACTGCTAAAGTCTCAGGATTGCATGCATGGTTTCATATGTTAAACATGGATTGTAATTGTATCACTTAGGTCTCCAGAGTGATTTTATATGTGAGATATTGTTTTTTATGGCATTACCAGGCTTCAGGAATGATTTTATATGTGAAATATTGTTTCTAGTTGCATTGCTAAAGTGTAGAGATTGATTTTATATGTTAAATATGGATTTTAATTGTATCGCTTAGCTCTCCAGAGTGATTTCATGTGTGAGATATTGTTTTTTATAGCATAACCAAGGCTTCAGGATTGATTTTATGTGTGAAATATGGTTTCTAGTTGCATTGCTAAAGTGTCGAGATTGATTTTATATGTTAAATATGGATTTTAATTGCATAACTTAGGTCTTCAGATTGATTTTATATGCGACATATGATTTTTTATTACATTGCTAAGGTCTTATTAGTGATTTTATATGTTAAATATATTTTTTAATTGTATTGCCAAGGTTTCAGGATTGATTTATATGCAGAATATGGTTTTAATTCCATCAATAGGGTATCAGGATTGATTTTATATGTAACGTATGGTTTGCAATTGCATGGCTAAGGTCTCCAGAGTGACTTTATATGTGAAATATAGTTTTTAATTTCATTGCTACAGTGTCATTTGTGATTTTGTTTGTTAAATATGGTATTTAATTGCATCACTTATGTCTCCAGAGTGATTTTATATGTGAAAGATGGTTTTTGATAACATTGCTTTAGTCTCATTAGAGATTGTATATGTTAAATATAGATATTTAATTGTATTTTAAAAGTTTCAGGATTGATATATGTGAAATATGTTTTTTTAATTCCATCACTAAGGTGTCAGGGTTGATTTTATATGTTGAATATTTTGTTTTTATGGTATTGCCAAGGTTTCAGGATTGAATGTATATGCAAAATATGGTTTTTAATTGCATGGCTAAGGTCTTTAGAGTAACTTTATATGTGAAATATAGTTTTCAATTGCATAACTTTAGTTTCTTTAGTGATTTTATATCTAAAACATTCTTTTTTATCACAAGGCTAAGGTCTCCAGAGTAACTTTATATGTTGAATATGGTTTTAATTGCATGGCTAAGGTCTTTAGAGTAACTTTATATGTGAAATATAGTTTTCAATTGCATAACTTTAGTTTCTTTAGTGATTTTATATCTAAAACATTCTTTTTTATCACAAGGCTAAGGTCTCCAGAGTAACTTTATATGTTGAATATGGTTTTAATTGCATTGCTATAGTCTCCTGATTGGTTTTATATGTTCAATATAGTTTATATTTGCATTATGTCTCAGGATTAATTTCATATATGAAATATGGTTCTTAATTGTATTGCTATGGGATCAGGATTGATTTTATATGTGAAATAGGGTTTTCAATTGCATCTCTTAAGTATTTGGAGTGATTTTGTATGAGAAATATGTTTTTTAATTGCATCGCGAAAGTTTCTGGAGTGATATTATGTATTTAATATGGTTGTAATTTATATTTCTATTTTCTCAGGAGTGATTTGATATGAAGAAGAGGTTTTAATTTGGGATTTTATGTGTGATTTGTTTTAAATTGTGGATTTGAAGTTAAAAAGTATATCCTAGGATGTAGGCAGCCAAGATTTGAAAACTAATTAATATTATTTAGTGTGAAATTAAAAGTGAAATATAAATTTTAATAATAGATTTAATTATGAGTTTTAACAGTATTATTTTTAAATAAAAATATTACAGGTTAGGATTTATACTTTTTTATTTCATATCAATAATGTAACAAACCATTCCATTGGATAATTTGCAGTCTGTATTTTCAGCTACAGTTAATGTGTTTAAGAATAAAAGACTCAGCAGGGCTGTATCAGCAAACGGGCTGTATCCAATCTACTTTTACAGCCCTAAGTTTGATACAGCCCTGGCTGTAACGGTGATACAGCCCGATCAAAAAAGGGTTATTGGAATTTTCAATTTTCATGTGATACAAACAAATGTAAATAGATTGCTAATTACTAAACAAAATGTAAAACTTGTAAAATATCAACAGAACATATTATTTAGCACAAATGCTAAACAATTACAGGTAAACAAAGTTCATTTTGTCTTGTATACTATTGAACTTGTTTGTTTTCTAATGTTTTCAATGAAATAAAAGTAATAGTAACTTGTGTGTATGGCTGTATCAGAATTACGGACTTCTGAAGGACCCGATACGGACCGTTTATTTGTTACAGCCCGAGTTTGGCTCGGGCTGTAACAAGATAAACGGTCCGTATCGGGTCCTTCATCAGTCCGTAATTCTGGATATAGCCCTACACACAAGTTACTATTACATAAATATTTTTATTCAACTATACAAAAAATATGATTGCTCAATCATAATAACAATAACATAATAATAATAGAAATGTAGGGAGAGCAACAGTCTAAATATGTAACCACAACGGCTTGCTAAACGCGGACGGGAAAGAAATCGCGTTAGATTTCGTTAACTAATTTTTGGTGAACGTCTAATTGACAATTTGTAACGAAATGATTAAATAAAGCATATATTTTGACTTTTTGTACAAAGGGACATTTTGTGACTTGAAAATTGAAATGCAGAGATTTTGTCCACTGGACATTTTTGTCACGTGACTATTGAAAAGCAGAGATTTTGACAATTTTTGTCCACTGGACATTTTTGTCACGTGACAATTGAAGAGCAGAGATTTTGACAATTTTTGTCCACTGGACATTTTTGTCACGTGACATTTGAATGCAGAGATTTTGACCGTTTTTGTCAATTTGACAAAAGCAGAGATTTGGATAGTTTTTGTCCACTTGACAAAAGCAGAGAATTTGACAATATTTAAAGCAGAGATTTGGACAAAATTTTGTCCCGTCAAAGCGGTCAAATTGACTGCTTTTTGGTCAAAAAGCAGAGATTTTTTCTATCAAAAGCAGAGATTTTGACCAGAGATTTGGACTGGTTTAAGTTAACTTTATGTTATGTTAGGACTGCACCTAACTGTATATGTTATAGAACTTTGATATTATTTTCGTATTTAAAAGTGCAGGGGCAGAGGCAGATATGCAAATTTTTATTCTGAAGATGTCTTCAAACAAATGTTATATACATATGCAATTTTTCTCCTTGGGTAGGGCTAAAGAATAGAAGAATTTTTCAAGATCACTTTGAATACCAATATATCTTTTATTGATTTTAGTTCAAATATGACCTATGTACTTGATGTAGAAATATTGGCATAAATTGGTTCTCTTGCAAACTTGGTATAGGCATAACAGTAGTAAATGTGTACCAGTAACAAGTTACCAGATTGTGTACCCTACATTAAGTACAGTACTGAATACTTCGTTGTGTTCTGATTTGGTAAATAGTGGTTAGATGTGTACAATTTTTTTTTAGCATCAATTAAGTTTTCAAAACTGGTAAAATTTTTCTCAGATCTTGCAAGAAAAAATTTTGGTCATTTTTAAAACAATGTAGTATTTTTACATTCACTGCATTAGAAATTGCATGTAAAAGTGGGAGCGTCTCAAAATGTTCTAACTAACTAAAAAAGGAATTGGTCAAGGATATATATGGCATATATATGGCATACATTTACTACTGTGCTACTTAAATATTGTCAGCAATAATAAACCAAAGTCGGGTAATTTTCCGGAAAGTAATTGATAGATTAAAAATATCAAAATCCGAGTCATCCATTGTGGTGTATTCCTACTTAAGTTCATTTATATACTCATTATAGCTAAGAAAAGCTTTTTTAGTTAGTTTTTTTCTTTCTAATGAAAAATGTTAATTTTTATATCATACCGTCATAGCAACAGAATCGACTGTTTCAACCCCCTATATTCAAATAAACTCTCACTTGATAAAAAGTTGCTCTCATTAGAAGTGTTTCTGCTTATTTGGTAACTATTACACCAGTACTGTCACAAACAGCTGATATTTTGACTGTTGTGCCAAAATTGTTGAACAGAAAAAACAAATTATACCTTAACTGTCCTTATCAGTTAAAAATGGCTCAAAAAAGGATTCACCACATCTTTTGAAACTGTCATAATTTTTATTTGTGTAGCAATATATTCAAACTGCATGCTTATTTTATTTACAGAATCATTAAACAACATAAAAAAATTGGTCGAAATCCTGAACTGTTGGCTTTGCTTAAAGGGGTCATTATCCTATTCATGGAATAAATTTCCGGTGCATGTCAAAATATGGCAGGATGAAAAATAGCCCCAATTTTCTCTTTTGTTTCTGCTTTTGCTTATAACTGCTATTGCTTAAGAGTTGGATATTTTGAAAGGTATGGTATTACTGTAGAACAAGAATGTATTTTTTTCCAGTCAATGTCTTTACAATGGAAGCACTTCCTAAAGTGTGCAATGTGGTACAATGTGACCACAACAATGAAATGAAAGTAGAAAAACGATTCTTAAACTTTAAGGTAAAATTCCCGCAAAAAGTCCGTGGACACGTATACTTTTTTTTAATGTATTTAGCATTATATTTGTAATGCCCCATATATGAAATTTTAAGTGAAAGAAAGATTTTCTAAATAAAAAATTTTGATGTCTCGCCCGTTCGGTTACTTTAGCACAGGCCAATCAAATGGATAATGACCTCTGTAAGAGCAAAATTTACAAATTGGTCAAATACACAAATCCCACTTGTCAGGTACTTTTTATGAAAGGGTACCAGAACTAATTATAGGAAAACATCTTTTCTGCAAAATATGTCTTCAGGTTTTATAGTTATAGTCTGTTTCATTATCTGCAGTGAAATTTGACTTTTTGGCCTTTGGTATCATGAAAAGTTATTATTTTTGCAAAAAACACACTGTTAACAATTCTTTAGAGTACAGTAAGGTAGAACCCAAAGTGACACTAAATAAAAATGTATTATTGGTATTAAATAATACCTTTCAGACCAAAAATTGATTAAAAAAAAGGTAAACAATGATCCTATTTCACGTGCCAACACATATTGATAGACAGAAACATGTATCATACCTTGAATGATTGAAATTAAAGATTAAATGTATTCATTTTGTTTCTTAAAAGAAGGTTATACAGCAGTATTTTAATCAATATGTAGTGTTTATTCATTCCTCTGGCCTCTAGGTAATTATTTGACATGGGTAGGCATCATTTGAAATGTGCCGTTTTAATTTAAAGTCTGTGAATCTAGTATGCTTTTTGGAACTTTGAACCAATCAGTCTAGTCCGTCAGTTGCTATGTTTTCTACCTTTTCAGTGACTTGGCATGTAAAAAGGACTGAAAAGATGACAATGAGTAATTAAGTATAAAATTATGTCAGTTTTCTTAAAACTAGCGTTATTTCTACTTTGGACATAGTTTAATTAAATTTAATGTAATGGTGAAAAGCTACAATAAATGAAAAAGTACAATTTACAAAAAGTTCACAAGAAATGACAGACATATAAGTGTGCATAACAATAAACAGATGTATTAGATTATATTAAATGTGCACAACGGAAATTTTGTTATCCCTCGATGGAGAAAATGTTTTTGTAGTTAATACTTATAAATAATTCAAACAATAGAATAAACTCAACAATTTAATTTTTGTAACTGGACATTTTTGAAAAAGATATCAACACAAAAACTGTTAGTTTCCGGTGGAGTAATATATGACGTATTATGGCGCGTGTTTTCGTGACGATCAAATTTGTTTTCCATCCTCTGATAGAAAATATTTTTCAGCCAATCAAAAGTCAGTATTCTCGCAAAATTTATTTATTTTTTAATAAAAAATGTTAATTTTTATATCATACCGTCATAGCAACAGAATCGAATGTTTTCAACCCCCTTATATTTAAATAAACTCTCACTTGATAAAAAGTTGCTTTTATCAGATGTGTTTCTGCTTATTTGGTAACTATTACACCAGTACTGTCATAAAAAGGTGATATTTTGACTGTTGTGCCAAAATTGATGATCAGAGGAAACAAATTATACCGTACCTGTCCTTATCAGTTAAAGTTGGCTAAAACAATGATTCACAACATCTTTGGAAACTGTCATAATTTTTATTTGTGAAGCAATATATTCAAACTGCATGCTTATTTTATTTACAGAATCATTAAACAACATAAAACAAATTGGTGGAAATCCGTCACTGTTGGCTTTGCTTAAAGGGGTAATTATCCTAATGGAATGAATTTCCGGTGCATGTCAAAACATGGCAGGATGAAAAAATAGTCCCAATTTTCTCTTTTGTTTCTGATTTTGCTTATAACAACTATTGCCTAAGAGTTGGATATTTTGAAAGGTATGACATTACTGTAGAACAAGAATATATGTTTTCCAGTATATTTCTTTACAGTGGAAGCACTTCCTAAAGTGTGCAATGTGGTACAATGTGACACAACATTGAAATGAAAGTAGAAAAACCATTCTTAAACTTTAAGGTAAAATTCCCGCAAAAAGTCCGTGGACACGTATACTTTTTTCTCCATTTTGATGTAATTTAGCATTATATGTGTAATGCCCCATATATGAAATTTTAAGTGAAAGAAATATTTTTTTTAATAAAAACTTTTGATGTATGGACCGCTCGGTTACTTTTGCACAGGCCATCCAAATGGATAATGACTTCTAAAGTTAAAACCTTGTCAGCCAAGGGAGATAATTGTAGGCACTGAAGAATGTGAACAAACTATAAAATTAAGATTTTATTGTAAATAGATGAAATTGATCTAGATTTAAAGAACAAAATTAGAAGATAATAATCTGATTCCTATTTTAGAAATACAATCACAGAAATGTCTTGCTGAGATTACAAAGATAGCTTATACATTGTTTGTGTGGGTGGGGGGGAGCACATGTAGATGGAATAAGTCAGGATATGCGCATATATATAAAAGTGACATATAAGTAGGTGGAGTGGTTTCATTTGGTAACCATGGACCTTGTACACAATAATTGCACTCGGTTACTAATTTTAAAAACATGTTTTTCTTGCTTTGACCATTAATTTCAAATTCTTGTGTTGATGTTTACTTGTTTACAATATATGGTAACAACATCATAGCATTATGACGTGACAGTTTACATGATGTCATCAAGGGTACTTCAAAACTCCTGGCTGTGTAAATCTTTTTTTTAAGAAACTTCTTTGGAAATATTGCTATTAACCTATTAATAATCAGTTGAATTTTAGTAAATATAAATGTACACCCATTTTTGAACCATAATTATATGATTATATGATATTATATAAAAAATATCCCATTATTATTCCGCAAACGTCGTGGTTAAATCTTCGGGTATTTTGATTATTACGTCGTCATGTACGTATCAACGTTTCGTCATTAATAAACATCTATTCAAACGGTACAGTCTGGCTTCGATCTTTCATTGGCGACGAGGATGAAAACAAAAGATACAAGACGATAGAAGTGTTACAATAGACAGAAATACTTTGATAGCAAGATACGGTTTTGAAGCTTAGTTTCGAATGTCCCCCTGTGAAATTTCTTAATATAATGATATGGTTAAGTTGCAGGTTATGCACAAGTATGATAAATGAAATAAATTTTTGAAGTGTCATTTATAAGTGTCATGTTTATAGAAAAGAAATATATATAATATTTCGGTATCATTCTTGTTATAGTAATAAAACCCCGAGACTGCAAGTATGACAATTTTGCTGCTAGCTTTACGTTTCATTAACCAATAAAAAGCCTCCAATATGACCGCTCCTATTAGAACACATTTATGTGAAATCGAGGTGGATGACAGGTATTTTACCAGTGATTTTTTGTTGAGGAATACATTGAAATAAACAAATTTATGTGCCATATTGATGTTCTGTTAGGCGTTAAAGTGTCAGAATTTTTCAAATGAAGCTAAATTCTCGTAATTGGTCTAATTTTCTCACTGTAAACTGTTTTCGATCAAGGATTTTTAAAAATCTGATAAAGTAAACATAAAATTATGAGTGAAGTACACAAAGTAGATATATGTATCACATTTCTATTACATTTGGATCAATGAAAAATGTCATAAATGATTTTATTTGACAAAACAGGACCACAACCTCTGTTCGATCACATTTCATTGCAAAGAACTGTAGATTGCATCCTTTAAGAAATGGGTACTTTGAAAACCTCATCACAGTAGAAATTTGAGATTTGCATGGTATTTTATGACTCATGTGCTAGCTTTTCAAGCTTTTTGCAGTTGTCTGACTAGAATTTATAACTATTTAATTTTTAAAATATGACGATAAAACAAGAAAGATAACTCTATTTCAGCTTGTTTTTTAATCAAATTGTAGTTTAGTAGTGAAAAAGTCCCAAAAATGACAAAAATTATTTACATGTGTTAAATAAAATGTGAAAATACATGCAAATATGTTTGCATACAATTCAATATTAAATAAACAATACTTTATTCTGTTGCAGTTAAAAAAAAGTACATTCTTGCAGCCATACATGCACATTTACTATATATACAACTATCATGTCTAATTTGCTAGAAACTCAATTGACTCATGCAGAAATTGTTAAAATAAGAACAAGAATTTCATCAAAAATTATAAAAGATCATTTATGTGAAATGTGGACAGCGCAACAAAAGCAGGGATAGGGAATTTTGGAAATTAGATTTAGAGAAAAAAAAAATTCACCGTTTATTTTTTTTTACATTATAATTGTAACATAATACCAAAGGACATGCATATTTCACATTTATGTAATAACAGCTGTGTTGCAAGGTCTCACATTTGCCTTTAGAGCCACAACATACAAACAACAGCCGACACGTATGTAAAAATAATGGTAAATGCACAGGTCACCATGGCTTTGCAAGATGTATTTTATAGCAGACTTAGGTAAATTCAACACGATTCGCATACCCATGTTCATTTATTAAATTTTCATTTGTTGTGTTATAGAGTGAATTTGTGCGCAAAGTTATGTTGCATTTGTTTCGTTTGCTTATATATCTGCTAAATTTGTATGCACGAGTCTTTTTGCGCATGTAGTGATACTTGTTAATTCTGTCAATTTTGTACATATGGTTAATGAATGGGTCAGTTTGTTTATATTTTAATCCAATTGCATTTGCCAACATGATACAAGATTTTCCATTTCCTTTTGAAGATGAATGAACAACTGAATGACATATTCCAGCAAAGTTTCGTGTCCAAATTGTATTTTTTGGTGCATTTGTGAACACTTTATGATGTAAACTTTCACACTTGTTAGTATTTGATAAGCGAGAAACTTTTGCTAATTCAGCTGCAGAAAAATGCTTGTTTAAGATAGACTTTAGCTGAAGTAAATCACTTTGATTTAGTTCCAAGTGCTTAAAATAAGGTAAATGAAGTGTGTTATAAGTTGACAAATGTGCAGAACAAACAAATGAATTTTCCCTACAGTTAAGATGATTATTACTAAAGCATGCGATAATGTTATCAATGGCATTTTTAGCATTGTCTATAAAAATTTTCTTTGTACGAAAAACTTCACGAATTCTCAGTAGCTCTACACGAATCCTTGCCCACATGGAGGTAGACAGTTTTCGGATAAATACATCCTTCTCATAGCCAATGAAAGGGGTTGACAGTTGTATAGATCCGATATGTTTCAGAAATGACCAAATGTTTATGAATAAAACATGTGTAGTGTCTTGTAGGAATGTTAGTTTCTTTAGTGTAGTCTGCAACTGCCTTCATCACTTGAGCACTGGCATCACTTGTTACAGATCTTATTTTTAATATTCCACATTCATTAATTTTTTCTATATGTCTCAGCAGGAATTTCTTTTCACTTGATGAAATAGACACGTCATTGCTGTAGTTTTTTTGCATGTTTTGTTATTATGGTCACATTTTTTGGATGAGCATAGAGTATTTGCAATTTCGATATTCACTGGTAATTTCAAACTGGTTGTTTGCTCAATGAGCGGACAAAAACGTTGTGTCGCTGCCTCACACCCAGCTTGAGGACGGTTGTTATAATAGGAGTCTACCTCAACATCAACGAGACTTTCCACTCCCGCAAGATCGAGAACCCTTTTTACATAGTTTTGGTTGTCGATCATGGATTCCTTATTTAACTCTGTCACCATATCTGAAAGTCTATTAAGTTTTCTTTGTAATCCATGTTTATTGGGTGTCTTAATGTTAAGGGAACTTAACACATGGAAAATGTCAGAGAATCCTACTTTTGTTTTTAATACAGGTAGGAGTATCATGGTGTTCATTTTTCCTGCATCCGGTCCTCTTGGTGGTTTAAGTGAAGTAAAAAGGTTTACCGTGTTTGATTGAAATGAACAGATTTTACACTTGATTTTAACTGAAATACATAATCCTTGTCTTTTGACTATGCACACCTCAGGACTAGCATTACTACATGTATGCGGATTAAAAGCTACTTACTAATTCTGATAATTTTCCAAAATTTACAATTATGTTTTCTTCAGATTGCTCGATAAACTGTAAATAAGTAAATGTATCCAAATCACTTTCCTTTTCAGGTCTCAACTTAGTTGGACAAACCTCAGTATTGTAACCAGAGAAAAATTCCGACTGAACTTTAACAGTATCTTTATATTCTTGTAATTTTGGACGTGTAATCCCAGAAAAAGAAGAAGTAGAATCATCAGTAATTGTGTAAGATTTCTTATCACATGCAAAATATTGATGTCCTTTTTTTTAATTGAGTTACTTTTTTTCCATGGTTTCTTTTATAACTTTTAGATCCTTTCATTTTGTGCATGTTAAAATATGAAAATGACTGAACTTTGTGGAATTTATAATTATTGACAGTGACCAACTTTTTTGTATGAAGTGACATGGAATTTCATTAAAGGCTGTGTAATATATACTATTTTATATAAAATTTCATCACTTTGCAATTTACAGTAAACAATTAGGTCACACAGAAAGGTGCAAACCTATTTGTCACTATGTCCATCAACACTGGCTAATGAAGCTCGGAATTACCTCCCTTAGATAACTACCTACATTTAGTAAAGATGGATTTACTGCTGTGACTGTACTGATGAAAGTTCACTATCAGAAATGATTAGTGTTTGTACTAAAATAAAAAAATGTTAATTTTCCAGTCCCAGTTGTCTCAAAATAATCATTATTCTATTAGAATTCACAAAAAAACTTAAAAATTATTGTAATTTTGTTGTCGACTAATGCCAAATTATCTTTTATTGTCATTTCTGCCAACTCTTTTGGGTTTTTAACCATAATTTAATTGTTTGCGCACAAATCTGTAACTTTATTTTCCCCATGTGTTTCTTTAAAAAAAGTTTGAGGGTTTTTCATGTCGGGTACAATTTTCATAAATTTCACCATAAAATTGACAAAGGGGGCTATGTTCAGAAAATTAAATATCCTTGAAGCAAAATTAAAAACAGGATTGCATTTAACATATTTTTGCTAGGAAATGAATGCAAGATACGGTTTTGTAGCTTAGTTTCAAATGTCCCCTTGTGAAATGTCTTAATATAATGATATGGTCAAGTTGCAGGTTATGCACAAGTATGATAAATGAAATGCAATAAATTTTTGAAGTGTCATTTAAAATTGTCATGTTTATAGAACAGAAACATATATAATATTTCGGTATCATTCTTGTTATAATAGTAAAACCCCGAGACTGCAAGTATGACAATTTTGCTGCTGGCTTTACCTTTTATTAACCAATAAAAAGTCCAATATGGCAGCTCCTATTAGAACACATTTGCGTGAAATCGAGGTGCATGACAGGTATTTTACCAGTGATTTTTTGTTGAGGAATACATTGAAATAAACAAATATATGTGCCATATTGATGTTCTGTTAGGCGTTAAAGTGTCAGAATTTTTTTAATAAAGCTAAATTCTCGTAAATTATCCAATTTTCTCACTGTAAACAACTGTTTTCGATCACTGATTTTTAAAATCTGATAAAGTTAACATAAAATTATGAGTGCAGTACACACAGTAGATATATGTATCACATTTCTATTACGTTTGGATTAATGAAAAATGTCATAAATGATTTTATTTGACAAAACAGGACCACAACCTCTGTTCGATCACATTTCATTGCAAAGAACTGTAGATTGCATCCTTTTGAAGACGAGATTTGTTTACCGGAAACGCACGACAAGAGAACGATTCAAAGACAGTAGTAAGACTGATTCCTTAGAAAAATGTGGATATTGTGGAATGCATCACAGTGACAAGAAAAGATGTTCAGCTTATGGAAAAGAATGAAGAAATTTTGGAAAATCTAATCATTTTGAGTCAGTATGTAGATCGGACAAGAAGAAAACACAGATTTACGGAAAGAAAAACGAGCGAATGTAAAGAAAATGTAAGAGAAAAGAAATAAAATATATGATTTTTGCACAGACAGTGAAGATGATGACTATTTTCTAGAAACAGTAAATCGCTTGAAGAAAATTCGGACAGCTAGCCAAGTTCTCAGAGTAAAAGATATTGAGAAAACAGTGGTAGTAAAATGACGTAGATGTTAGGGTAGAGCCAGACAGTGGAGCCGATGTGAACGTAAGGGATGAAAAACAATTTAAAAAATTTCGAAAAATCTGCGAGTAATCCTGTGTTAGAGAAAAGCCGTATAAAGTTGAGCACTCTAAAGAATGTATTGCCGATAAAAGGAGAGTTCAAAACCATTATTAGGAACAAAACGCGTGGAATGGAGACCAAATTTGTTGTTGTTGAAGGGAAAATAAATTCACCACCGTTAATAAGTAAATCATCATTGATTGAAATGATAATGATGCAGATAAGGGCAGACGGATCCCTTGCGAAACCAAACTAGTTACGGATTTCAGAGATGGTAAAAGAAGTATCGATTTCAGAAACTAAAGAGAAATGAATATACGGGATTTGTTAGATCAATATGATAGCGTATTCCATGATATCGGTAAAATAAGAGACAATAAGAATGACAGTGAGTTATACGTAAAATTTAACATGAAGAAAGGAGTTGCCCCAGTTGCATAGAAGCAACGACAAGTACCATACTATTTGCTAAAACCACTGAAGGAATGGCTTGACCAATGATTGAAATCTGACATATATCAGGAAGTACCACAAGGAACACCATTACAATGGTGCTCACCTTTAGTATTTGTACCAAAGCAGAAATTCACAAATGTACCACTAGACGAGTTAGAATCGCACATGATAACAGCATGCGTAGATCTCAGAATTCCCCATAAGTTTATGGAGAGAAACAGAATAACACCAAGCCTATTGGTAGAAAATTTTACATACAATTTTCACAACTGCAAAGTGTTTTCCAAGATGGATTTAAAACAAGGATATCACCAACTTATGTTAGATCCAGAATCCAGAGCTATTTTAACCTTCAGTACACCGAGGGTAAACATGCGACCAAGGAGACTTAAATTTAGAGCAAAATGTTCTCAAGATCTTTTCGATGAGCAGATGTACAGGATATTCGGAGACATCCCAAATTGTATGAACCAAAGGGATGACATTATAATAGGAGGAATTGGCTTAGAAGAGCATAATAGAACATTCAAAGAAGTATTGCAGTGTGCATTAGATTTCGGAATCACACTCAGTAGAGACAAGTGTCAGTTTGGAGCCAATGAACTAGAATTTAATGGATATAAGTTTACGCAGGATGGACTTAAGCCAACATATGACAAAGTCCTAGCAATGAAAGAAGCCAAGGCACCCGAGTAAAAAGATGCAGTGAGAAGCTTTCTGCGTATGATTGGATACCTGTCAAAATTTATACCGAGATGTGTGTCATTAACATCACCGCTTAGACAACTAACACATAAGAACACTAACTTCAATGGGGATCAGAAGAACAAACAGCATTTGAACGACTCAAAGAAAGCATCACTGAGAAAAGCACCATGGCTTACTTCAACCCTTCATACCCCATTATTCTTCGATGTGAGGCTAGGTTCAACGAGGGACTTTCTGCCGCATTATTTCAACAAACAGCAAAGGGAATAAAACCAGTACACTACATCAGTAGAACGATTACAGAAACAGAAAAACGATACAGTCAAACGGAAAAAACGCGTTGTCAATCAGATGGGCAAAGAATAGATTCAGCATCTATTTGCTTGGAGCACCCAAATTTAGGATCATAACAGCACACGAGCCTTTGATACGAATGTTCAACAAATCAACAATCAAATTACCACCTCGAATAGAGAAATGGGTAATGAATATGCAAGACGTTGACTTTGAAATTGTGTACGAACCAGGAAAAGATGCAGCCGATCCACTGGATTACTTATCAAGACACCCTCTACAGGAAACAGAATTGAACAAAGTTGAAAGAATTGTGAAAGCAGTGATCCACAATGAACATGAAATTGTATTGGAGAGCTTACAACAAGAAACGTCCAGAGACGCACAATTACAGAAACTAAAGCAGATAATTTTGGTAGGAGACTGGGAACGTCATAAGAAAGACAATGATGTTTCACCATTCTATCATTTGAGAGAGGATTTATACGTTGCAGAGGAATTATTGTTTAGACTAAACCAGATAGAAGTACCAGACAAACTACAAAGAAAAGTCGTAAGAGCAGCTAATAGCATGGAACAATTAGGAATGACAAAAACAAAACAGATGCTCAGAGAAAAGTACTGGTTTCCTACAATGAACAAATTAGTTGACGAAATCATCGGACAATGCTATGAATGTCAAGTAACTACAAAACAACACACAAAGAATCCGCTTAAAATGACAACAATACCAGAGAAACCATGGGAAGTGTTATCAGTAGATTTTGGAGGACCCTACCCTGATGGCCACTACAACTTAGAAGTGATAGATAAGCGTACGATATATCCGGAAGTAGAAAGATTACGAACAACCACCTGCAAACAGACAAAAGAAAGACTAAGAAAGATATTCGCTCCACACGGGACACCACTTCGATTGGTAAGTGACAATGGATCACCATTAAATTCCCAAGAATTCGCACAGAAACAAGGATTCAAACACCATCGGGTAACACCAGAGTAAATGGTGAAGCCGAAGTTTTTATGAAACTTCTCAACAAAACTGAGCAAATTGCACATTTGCAGAACAAAAATAGCGAAATAGCAGTGCAGGAAATGTTGACCACACATAGCAACAGGAGTATCGCCATATTAAGCCTTGATGAAAAGGAAGGTGAACACAAAACTGGGATATATACCAAGGATAAGGAGGTAAACCCAGAACAAGATGAAAATATTAACGATAGAGACAGACATAAGATTAAATCATATGCTGAAAACCGGAACACGAAACATCACAGTTTAATACCGGGGGATTATGTTCTCCTTGAACAAACTAAAAGAGACAAATTTTCAACAGCATACAAACCAACATGTTACATCGTCTTCAGAGTCAATGGATCTACAGTAAGCGCACGGCGAATAACAGATGGGAGAGAAGTAACCCGTGACGCCAGCAAATTCAAGCAAGTGAACGACATGGTAAATCACTGTCACGATAAAACAGAAAGTGATGGATTTCCCGCAAGACAAGCGCGGGAGCAAGATGAATAATATGGGCCACCGCAAGACAGGCGCGGGAGTGGACAGGCGATTATGGGCTCCCCGCAAGACATGCGTGGGAAGGGGCGGATAAAGATTATGGGTCCCCGCAAGACAGGCGCGGGAGGATGAGGATGAAGATAATTGGAGAGAGAGACTATTATTAAGAACAAGAGAGAGACAATGTGTGCACTTAAATAATCAAGAAAATGAGACACAGTCTATACTACAAAGGCCTCAACGACATATACCACAAAGGCCTCAACGACAGAGACGTGTACCACAATATTATAGAGACTTTGTAATGTGACAATTGCACACAATGTCTCACTTTTCTACAACCGGCATTGAATAAGTGAAAACTTCAAATAACTTTAATTTTATTGTTTTATTTTGTTTTTTATTCAAAGTAAGGGTGGAATGTAATATCCCATTATTCCGCGAACGTCGTGGTTAAACCTTTGGATATTTTGATTATTACGTCGTCATGTACGTATCAACGTTCCGTCATTAATAAATATCTATTCAAACTGTACAGTCTGGCTTCGATCTTTCAATTTATATATTGAGTACTGTTTAAGAATGTTTGATTGTGCTATTAATACAAAACGTACTTTTAACCAAATCCATGATACTATTTTACCAAAAAGCAGGCAAAGCCAGTAAAATATGGTCTGTATTTTATTTATATCATTATTTTTTGTCTGAAAAACTGATTCAGTAGCAACAGATAGAGTCCGGTGATAATCTAGCACGCACTTTTCCCCCCCAAGCAAATTATGAGTGCATAACCATTTCTACAAGATGTATTTAAATCCAGCATTTTTCCTCAAATGCTTCATTTTACCAAGTGGAAACACTTGTAATCAACATTCATATTTCTACCTTTTAGCAATTAAGAAAATAGACATTCATAAAGTTAAAACCTTGTCAACTTGTCAACCAAGGGAGATAATTGTAGGCACTGAAGAATGTAAACAAACTATAAAATGAAGATTTTATTGTAAATACATGAAATTGATCCAGATTTAAAGAACAAAGTTAGAAGATAATAATCTGATTCCTATTTTAGAAATACAATCACAGAAATGTCTTGCTGAGATTACAAAGATAGCTTATACATTGTTTGTGTGGGGTGGGGGGGGGGTGCGTTCACATGTAGATGGAATAAACCAGGAGATGCGCATATATATATAAAAGTGACATATAAGTAGATGGAGTAGTTTCTTTTGGTAACCATGGACCTTGTACACAACAAATGCACTCGGTTACTAATTTTAAAAACATGTTTTTTTGGCTTTCATTATTTATTTCAAATTCTTGTGTTGATATTTACTTGTTTACAATATTTGGTTACAACATCATAGCATTATGACGTCACAGTTTGCATGATGTCATAAAGGGTACTTCAAAACTCCTGGCTGTGTAAATCTTTTTTTGTTAAGAAACTTCTTTGTAAATTTTGCTATTAACCTATTAATAATCTGTTTAATTTTAGTAAATACAAATGTACACCCATTTTTGAACCAGAATTATATGATTTATATATTGAGTACTGTTTAAGAAGGTTTGATTGTGCAATTAATACAAAAATTAGAAAGTAAATGTACAAATTTGTTCTAAAAGATAAGTAGTGTGCCCATTTTTCTTCTTAAAAAGATAAAATTTTTATTACTTTGGAATTCAGTATTGATATTATTTAAAGATATAACCTTCCTATGGTTTATTGTGTCATATATATATAGGTTGCGAAAGCTTAAACTTATCATCCAGCTATAGATATAATGATGCATGAAAGTTGTTGATTTTTTTAAAATCAAGTGTCGAGTTGAACAGTTGAGAGCGTTAAAGTTTGTTCATAAAAAGGCTGAAACGGCTTTATTTTATTTCGGAATGAGTTAAAATCTGGCAGATTTGCTCGTAATATGGAGAACAAAACGTAAATACAGTAAAAAGTGTGAAAATTGAAAATTTGACAACCGAAATTAGTTCTTATTTTGATATTTGGCTGCGCCGAGCTGTAGCATGGACAGTGGATTTATTATTCAATGGAATTTAGATATTAGAGTTGTATTTTAAAAGCAGCTTCATACACAATTGATAAATAAATTCATTAATATAATTTGTTAAATGTATTTGTTATTTTTCAGCTGATTGTGCAAAGCCCATTTCTGGACTATTTTATGGGTGTTTGTACATGTATGTTTCCTTGAGTACCCTTCGGGGTTTCTAAATTTGCGAAAAATTTTATCTGACATGACACATCGAAAATTTAATGTGATATAACTGAAATTATTTCGCTCGTTTTGAGGGGTCTCTCATTACTCAACGAAACTTGGTGCCCGAGTCAGAGCAAAAAATGTTAATAGTTTAATATGGAGATTTAAACACCTGAAGTGCCCCAAGTACGCCCTGAGGCGAAGCCGAAGGGTATACAGAGGTGCTGAAGGTGTTAAAATCTCCATATCTACGGATATGAACGTGTATATCGAATTTATCCCCGGTATTAGTTTGAAATAGTGGATTTTTATGTACTTTTACAACGCAACGGCGGAGGTTAAAGTAATCTTTTCATCATAATCAATAAAGTTTGATTGAAATTTGATAAAAATGAGGCTTTTTTACAAGATGTACGGTACTTCCTTTGGTAGAACCCTACAGTTCTCGAAAAAGAATAGTTTTTTGTTTGATTCTAACAGGTTATTCAGAAATAAATTTTGGAGCTGAATGTCATGCAGAGACGTCCTAATATGGTGACGTATCAACCTCTCAAGTCAGGGTTTCTGTGTCCACATGTGTCCTTGAAACCCTGACAAACTTTGCTAGGAAATTCTCCGGGCTAGACGATTTCATATGACGTCAAATCTTCAAAATATCAACCAATGAAATTGATTGAAAGAAGCAAGTGTTTGGCAGTAGTCATTTTTACTCATACTTGAGTAGGAAGAAAACTTAACACAACTAATAAATAACGCGGTACTAACAAACTATTAACACTGCTTTACAAAATACACTGATTTTCGCATGGTCTATGCAACACATCCGTTTAGTTTAGTTACAATAGACATCGGGATATCCCCTAACCAAGTCGTGAATGAAGCGAGCTTTTGATTGGCTACATTCAGGGATGATGTAGCCAATAAAAAAAAGTGACTTCTAGCCCGGGAATTTCCAAGCTAAGTTTGTCAGGGTTTCGTGGACACATGTGATGTGGACACAGAAACTCTGACTTGTGAGGGTGTTGTTTGTCTTTTAAATGCATTTCGTTTGTTTCTTTTTCTGTTAAAAATAAAACACATCTGGACCTTTTATTAAAGATTTCATCATCTTATATATGAAACAAACCAATTACCATTTATAATAAAAGCGCATCTTAAGTACTTTTGTGCAACTAACGGTTAGCAACACCCGGGTATATGACTTAGCAACGCCCTGTAACATTGGTTTTGTAAAGACGTGTAACTGACCAATCAAATTATTTACTTACGGGGATAAGGGCCCATCTCACAAAAGTAGAGTGAGATGATATAATACATTTCTTTAGGATCAAAGAAAATTACTGCAAAATAGCGATAATATTTCATTTTGCCAAGAAAACTCAAACAGAAGTATACTATAAGCATTTACATGGAAACAACTTACGATTGCCAAGCGAAATATGTCAAAAACGAAAAGTTCAAGATAGCTAGCTAGTATCGCAGTATTTGGTTAAAAGATGTTCTTAAAAAAGGTGTTAATCTCGCAATCTTGAAGGTTCAGTTGGCAAAATAACATTTTAAGTAGCCCTCTCGCATGCAATTTTCCTACAAAATAGACTATGGTGTTTTTAAGCTCTGGATTCGCTTTAAAGAATCTAGTGTATCACAACTGTAAATTGCAGCCAAACAGAAATATTGCATTACTCGAGGCTGTTCGTCATATCATAGCGCAATAAGAAGTATTAGGCTGATTGATTTATTGACTGAATATTGGCTTAACGTTCAGCGAGCAGTATTTTAGCTTTCTTCACAGCATAGAGTATTATGTAATTACCAGTCAGAAAACATATCTAAGGCATTAAATAGAGTGGATCATGGATGATTAACAAACACATTTTGTATTTCTTATGGGATATAAGATAAGGTGCAAGTATGGAAACTTCATTACATAAAAATACAAAACAAGTTGTATATATACAAAATGAATTATGTAATGCTGATTTTGTGAAAGATGATGTACATATAAGAACAAGTTAAAAACCCTTTGTTATTTTAAGTGGATATAAACGTTGTTGCAGATTGCTTAAGTAATCTTATACGTTAAGTTTCAGATTACAAATCACATTTAGAAGAATATTGTGATAAACAAATGTTTTACACAAATTAAACGAGTGAGTTTCAGACTGTAAATAGATTTTAATCCGAAAAGACGAAAACTTTAAATATATCTGAAACAAAAATTGTTACCAGTAAAAACATGCTCTGCCATGCTATAGTCATGTACTGGTTAGTCTGACTTGAACATAATGTGCCGTATATCGTATATTTCATTCTCTGTTGTATATATAGCGGTAGTAGTCCATTTGATACACATGCAACAGATGTGATGTATAGTAACGATGACCATGACTACGTTGTCGACCGTGATTATGAATGAAAATGGCTAATCAGATTTATAATGCTGATTCCAGGAAAAATTATATAAGGGATGATTTACATTTCACATGGCTAAAGCCTCTAATTTCTTTTTGTACAATTTTTGGTGCATAAAATAGATGATATCAATTTGAAATTGTTATTACAATATTTATTTTCATGGATGTTATTACTAAAATTTCCAGCAATTATGTAAAATATTTTGTTTTCACTTCTACTTCTTTTAACTTTTCTGAGACATTTAATATACAGCTGTGTAGGGTAAAGATATTCTTTGCAGAATGACTTTATTTATTCCGTCATTTCTTGTCGATCTTAATTAATATTGCCACCACCCCCCCCCCCAAAAAAAAACACGAAATAAAAAAAACCAAAACCAAATAGAACAAGGGTTGTTGATAGAATAAGTTAGCATTGTGTTAAGTGATAACTTCTTTAATTTACGGTATAATTTGCCGTAAAGTGGGTAATTTTCATAAGGTTCTAATTATCAATATATTTGCGAGTAATTTGACAAAAGACAAATTACAGGTGTTTATGAATTTTAATTACATTTCTCAGCATGGATATAAAATGCTATTAGATCTGAATTTGCAATTTCACCTGCAAAGTTAAAATTGATCTTAAAGTGCTTTAACAATTCAACTAAAAGTTAATAAATGTACATTGAATCTTCTGTCGCCCTTTATTGCTTTAAAAATGTTTTCAGATCGCTAAATAATTACTTTATCATGTTTAAATGTACACGAGATAGTATCTATACTTATTTAGCGGCAAATAAAAGGTCCAATGTTTTCCGTATTCAGTGAATATAACCAAGAGTTCTGTTGTGTATGGATACATATAACATTTCTATTCTTACTACTTATTCGAAACGACTACACTCGTACATGGTCAGGGGTTTACTCAAGAATACTAAGGTAATCTTGTTTTTAATTATAAAATGAAGAACATTTGAAATTACTTTTACTTTTCTTTTCATAAATATTTTCTATTTTCGTCTAAAATAAACTAAACAAGATAATGTCTAGTTATTACGAGTTATGTCTTCGTTATTACGAAATAATTATTTAGTTTAAACGAGTAAGTTATCTTTTTAAAAAAAAATTTTGTGATCCTATTAGACTGTCGTACAAAAGCTGTAGGTCTGACGTGATCGTACCGTTGAACAATGATTTCAGGGTAGTGGTTGCAAATGAAGAATATGGAACGCTAAAAAGACAGGTCTTTATAACGACACATCTGAGTCCTTATTCCGATACCATGACTGTTTCCAAATTGCACAAAAACGACACAACTATCTCGTAATCGCTATACGACATAAAGAGACTATCCCCGTATCAGTATTGTTCCTGGACTTTGATTGATCAGTTACACGTTTTTACGAAACCAATATACCCGGACCGTTGCTAAGTCATATACCCGGGTGTTGCTATGCGTTAGTTGCACAATAGTACCTAAGATGCGTTAATATCATAAATGGTAATTGGTTTGTGTCATATATAGGATGATGAAATCTTTCACAAAAGGTCCAAATGTGTTTTATTTTTAACAGAAAAAGAAAATAAAGATATGCAGTTTGACAAACATCGACGTCACACTATTATGACGTCTCTGGAAGACATTCAGCGCCAAAATTTATTTCTTCGTAAATGGCCGATTTCTGGTACAGATGACCCATTACAGATGAGCTCACGCGCACACATCTGTACTTGCTGCGTCATCCAATCAAAACGCCAGAAACAAGAACGTTGTTATGGAAGCATAACAACGTTCTTCTATGACGTTCATTATTTCCGGCGTTCTGATTGGACGTCAGAGACAATGGAGTCTAAAACAAATGGAGAGTCTATAGGTTATAGCGATGTGAAAATTGTTGGTTTACGAAAAAAATTGGTACTTTCATACGTTTTTGGGAAAGTCCGCGTGAACTTTCACTCGTGATAGAAATTTTTATGTCTTTTGGCTCGTTCCGCTGCGCTCCACCCGCCAAAAGACATAAAATTTCTATCACTCGTGGAAGATCAACCGGTCTTTCCCAAAAACGTATGAAAGAACCTATTATTCTTAAACATCTGTTTGAATCCAACAAAAAACTTGTTTTTTTCGAGAACTGTAATGTTCTACCATCATTTCAATCTAAAACCGGGGATAAATATGTTATGCACGTTCATATCCGTAGATATGGAGATTTTAAGACCAACTCTCTATAAGGATCAAAGGATTTCCATATGGGTTAAGACATGACCTGTCTCAGATTTTGCTGATTTTCATTTTATAAGTTGAAATTGACCATTGGATCACAATGATTGTTTGTTATTTGACTTCGGTTGCCATGGTAACCGTGGCGGCCATTTTGGGCCGATTAAAATACAGTGAAAAGGGCAATATTCAAATCAGGAGAAAATCAATACATATGCAATAGAATTTTTTTAATTTGCTCAATTCAATATCTCATTGACAATATTCAAAACAGTTGCAACACTTTAATATATGTGTGATCAGACTGAGACTATTGAACATGTCAAGAAATAGTGCATTATTCTCTATAATTTTTGGTTAAAAAATATTACCATTTTTGCCACTTTTCTGACTCAATTTTCAGAAAATGCACAAATACTCATCATGAATATAATTACATAGATTGATGATTAATATTCAAAAATATTAAAAATCTCGATGGGGTAAGATAAAATGTCTTTAGAAAACACTGTTAAAGTTGGTTACCATGGTAATAAAACAAAAAACGCAATTTTTGATGTATGTATGACCATACTTCTAATATGAGCCAAGATAACAATTGTTGTCATCATATGTACCTAAAAGATCTTTTCAACATAGTATGACCATAGAAAACTTTCAAGGTCACTTGTGTTGTTCTCAAGGTCACTTAAAATTGATTTTGCTTCGAGATTTTCATATTTGAAAGCTCAATTTTTAGTTGACCTTGACCTTGAGACACTGTACCTTGAAATGATTTCAATGTCATTTTAAGTTCATAGGATGTCTGTTAAAATAATAATTAAGGGTGATTTATTTTTACCCTAAGAAACAGTAGTTTCGTGGAAATATTGAACAATACAGAAATGGCTTTTTTACAATGGCAACCATCTTTCACAGTGTTTTCTATAGAAATCTTTTGTTACCCCATTGAGATTTTTATAAGTTTTGAATATTAATCATCAATTTATGTAATTATATTCATGATGAGTATTTGTGATTGGTGCATTTTCTGAAAATTGAGACAGTAAAGTGGCAAAAATGGTAATTGTTTGGTAAAAAAAATCCAGAAAAAATGCATGATTTCTTGACATATTCGATAGCCTCGTTCTGACTACACATTTGTTTAGTCTTAAAACTGTTTTGAATATTTTCAATGATGTATTGAATTAAGCAAATAAAACGTTATATTGAATATGCATTGATTTTTGAATAACAAATTGGGTATTGAATATAGGCTATTTCGCAGTATGAAAAATGATAAAGAATGACCGCCTCGGTTACCATGGCAACCATGGTCAATCATAACAAACAGTCATCATTTTTGTGATCCAATGGCAAATTGCAACTTATGAAATATAAATCAGCAAAATCTGAGACATGTCATGTCCCAGTTATTTTGGTGCTTAAGAATAATTGGTCTTAACACCTTCAGCACCCTTGTACACCCTTCGGCTTCGCCTCAGGGCGTACTTGGGGCACTTCAGGTGTTACAATCTCCATATCTACGGATATGAACGTATATAACTTATATTATCCCCGTGTGAGTATTATTCCTGTTATTTGATTGGTCAGTTACACGTCTTTACAAAACCAATATACCCGGACGTTGCTAAGTCATTACCCGGTTGCTGCTAACCGTTAGTTGCACAAAAGCACGTAAGATGCGTTTATATTATAAATGGTAATTGGTTTGTGTCATATATAGGATGATGACATCTTTAACAATCAATCAATCAATCAATCAATCAGTCAGTCAATCAATCAATTAATCAATCAATTAACAACCAATCTTTTTAGCAATACTTAAATGACCACAACCTTTAATTGTACAGAAAGATCTTTATGCTAAGGCTATTTCCCTGCTGCACATTTACAACCCAAGATAAACCATCAAAACTGCTAATAATGTACTACGTTCAGTTACTGAATAGAAAGGTTTGCTGTGTTGTGCTACCTAAATGAATAATAATGTGATTTTATTTCAACAAGATCTTGTAAATAGACTGGACGCATTTTGTGAATAATTTTAAATGTTTCTGTAGCAATAGTTCTTACTCTACTTAATTTTATTGATGGAAGATTTGTTATTTTTCAAGGAGTTCTTCACATGAGCCTTTGTTATCATCATTATGAATAAATTTTAATGCCATTTCTTGAATGTTTTACATCTCTCTATTGTTTTGTTCACTGCAGAAGTGCAATGTGACTGGGCAAAGTTGGAAAGAATAAAAAAATGGTATATAGTTAATCGTCCTAATCTATTAAGGTATTTTCCTAGCCTCTTAAGTACATAAAGCTGTTTTGATGCTTTTTTGCAGATAATTGTTATATGTGTGTCAAATTTTAATTGATAGTCTATGGTTACTACTACTAATTTCACTTCGTCTTAGCATTTAATTATATTATTCTTTAAATTAAAAGTTATTTTTTATCATGTGTTTTATTTCCTATACCTTTTCGCTGACATTTATTGTGATAAGCTTCCATTTGATTAGCCTTAAACCATTCAATTAAATTTAGACTGTCAGTTTCCAATATAGTTATTAATTGTTCCGCTGCGCTCCACGCGCCAAAAGACATAAAATTTCTATCACTCGTGAAAGATCAACCGGTCTTTCCCAAAAACGTATGAAAGAACCTATTATTCTTAAACATCTGTTTGAATCCAACAAAAAAACTTGTTTTTTTCGAGAACTGTAGGGTTCTACCAAAGGTCCGCCATTTCGTAAACAAAATACCTAAAAATCCATCATTTCAATCTAAAACCGGGGATAAATATGTTATGCACGTTCATATCCGTAGATATGGAGATTTTAAGACCAACTCTATAAGGATCAAAGGAGTTCCATATGGGTTAAGACATGACCTGTCTCAGATTTTGCTGATTTTCATTTTATAAGTTGAAATTGACCATTGGATCACAATGATTGTTTGTTATTTGACTTCGGTTGCCATGGTAACCGTGGCGGCCATTTTGGGCCGATTAAAATACAGTGAAAAGGGCAATATTCAAATCAGGAGAAAATCAATACATATGCAATAGAATTTTTTTAATTTGCTTAATTCAATATCTCATTGACAATATTCAAAACAGTTGCAACACTTTAAATATATGTGTGATCAGACTGAGACTATTGAACATGTCAAGAAATAGTGCATTATTCTCTATAATTTTTGGTTAAAAAATATTACCATTTTTGCCACTTTTCTGACTCAATTTTCAGAAAATGCACAAATACTCATCATGAATATAATTACATAGATTGATGATTAATATTCAAAAATATTAAAAATCTCAATGGGGTAAGATAAAATGTCTTTAGAAAAAGCTGTTAAAGTTGGTTACCATGGTAATAAAACAAAAAACGCAATTTTTGATGTATGTATGACCATATTTCTAATATGAGCCAAGATAACAATTGTTGTCATCATATGTACCTAAAAGATCTTTTCAACATAGTATGACCATAGAAAACTTTCAAGGTCACTTGTGTTGTTCTCAAGGTCACTTAAAATTGATTTTGCTTCGAGATTTTCATATTTGAAAGCTCAATTTTTAGTTAACCTTGACCTTGAGACACTGTACCTTGAAGTGATTTCAATGTCATTTTAAGTTCATAGGATGTCTGTTAAAATAATAATTAAGGGTGATTTATTTTTACCCTAAGAAACAGTAGTTTCGTGGAAATATTGAACAATACAGAAATGGCTTTTTTTACAATGGCAACCATCTTTCACAGTGTTTTCTATAGAAATCTTTTGTTACCCCATTGAGATTTTTATAAGTTTTGAATATTAATTATCAATTTATGTAATTATATTCATGATGAGTATTTGTGATTGGTGCATTTTCTGAAAATGGAGACAGTAAAGTGGCAAAAATGGTAATTGTTTGGTAAAAAAAATCCAGAAAAAATGCATGATTTCTTGACATATTCGATAGCCTCGTTCTGACTACACATTTGTTTAGTCTTAAAACTGTTTTGAATATTTTCAATGATGTATTGAATTAAGCAAATAAAACGTTATATTGAATATGCGTTGATTTTTGAATAACAAATTGGGTATTGAATATAGGCTATTTCGCAGTATGAAAAATGATAAAGAATGACCGCCTCGGTTACCATGGCAACCATGGTCAATCATAACAAACAGTCATCATTTTTGTGATCCAATGGCAAATTGCAACTTATGAAATATAAATCAGCAAAATCTGAGACATGTCATGTCACAGTTATTTTGGTGCTTAAGAATAATTGGCCTTAACACCTTCAACACCCTTGTACACCCTTCGGCTTCGCCTCAGGGCGTACTTGGGGCACTTCAGGTGTTACAATCTCCATATCTACGGATATGAACGTATATAACTTATATTATCCCCGTATGAGTATTATTCCTGTTATTTGATTGGTCGTTTACACGTCTTTGCAAAACCAATATACCCGGACGTTGCTAAGTCATTACCCGGTTACTGCTAACCGTTAGTTGCACAAAAGTACGTAAGATGCGTTTATATTATAAATGGTAATTGGTTTGTGTCATATATAGGATGATGACATCTTTAACAATCAATCAATCAATCAATCAGTCAGTCAGTCAATCAATCAATTAATCAATCAATTAACAACCAATCTTTTTAGCAATATTTAAATGACCACAACCTTTAATTGTACAAAAAGATCTTTATGCTAAGGCTATTTCCCTGCTGCACATTTACAACCCATGATAAACCATCAAAACTGCTAATAATGTACTACGTTCAGTTACTGAATAGAGAGGTTTGCTGTGTTGTGCTACCTAAATGAATAATAATGTGATTTTATTTCAACAAGATCTTGTAAATAGACTGGACGCATTTTGTGAATAATTTTAAATGTTTCTGTAGCAATAGTTCTTACTCTGCTTAATTTAATTGATGGAAGATTTTTTATTTTTCAAGGAGTTCTTCACATGAGCTTTTGTTATCATCATTATGAATAAATTTTAATGCCATTTCTTGAATGTTTTACATCTCTCTATTGTTTTGTTCACTGCAGAAGTGCAATGTGACTGGGCAAAGTTGGAAAGAATAAAAAAATGGTATATAGTTAATCGTCCTAATCTATTAAGGTATTTTCCTAGCCTCTTAAGTACATAAAGCTGTCTTGATGCTTTTTTGCAGATAATTGTTATATGTGTGTCAAATTTTAATTGATAGTCTATGGTTACTACTACTAATTTCACTTCGTCTTAACATTTAATTATATTATTCTTTAAATTAAAAGTTATTTTTTATCATGTGTTTTATTTCCTATACCTTTTCGCTGAAATTTATTGTGATAAGCTTCCATTTGATTAGCCTTAAACCATTCAATTAAATTTAGACTGTCAGTTTCCAATATAGTTATTAATTGTTCTATGTTGTAGCCAGCATAAGAGATTGTGTTGTCATCAGCATAGTTGTATAAAGATAGCTACCCTGAACCAATTTCAACACTTTATCATTAAACGAATACTTGACTTAAAACCATTAACGAGATCCGATATGTGTTAAAGTTTACTCGGACTTCACGCAGTAGTTATATGTGTTAAAACAAAGAAACTGACATTCCTACAGAAACTTTGTGCGTTAGACAAAAAATATCTTAACTAAAACTATTTCTATATAGGCTGTTTTCCTACTTTATTAACCATGCACGACGACATATTGGATTCATTGCCGATATCACAACATTCTGTTCAATTTTTTCCTTGAATTCTTTACGAAACGTTACGGAAAAGATGAGGAACTACGCGTATTTTATCAAATTCTTCTTCGTGAAAATATCGACGACATCTAGTCGATTATGACAGTTTCCTTTTACTATGTCATAGACATATTGTTCAGTCCTAAGCGCAATATAACAGGTTGAAACGTTTCTCTACGTTATCTGCTTACGCATAAATGCGTGTCAGCAAGAGCTGGAATTAGGATTTCTTAGTTCATTTTTATAGACATGTAAATATTGTTATATATATTTCGACATTATAGTGTTGCGTACACCCTTTTTTATGGAAATACTCACCTTATTATTTAGTTCATATTATCTATATACTCCAGCGACAAATCTCTACTTTTCGAAGCTGTGGGCGTTTACTTTCTGGTTATTTGTTTTTGCAAATTAAATAAGCCTATAAACTTGTCAGCACTTGCTGATAATATCTTGCATGCTACAGATCATGATCTTGACCTCATTATTCGCATGATAAGGTCAACTGTTACACGTGGTGTTGCATTCCAATCCGTGTCTTATTTTGTTATCTTTATTTATATTTACCTTGTATTATTAAAATTATATTAATTGTTTCAATGGACATTACATAATTTGAAAATGCATAATGATATTGATGAACTGTATAGATTCAGACAGATGTGATAATATAAAATACCAGAGGCTCTTAAGAGCCTGTATCACTCACCTGATTTTATAGGCAATGAATATGGCATTTTCCTGATGTTAAACTAAGTCCTGTGATTTTCAATAAACTGTAAAGAGGACCATCCAAACAATACTGCTAGAAAGTTTTGTTTCCATTGGTTAACTGGTTTTATAGAGAAGAAGATTTTTTTTAAAATTTGCCTAGGGTCCTATGTTAAACTAAGTCCTGCGGTGGTGGCCATTTTGATTTTCCAATTGGCAATAAAAAACATAAACCTTAAAGAAGACCATCCAAACAATATTGTCAGTAAGTTTTGTTTCCATTGGTTTATCAGTTTCAGAGAAGAAACCTTTTAAAACTTTTTCCCATAGTGTCCACTGTTAATATATGTAATGCTTCGGTGGCCTTTTTGATTTTCTGATTGGCATAAAAAAAACTTTATAAAGGACCATCTAAAATAATATTGGTAGTCAGTTTTGTTTCCATTGGTTAATCGGTTTCAGAGAAGAAGCCTTTTAAAACTTTTTTCCCATAGGGTCCAATGTTAAACCAAGTCCTGCGGTGGCGGACATTTTAAATTTCCGACTGGGATAAAAAAACATGAACTTTATAGAGGACCATCCAAACAATACTGCTAGAAAGTTTTGTTTCGATTGGTTAACCGGTTTCAGAGAAGAAGCTAGCCTTTTTAAAACTTTTTCCCCATAGAAGCCTATGTTAAACTAAGTCCGCAGTGGCATCCATTTTGATTTTCCAATTGGCATAAAAAACATAAACTTTATAAAGGACCAGCCAAACAATATTGGTAGTAAGTTTTGATTCGATTGGTTAACCGGTTTCAGATAAGAAGCCATTTAAAACTTTTTTCCCATAGGGTCCAATGTTAAAAAAAGTCCTGCGGTGGTGGCCATTTTGAATTTCCAGTTGGTATAGAAAACATAAACTTTATAAAGGACAATCTAAACAATATTGCCAGTAAGTTTTGTTTTGACTGGTTAAACGGTTTCAGAGAAGAAGCCCTTTTAAACTTTTTCCCATAGGGTTCTACGTTAAACTAAGTCTTGCGGTGGCGGCCATATTGGTTTTCCAATCCAAATGAAAAACACAAACTTTGTAAAAGTCCATCCAATGAACATTATGGCCAAGTTTGATTTCAATTGGGTCAGGTGAGCTAAAAATACTGAGAAAAAAGAACTGGTGATATCTGTTATTATCACGGGGGGGGGGGGTGGGTAACTAGGTAAATATAGGGTAATACGGATGTGCGGCCGAATGGGTCACTTTTTACCTCTCCAAAATATATGAAAGGGTATCTTTTTTCATTGAAAAATATATCATTGGGTATAGTTGTAAAATATCTAAATATATCCATGCCTCAAATTCAATTCCCATAAGCCTATGTAAACCACAGTTATTTTACAAACAAAGTGTTCATTAACATCACTTGATCATTTTGGTAGTGAATGGACTATTTTGTCAATGGGGATGTGCAGTAATAAAATATATGAATAGGTCTGATTTAATAATTCAATATATGATTGGGTCTAGTTTTAAACATCCGAAAATATATGAATAGGGTGGGTTTTCAAATCTCCATCCGCAGACCTGTACCTACAAGTATCCTTAGTTACGCCCCCCCCCCCCCCACCCCCCGTGGTTATTATGTGATTCTCCAGCATTGAGGAAATGTGGTTTGTAGTCAGATATTTAAGGAAACTCCCATTATTGCTTACACCAGGCACAAGAATTTGTCAGATATTCTAACCTTGACCAAGATTAGACACTAAATTATTTAGCATTATATAGGACAATCCCTGATGATGGCGGGCCTATATACAAATTACTAAAGAAAAGAGTAATAATTACTCAAAATATATATAATCACCGCCAAAATGCTAGATTGGCATAGGATTGATGCAAGCATATTACCTCAAATTAGCAATAACATATTAAAAACTGTCAAATTGACATTTTGCTAAGTGCCAAGTTCAAGGCAATTATATTTCATAATTTTTTGTAGAAATATACAATTTAAATTAATGAAATGGCAGCATTGATTTTTGGAAGCTAAGGGGATCCGTGGATGTTGAGTTTCGTTTTATTATAGTATTCATTTTCCAAAGGATGCTTACAAATTGTGTGTGATAAAAGGGCATAATAATCTCTTTGTTTTCTTTCCTTTGGATATAAATATCAATATACACACAATGTATGTGCAATTGGAAAAGGCACTACATGGATGTTGAAGTGAAATTTAAAACAACCATCAATGGGGTTCATACTGATTGAATGATAATCAAGTTCAGAACAAATTAAAGATACTCAATTATATGTTTTGTTTTCCACAAAATGCATTTTGCCGAACTATATAAAAGACAAATGGCTTTATACATATGTATTTGTTGTATAAAAGAGATCAATGTAAAGTAAAGTAAAACATTCATGTTAATTAATACTTTAACTTGTTCTTATTAATGAAATAATGTAAATATAAAGCACAAAATTTTATGTTTGTTTTCACAATCTCATAATGATAAATTCGTCTGCTAAAGTTTTCAATGACTTCTCTGACCTTTAATTATTTTTGTAACAAGCAACTGTAATATCTCAGTTGGGAGTCAAATTTTTAAGCTGATAAGAGATGTCAATCATACAGCTTGATCATTCTGATCAACTTGCTAGAGGTTTGTCGCTGGAGTATATACATTGTATATCATATCATAACATATACATGAAGTAATGCAGATTTGACTGAATGGTCTTGTTTTGGTCTTAAAACAACAAATGATTTAATTTATTATGTAGAAGATTTAAATTTTAGACAATGAAACAATAATATCATAGTGGCAATGGTAAATATAATCAGCGTTAATAAGAAATATCTGCAAAGGACATCCAATACATCTTGCATGAAATAGACCGACTAACAAGGTAAAAAGGGCAAATGATGCTTACAAATCGGGATTTAAACAAACCCGCACAAAACCAAACACAAATTAATAGTGAGTACGCTTTGGCTTGGTTTAATACTGATATAAACGCTGTTGTAATGAATTTTTTGTGTAATATGGCCATGCAATACCAGATTTAAACATTATCTCATCGACTTTAGACTGACCAAAACCGAAATGCGTAGATGGTGTCTTTGTAGGTTGCCTAGTTAACTGTTCATGCCTAATATATTTACAGCTAAGTAATGTTAATTGTAGAAAACGATGATGTTGATATTGGCTACATCAAACAACAAACGAACGAACAACGAATGCTAAGTGTTATATAAATATATATAAGGAATTTCCAAAAAGTACATCAGACATCGAGGAGTGCCCTTCTTCAATATAAAGAAAAAACAAGAAATGCAAGAGAGTTCCCTGCGTACTAACTTACCACCCTTGTTGGAAAAACACGATTAGCACCATTCGTGAACATTGGTATTCTATTTAAAAAATAGGTTTAAACAACCCAACAGTCTCCGCAACTTATTGGTACGAGCAAAAATTGCAAAGCCCAGCACTGCCACTGACAGAAGTCAGTCTCGTGGTGACAAACGCTGCAAATATTGCAAACATATGGATCACTTGTCTACATTTAACAGCAAAGTCACGGATAAACAGTACAAAATATATACTACTGTTAACTTCAAGGCTCGACTGTTACATTCTTGAGTGATCAATCTGTGGCTTAAAATATGTTGGCGAGTCCAGACAGCCATTCCACAAACGACTGAATGGTCATAGAAGTGACCTAACTAAGACACAGTTTCTGCCCTGAGCCAACACTTCAGACTGCCCGACCACACTCCAAAGGATTTTGATACATAAAAATCCTAATTATCGAGCAGAACTGCAAGTGGTGACACTCTGAACGGGAGCCCGAGAGAGATTCTGGATTAAAGAGCTCTGCTGTGTACACCTTAATGTAATAAACCAAAAAACATAAATATCATACCAAAAACCAACTTTTATCATTTCTTTATAGATTAATATTGACACTGAAAAAAGGTTTCAATTGGTCGAATTAACTAATTGTTTTATAGTAGAAACACTGTCATTTGTATCGTTGCATAATATTCTAAGGCTTGTATTTTATTTTTGATTATGCAGTATCGTCATGTTTGTTGATCCAATACTTAATAAGTTTACTGGTTGGGACTTTCTTAAGACCCTTTTTGTATACTAACGTATTAGTATTGCAAGTGGTGACACTCTGAACGGGAGGCCCAAGAGAGATTCTGGAATAAAGAGCTCTGCTCTGTACACCCCAATGTAATAAACCAAAAAAAAAAATAAATATCATACCAAAAACCAACTTTTATCATTTCTTTATAGATTAATATTGACACTGAAGAAGGCTTTCAGCTGGTTGAATTAATTAATTGTTTTATAGTAGAAAAACTGTCATTTTTATCGTTGCGTAATCTTCTATGGCTTGTATTTTATTTTTGATTATGCAGTATCGTCATGTTTGTTGATCCAATACTTAATAAGTTTACTGGTTGGTACTTTCTTAAGACCCTTTTTATATACTAACGTATTAGTATTGTGACAACCATAAAATATATCTATCCAGCGGATTTCCGTATCATCAGAAATACAGTGTTAATATCAAATATTTATATATACATCTACAAATTAAGCCCAACACTCTTAGAATAAGATATTTAACACTGTCAAATTTTTGCACACCCTCAGCAGGAAACGAACTCGCACCGTTGTGACACTGTGGTACCAAATCGCCTGCATTATGCCCAGCGGTCTAGACTCCTCGGCCAAATCCGCGATATAAAAATATAGCTTCATTTACCTGGGTGAACCGTAGACATAGACATGGTAAAAGTGTACTAGCGTGTGACGATGGAGTTTTCGTAACCAATGCGTATTAATCTGATAGTAATCTAATTCAGCATTTTTGTATATTATATAGGATGACAAAGTTACTTGTCATACAGTCACAGTAAGTAAATTATATACAAACGTCTAAGTATTGTGACAACCATATAATATATCTATCCAGCGATTTCTGAATCATGAGAAATACAGAGTTAATATCAAATATTTATATATAGTCTACAAATGAAGACCAAAACTGTTAGAATTACATTTTTAACACTGTCAAATTTTTGTCGAGAGACCACTTTACATAGTGCAGGCGATGTGGTGCCACAGTATCACAACGGTGTAAGTCCCGCTGAAGGTAAGCAAACATTTGTCAGTGTTAAAAATGTAATTCTAACATTGTTGGGCTTAATTTGTAGACATATATATAAATATTTTAGGTTAAATCCATTACAATATCATACTTACATGTAAATAAGGAAGTATCTTAATTTATATTTTTATAATGGCAAATAAAAGTTCAAATATTTCTTTTACTTCCGTATTAAATGCATTTAGTGTTAATTACAAATGGAGTTCAGTTGTGTTTGGATAAACAAAACATTTCTATTCCTACTATTTCTTTAAAACGACAACACCGTTACTGGGCCAAAGGGTTTGCTGAAGAAAACTTAAAAGGTAATCTAGTTTGATAATAATAAAAATGCAGACATTTTTGCATAAGTCACAGATGAATATTGTTATAAATTTTAAAAATACAAGGCTTACCAAATGAAGGATAACAATCAACTTGTTCAGTTTAACGGCTCTTACGGGCATCGTTACAACGAGTTGTAAAACCGACATTAAAAATGTCCTATATACAACAATCTGAAAAAGTTAAGGCTTTTTTGGCTATTAAAATAGCTAAATTAGCATTTTCTATTGAACTACCACACATTCCTAGTAGCAGCTAAATTTGTTATCAATGTCAATTCTTTTATTCAGTTGATTTATTTTGTTAACTTGTTCCATTCCTGCATAAACCTGAACCGCTGTTCGCTGAATCAATCAATCAATCAATCAATCAATCAATCAATCAATCAATCAATCAATCAATCAATCTATCAATCAATCAATCAATATTTTGTTTCAGCAAAACTCAAGAAGCCAACACCTTTTATTTTACGGAAAGATTTGTTGCTCAGGTTTTAAACCGAACGGGACGAACGGATGTCAAGGTAAATCCATTTTGTATGCATCATACAGGCGGTTTTTTTATAGCATTTGTACAATTTGAAACAAAAACTAATTGGTTTTTTTTTAATTCTACGACTTTTTATTTATTTCTGTTCTTCTGTTTCTTTTTTTGATTTTTTGACTTGTAAGCGATTTGTAACTTGTCTTTGAATTTTTTTTAATTTTTAAAATGTCAAATAGGATACGAGTCCAATGGGAGCAAATGGAGACCTTGTAATGAAGGACATTATGGACGTCCATGCGTCAAAACATGTCACTGTCAAAGTCCAAGATACAGTAGTAAAACAATCTTGCTCGAAAACAGTCCCTGGATTAATAAACATCGCAGATAAAAGATAAATCTATTGTAGCTGGATCCGTAAAAAATAACTTTTGTATCAACATGACCAATCTGGACAGGAGGTTGTTTTACTAATTACAATAACTGTACTTCGAACAAGACACACGTTTGCAACTAGATGTTGCCGTTCTTTTTAAAAAATATATTTGAGATTCCTTTTCTAAAAAAAATAGACCAGTTTTATTCCTCAATAAACAGCCAAACATTTAACAGAAAATTTTCGTTAGGAATGAAGTAATTTATCTTTCAGCTTTAGGTGTGATATTGTACAAGGATGTGTTACGACTCCAAATCTGATTTGTAAGCTTTATTGTACGTAGACTGTTGATCCTTTTTTACTTTGCAGCAAGGTTTTACAAAAATAATCCAAATCATCTTAGAGTGTACTTGGGTTTTACCTTCAATGTCAGATAATACCTTAATATTCTTAATGAAGAACAAAGCCAGATACTTTAAGGTTTTATGATTTAACCAAAATAAATGTTCCTTTTTAATTTCCATTTAAACACAAAATCTCTAGTTTTAAGGTACAACTTTACATTTAGTGGATAATAATGTTCAGGTGTTTCTACCTTTTGTTAATTTATGGCTCTAACAGTAAAGAATGGAGACTCAAAATCAATTTCTACAGCTCACACGGCACCCAGTAAGTGTAGCTATTTAGTCATGAGTACATCCTTAAGCATGTTGAAATGTATTATAAAAATGCACAAATAAAAAAAATTCTTAAATGTTTTTTGTGGCATCAGACGTTGATATCCTCAATCATGATAACTCTATTAGCAAGAAAGTATTTTAACTGAGAACGATAATATTTTTAGAGGCTTAGTTTATCGATTAACTGCAAAATCTGCAATAATATTATCTGTATATATTTAGGGGCATGAAAATTATAATCACGTCATTGTATACATGTGCTCGAACCATGATCTCGCTCATTTAAATAGTACAATCAGTGAATTTGTTTATATAATGTATCTATGTTTATAGACCAAAAACCCAATAGGGCACAACAAATCCAAAGATATTGTTTGGACACTAGACATGGCAATCTACGAGTGTTTTCAATTAGCGAAAGGTACTTTGTTTTCAATCTACACAAATTATACACACAAATAAAAATGAATTTAAAATAAATTAATATCAAATAAATACCAATTTAAAGCTACTTACTGTAAATAAACGTTTACGCATGTTGCATTTTTACTATATATTTACAGATGAGTTATAACATTATATTTATGTTTATGGATCAATAATCGGCACATTACTTCTATTATATTTTATGTCAGCTGTATGCATGGTACGAACCAAATGGTGCATTTCTACAACCGAACATCAGACAGCAGGATCTCTCAAGATGATGACCGCAACGAAGGCGATGATTACATCGATGAAAATATGTTGAATACATTTGTACCACAAGCACTAACAAACGAGGTTATATTACCAAATATTTCACCAAGTTTACATGAAAATGAAGTACTGACAACAAATTATGCTAGATCACCGTCTATGGTATGTGACAACTTATATTTCAATCCTCGTCATACTGGGACTGACAATATGCCTATACACAACAACGAGTTAATAAGCAGCAACGACAGTTTTCCGAACTCCTATAAAAGATTAATTTATCAGGAATTCAATGCAAATATTTATGATGTGATAAAATGCAAAGAAACGACAAATGCAGTGCAAAATTACGCTTCACATAACGTTTGTTTCACGGAAATGGATGACATTTGTCTTGATTAAACAGTGTTTACCCGTGATCTGGTTTTTTAATTTATAATTATTAAGTCATGTTATTAAAATTATTTAAAAGTTGACATGTTTATTTTGCATGCCCGCAGGCTTATTCATTGGTGTATAACAATATAAATGATGCAACGGTGTTTCAGAGTCAAGTTATAACATTTTCATTTAAAAATTGTTATTGTGAAGATCAGTCACCCAAGAGAGAATATGCTATTTGTATTCAAAGTTTTGTTACAAATGTACAAATTTGTTATCCTGTAAGAATGGCGCTACCTATCGTTTTGTATACGAGCATTACAACACATCTTTTAAAGTCTTATCAAAAGATGCAACTAATGGCAAATGCTGTTACATGTAGAAACTGAGAGTTAACTAAGAAAAAGCAAACACATACAATTGCATGATCCGGTTTCATTACGGTTAGAAGTCTAAGTCTAGAAAAACTACAGATTACCACAACATATTGGGTATGTACAATGCCAATACTATATCTGATGCTTTAAACATGTTTCGGATTTTGGCGTGGATTTATAACGATGAAAAGCATCTTTAATATACGAACGTTTAAATTAAAAAAAAACTAAAATAATAATCTGCAACGGAAATACTAGTAGTTTCACTTCAGGTGTATTTTCTTGTAAAATAACAATTAAGAGATCCAGTATCCTGCAGATTCTGCTATTTAACATTATTTGTGTTTATTTGTAACTTTATATAGCGTCCAGTATTATTCTAGTCACCATCATGGTAAACTTACAGTTCGGACTCAAACACTAAATTTGTATTACGCTTATTGTCATCTTCAAACTTTACTTCGTTTTCATGCCAACATAATCATAGTCACTGCTTTTTTGGGATTGAGATATTTTCATCCTTTTGATTCGTAAAGCTGTCGAAAAAATCTAGCTATTCTGTGGCACATCAATACCGTCAAGAATAATCTACACGGAAGATAACGTGTGTTAATCTTAGATTGTTTGGGTTATGAACAGCAATATGCCTGCTGCACAAGTACAGCACTTGATTGATAATCAAACCTGCTGATAATGTACAACGTTTAGTTAGCGTAATTATTCTACACAATCAGAATGAAATAGTTCTATTTTAAAAGAACAAATTTTGTTCGGCTGACGGAGGTTGCTCTTTTTTTTATCTTACTCTTCTGATTAAATATTTTTCAGGGCCCCGGTTGTTGGTCAAGGTAGTTCGTCTACCAGATATTACGGGGTCTGTTAACACTGAGATTGCGGGTGTGAGTCTCATTGCGATCAGAATGTACTCGACTCCAATCTTAATTGACAAGGACTGCCAGTTGTCATACTGAAGGTATGGGTTTTCTCCTGGTACTTCGGCTTCCTTCCAATAAAACCTAGACGCCATGAAATAGCTGAAACTTTGTTGAAAAGGCCGTTAAAGATCATTCAAACAAAAAATCAATATATTACACGTTTTAATGTATGAGATCAGTAGTTTTATAACAAAGAAAATCAAATACGAAACAAAAGTTACAGAAAGCATGCGAACGCAACATGTAACAAACACTTGAAAACATAAAAAATACGGAATAAGAAACACTGTAGATTAATTTTGATATATATGTTGAGCAAAGGATAGTAAGAATACCTACTTTATAAGTGACGCCTGCCATGTAAAATATCATTTAGAAACCTTAACATACCACATATAAGAACCCTCTGACAGTGATTTAAAATTCTTTTAAAATACGATTTAATAGTCAACTGGCCTTAGATGTGATAATTATTGCTGATAACTAATATTTAGATCATTCACAACTGTAAACACTTTTTTTAAGTTGTGAGCCGTCAATAGGATAAAAAAACCATCAGAAAATATAATACTACATGATATTAATTCTTTAACACGTGTCATCATAAATTGAAAACTTTCAGTAAGGACCTGGATTTCGTCAAACCAAAAAGTTTGTAATCACTTAGACGTTGTTATTATCAAGAATAGCCTTAAAAACAAAGAGATCCATTTACAAACGTATTTTAACCTTGTTTGAAATTTAAAAGTAAACAAAAATTGTAGTCTTACTTTTGTAGAAGATCTAATTAAATTTAAGACAATAAAAAATAGCATGTTAAATATAATCAGCATAAAAAAGAAAACTTTGCAAAAGACATCCAATACATTTTACATGAAGAAAATAGCCAGAAAATATACAAAATAACACAGATAAAGCCAAGGAATGACTACAAATTCGGATTAAAACAAACACACACAACCCAAACAGAAACACAATGTGAGAAGCTGAAAATCATTGACTTTAGAAGGGAGTTCAAACAATACCAAAACTGAATTTTAATTTTCACGAATCGACTCTTTCGAAACGTAGTTGGAGTTTATGTATGTTATGAGCTGTTAAATATGTGGAATGTGTCTTCAGTGTAGCTGCATTACAAATAAAGAAATGAACGTAAATGTAGTAAAAATGAATTGAAATTTAACATAGCGAAATATCGAGATCAAACTATACAAAAATGATGTACGTGTAGTCATATCCAGATTTATTAATTTCGTGCCAACTTAATAAATAAAACAGTGTTGCTTAATTCAAAAATTAACACTTGCTCATGGTAAGCTACCATCTTTTTTTTAAATGCAAGGCTTTTCGGAATGGAACTATGTAGGGTGGAAATACATGGTTTCCATGCATTATTATGCCTCACCGAATTTCAACTAAGTCTGGCGATCGATGTTTTATTTGTTAAATATTTCAATTTTTTGAAAAAATAAGGCATATCTAACTGGGACATTGCAACTAGAATTAAAGATTTTATTTTGCCTGTGGGTTGAATTTCAATATAACCATAACGATTCGAATCTTCGTATGACGTAGAAGAATCTAGAATTTGTGCTAAATTTGTATTTAATGTTACATATAATGAACAAGGTTTATTGATGACTTTTGCAATTAGGAAATGAGATTACCAGAAAGAAAATTCACGTGATTTATCATAGACTTCAGCCCTATTAGTTCTGCCAAATATACTTTATATTAAACAATGTAAACTGATGTTATAATTGAACTTTAAGCATGCATGTTACTCAAACTAGAAAGGCTGATGCCATTACTAAATCATATTTAAATGACACAAGGAAGTACCATAATTTTAATTGATATAACGGCAAATAAAAGTTCTATACTTCCGTCGTAAATTCATCGCATATTTAATTACAAATGGAGTTCAGTTGTGCATGAATACACATAACATTTCTATCTTTACTAGTTCTTTAAAACGGCGCCACCCTTACTGGGCTTATAGTTTGCCCAAGAATATTAAGTTAATCTAGATTTATAATAACATTTGTATAATTTATAAAAGGAACAATATTTTTCCTAAATTTTATGTATTTTACATGCATATGTCTCTAATAAACAAATGTTAATTATAAACCTTAAAAATTGGAATATATTTATTAAATATATTCTATTTGATGTCATGAAAATTTGTTTTTATTATGTGTTACTACAACAAAAGTAAAATTCGTATTTTTAATGGCATGATTGTACTGTTTCTCCAAAATGATTCAAAGTGAGTCAAAATGTGAAATGCACAGCAGGAATTATAAAATCTATATATAATTTGGTCCTTACCATGAACGAAATTCGTTGAATTTTAAGCACTTTACCTCTTTTCATTCTTTAATTGCAGGAATTTAGGTGTAAATTCATTCGAAATCAACATCGCTGATGTTAAAAATTAAAATATGTTTTTAAGGCAGTAAGCGTGATGTAATCTTATTATTGTACTATGGTTATCGGGTTGTTGTTGCAAATAAATAATGTGCTTTGTGATTAAAACAGTGTCGTTTTGCCATATTAAATTGTATGATAAAATAAGCATACAAAATCGGTAACGATTTTTTAAAAATATCTTTTTAAAATAATATATCTTTAGAATTACATTACGGTTTCGTTATTTCGATATCATGACTTTGGTATATTGGCATATTTTAATTTAATTATCATATTATTACATGATACTTTAAAGGATAAAAATCTACATGTTCTGTTTTAACAGCTCTTTCTGGCATCGTTGTAACGAGTCGCAAACCAACATTTTAAAATTCCCAAAATATAATAACAATCAGAAAAAGTGAAGGCTTTTGTGGCTACTATAAATTTTAAATTATCCTTTCCCTTTTAACTATTCACCCGTTTCTAGTAGCAAGAAAGATTTCATGTCAATGGCAATCTTGTTCCCAGTTGATTTATGTTTTTTAACTTGTTTCTGTCGTTAAAAAAGCTGAACCAGTTTGCTCGAATAATGAAACAATAAATAAATCAACCTTTTTCAGCAATTCTAAAGTAGCCACCATATTAAATTATACGGAAATATTCTGTTGTTCAGGTTTTGAGCCAAACGGGTCAAACGGATGTAAAGGTACATGCAAGTCCATCTTTAATACCCAGTAGAGTGTTTCTATAGCATTCCGTTCTATGTGAAATAAAGAACAAATTTGTTTTTAGCATCACGACTTAACGTTTTTAAGTCATAGTTCGAAACATGTAGTTTTTTCTTTATTTCTGTCGTTCTTGTTTTTTTTTTTGTTTGTTTTGTGATTTTGAATTATTTAAGAAATAGATTATTGCGAGCGGGCTTTATGGGAATTAGAACATGGTCAGACCTTATATTTGTCAATATTTTATACCGAGCGAATGTACGTACCTTTTAAACAAAAATATTGAGAAATCTTAACGAAATTGCGTTGTTCCAGTTTGAAATTTTCAGTTCAGCGTAATATGACGTCGGAATTCTAATTGTGACGTCATATTGATTCGAATGTAGAATTGTTAAAAAAATAATGTATCGGGAGTAGTTTAAATCATATAAATCTCAGAATTCAGACTTAAAATAACTAAATTATTAACAATAACGATAATTATGAATCACACATAACAAACGGCATTTGTAAGTCAGTTTTTATATTTACACAAAACACGCAGTTTACGCATGTGCGAACTAAACTTATTGGAATTTTGACACGGCTTTGTTTACATAGCTAAAGCAGGACGTCATATTAGAATGCCTTTTCATATATGATTTTATTATAACCAGATGCGTATAAAACCAGATGCTTTTATGCTTAATTTGATAAAGTGTCAAACGGATGTAAAGGTTAGTCCATCTTGTATGCATAGTAGAGTTGATTTTATACCACTCTGTTCTATGAGAAATATAGAAAAGTTTGTTTTTTAACTCCATGACTTAACGTTTGTTAGTCATAGTTCGAAACCTTGAGTTTAGTTCCTTATTTCTGTCGATCTTTTTCCTATTAAATTTTGTAATTTGTTACCTTGTCATATTTTTATTGATATATTTTAAAACTTTTAGAATGCAACGAGTCCAATTGGAGTAAATGCATACCTTGTAATGAACGACAGTACGGTTTAAAGTGCGCCGGAAAATGTCACTGTCAAAGTCTAAGGTACAGGCTATTAAATTCTGAAATGTAAACCACTAATGAAACAATCGCGATCTAAAACAGTCACTAGATTATTACACTTCGTTGGTGAAAGATCAATCCATTGTAGCTGTATCCGTTAAAAGATAACTTTTGTATCAAGATGACCAATCTGAGCGGGAGGTTGTTTTACTAATCACAATAACATTTAGTTTGATCAAGATATACGTTTGCAGCACATATATTTGTGAGATTCCTTTTTCTAAAAAATATATCAGTTTATTACTTACTCAATAAACAACAGAACATTTAAATGGAAAATTTGAAATGAAGTAATTTATCTCATTTTCTATAAGCTTCAGGTGTGATATTGTACAAGGATGTGTTACGACTCCAAATCTGATTTGTAAGCTTGATTTTATGTAGACCGTTGATCATATATTTAAATTACAACAAATTTACAAGCTAATCCCATCGTTCTTTGAGTAAATTTTTCTGACCTCTACGGAGAATTCCTATTGTAAATTTCACCATGTTTTGCATCCAAGCAACAGTGGGGAGAAACTTTTCATTTACAAATTGTCGGCAGTTTCCGTATCATTTACGAACCAATCAGATTTGAGTTCCATTCGCAGATTACGCAATTTCGCGCCATATTGGTAACGCACTAGCTTTGAAGGATAGTGGAGGAAAATATTCGAGGGAAATATGTATATACATGCCAGTTCTCCCGTAAGTAGGTAATTTTAAGTTATTTGTTTATTTTCTATCTTACAGAACAGGTGTCAACTGTCTTTAAATCTGTAAATATCAACAAAACTTAGTATAGTAAGCGGTAAACCATATCCACACAGGAACCAGACCCCACGGCACGTGGTTATTTTTTGTGCTTTAAATGAGTATAACTTTAAGTTGATAAATTAAAATATATGTGATTTCATTTCTTATATTAAATGGTAGCTAAATAAGGATTATGACGATTTGGAAACTTATTTTTTCGTTAAAGTGGTGTGGGGGAGGGTCCTTTTGCCCTAGCTAGTGCCTGTCTGACATATTTTTCGCAGTTGTATTAGATTTTTTTTATAAATGTTTTCAAATATGCCGTTCACCCTGTGTTTGATATAAATTTAAATATATGATTGTTTATGTACTGTTTAAGGTATTTGACTACCGTGTTGTATTTTTTTCGATGCTAATTACTTTGACCACTTTCCAGTTTACAAAAATGCAACCTAGTGTCCACTTTCGTGTCCTGTTGAAAAGAACAATTGTCTTTGATAAATTTTAAAGCTTCGTGTTAAGGACAGGTATAAAAATCTGAGTGAGGATGTTATTAAAACCCCTAGCTGTGTAAACATGATTGATAATTGACGACTTTCCAATTGAAAAAACGCCACCTAGTGTTCACTTCCAGTACTAAAAACTGCGGCTATACGGCTATAGCCGCAATTTGTCCTGTTGAAAACTTTTGAAATGGACAATTGTCTTTAATAAATTTTCACGCTTCAGGTGAATGACAAGTGTCAATGTTATTATAGCTCCCTGCTGTGTAAACATGATCGTTAATTAATTAACCGATGTGTATTTGGCCATGTACATGATGCTAATAAAAGGTAGAATCCCAGCTGTTTTATAGCTTGATTAAACAAATTTGCCAGTGACATCCTTTTCAGATTCAAACTCACCTGTTGCCTATGCCTATAGTAACATTCTGCCATAGTAAGTAAGTAAGTAAGTAAAACTTTATTTTGATTCGGCATGATAAGAACAATACAACACAAGCTCTAAGGAGCTTTTAACCGAATATATAAAACAGATACATCAACAATAAAAGCAAGCAAATAGTAAAAACATCATGCAAGAGACATGATTGTTATAGTGCATGGGAAAAATTGCAGAAAAACCTACAAACTTTTAAAAGGACCGTTAAAAATTTGAAATAAGTACCTAATAATTTACGAGACAATAAAAATCTGCCAGAACAGAAAATTTATAATGAACTAAAATTTAAAATAATTAAAAATCTATTACATTCATTTGGCATCAGTGAACTCCAATCGGGTTTAGTAGTATAATCAATTTTGTCTGCAAGCAGAACACCGACAATCAACACCATTCCAGGCCTGAATTAGACTTTTAAAATGCGAGAAACTATTTTCAGTTCTAAAATAATTTGGAAGGCTGTTCCATAAAGTGGCAGCAGCAAATTTATAAGTTTTTTTCCATACGTGGTTGTTTTAACATGAGGCACTTCAAGAACGTTTGCATATCTAAAAGAATATTTAGAGTTTTTTTCATTAACTAAATTTTGAAGGCACACAGGAGCAATCTTGTTCACAATTTTGAAAGTCTCAAGAGCCATAGTCCGTATCCGTCTAATCTGCAGGGAAGGCACCCCAGCTTTTTTAAGAAGGGTTTCATAAGTACTATGGTTATCATCATAAACAAAACGAAGTGCTCTTTCCTGCACTTTTTCCAGTTTTTTAAAATTTTTTTCCGTACAAAAGTGCCACGCCAAAGGGCAAAAATTAAAGTTACTTAGGTTGATGTTGATTAGATGAAAATTTAATTGGTCTAGACAAACAATAAACAAAAAAACAAAAAAAAACAATATTTCATATATCATAGTCCTTTAGTGATGGCAGCCGCAGTTTTTTTAACCGGAAGTAAAAGGGGAGATAAATCAAGTTAAACTGGAAATGGGTCAATAAATTTACTGATGTTTATTACCCATTTACCTGATGCTGATCTAAGGTAGAACACCAGCTGTTTAAGTTTAATCCTACGTTACAGAATATTTTCAATTTCAGGGTGTTTGACCAAATGTCAAACATAATGTTAAACAATTTCGCCATGTCATATAGTGATCTAGTGATTTCTAATATGGCGACACTTTTACGCTTGTAACGAAATTGATAGCTCATTCAATGACTATATAAGTGTATACTTTTAAAGCCTTTATAGTAAATTCTTGAAACTTACAAGCTTTACACCTACAAAGTTATAATAGATAAAGGTAAAAAATTAAATTACTAATATAACAAACACGATTAAAAAAAATCGACCCTTCCTACCCATTTTTTAATCTATGTTTGGCCTAATAAATTTATTATTTTCTCATGTGTCGCGTGTTTAAATTATGAAAGCAATATTATTGGTACATTCAATACATGTACATACCTATGCTAAATTACTTATTAATAAGCAATCAAAATATAGACAAAATTAATCACTGAATTATTGAAACATTATGAGCAGGTATAAACAGTTATTTGGGAAAAGGGGGTGCTTTTATTAAAGTATGTCTGGGGTTTTCTCCGGGTACTCCGACTTCCTCCCCAATAAAAACTGATATAGCTGAAAAAAAGCTGAAAGTGGTAGAAAACACCAAACAACCGAACCAACCATTGTACAACACTTATTACCAGCTATGTTCATCATAACTTGTCATTTACTAGTATTAATGTTATACATTGTATTTAGCAGTAAAGCAGATGTTATGTAATTCAGAATACTGCTTTAAACATAGCTGAGAAAGTGTAGGGGGAATTATTCAATTGTGTCATTAGTACACTTGGAAATTTTGGGCTTTTACAGTGAAAAAATGTTTATAAATTTTAAGTAATAAAACACTGAATAACCATGTTAATTTGTATAATTAAAATATGGCATGATGCATTTAAATCACAGTCATACATACACTAGTAATATTATATAAATATGTAAACATAATTATAAAATAAAAAGTTAATATCACAGTCCATGTTAAATTAAAAGTTCAATCAGAAGAAGAACATGATTGTAGTATAATTATGATTAACTGAATGGTTTTTAACATGATTGTAGATACACATATTGGAATTTCAGGATGGATGATGATGATGATGATTCATGATTTTTCTATTTCTGCTGGTTACTGTTGCATTCCACTCCATGATGTTACCACAAGAACACAGTAAGAGACCCAAGCAACTAAAGATTAGATGAAGCAGTATTGAAAAGTGCTATCCACTGATATCCCGAAGTCAATCTGGTAAGAAGCACACTGCAGTCTGTCTTAAAATCTGTCATCAATTTATGCATAAAATAAAAAAAAAATATTGAATAGGAAAGTTATAAAAGGGGGACTGGGTATAAATGTTCTGGTCATTGATGTTTCCACATATTTTTGTGGTTTGTCAGTTATATAAGAAGTTATAAATACACTGCTGTTTTTTACTTTAGTCCCAAGTCAGACTTTCCTGGACAATAAAATTGGACATTAATCTGACAAATTTTTTAATTCAAAGCCTGATGTTAATTTTTACTTTGTAAACTGTTCCATAGTAATTTGGTCTTGGAATTTATTATACCTAATATTCCTATATTCTTAGTGTTTTGATATGACTGAAATGTATAACTGAAGTAAGGTATTTATTTCATACATCAGAAATAAAGTTCAGAGTGACAATGTAAATTTTTAAAATTTTGTAATGAAAAAACCTTTCATTTGTACATGTAATTTAAAAAATTGTTTCATAAAAAATGTTTTTGGAGATGTGCATACTTTAGACAACATTTAGAAACACATTCATGCTTCTGTATACATCGGTTCAAACAACAGGGGTTGACTGAGGTTTCGATGATGAAGAATGGAATAGCACCGCAGACACATATTCTCCTTCCATGCAGCACCCGTACAACATTTCTCGTGCAGCCAATCCTCGCAATAATCACACTGGTACCACCGTATGTTCTGTCTCACTCTTTTTCATATTGGGCGGTTCGGCTGGATGACAAACCTTGCACGGTTTGGAGACATCAGAGTTGTTGTTGGCCTCAGGAAAATCATAGTCCATGTCGTCGTTTTGAAAATCGTCACCAACCCCATTATCTAAACAGTCATCAGTTTCACTGTCACTGTCTTCTTCCGTCATGTCTATCACCAAAGAAGAAACCTCCTCTTCCCTGCGGCCATCAACTTGCCAGAGCTTTTCTTCAACCTCCTCAATCACACGAGTCTCAAATCTAGCCCAGCGCTCCGCATTGAAATGGCACTTGGTCTCTTTGAAAAGCTCTATGACATCTTTTTTTTGTAGGTAGAGTTTCTTCTACCTACAAAGCCTTTCAAATCAGACCAAACCATTTCAATGGGATTGAGCTCACAATGCCGAGGAGGTAGTCTTAAAACCTCGTGGCCATACTCTGATGCAAGCTCGTCTATCAGATACCTTGGACGTGGCTTGTTCTGCTTCACCAAATCAAGCAACTCGGCCTTCAAACTGTTTTTGTCATAATGGACATTGTTCCGATCTAGCCATGCCGAGATGGCCGATTTGTTGCTGGCTGTGTTTGGAACTCATGAATTGGGCACTAAGTGGCTATGATACGGAGCATTTTCCATTATAACCACAGACCGAAGGAGTAGCTTTGGGATTAAAGTTTCTTTGAACCACTCTGTAAAGTGTCCTTTATTCATTTCGTCATGATAATCCGAGCTGTTGGTTGTGGACTCAAAAATAAGGCCACATCCAGGGATGAGACCTTGTTGAGAAGAACCAGCATCTAGGATTATCAACCGTGTACCTTTTCCAGATGGAATCACACGACCACAACCTTTACAGGGGGGCTCAAAGACTGATATTGACGTACTGGGATGGTCAATCCAGTCTCCCTTCACCACATGATTGGTGTTCAGCCAAGTCTCGTCAAGGTATACCATATTACGACCTTCCAGCTGCCTAAACTTGCGTACCTTCCGGAGATATGAAAGTCGCCAAAAACAATGTCTTGTCTCTCTTTGACAAATCTTTGGCCTGATCCCTTCCTTGAAAATCTGGAACAAGAAACGTATACAAAATTTTTACACTGTCAAAAATTATATATTTTATTCCTTATAACTATTTGTAAAATTTTATTCCTGTCTATTTACATCCTGAATATAGCTGAAATATTTCTTGCTGGACAACAATCAGTCAATTATTTCTTTCTATTTCAGTTTAATAGAATATGTTTTCCAACATTCTGGTGGTTTTGTGTGTGGTTAGGTTAATTGATAAAGTAAGTTGATACCATTCATTTTTAGTATTTTCCACAGTTACAAGTACAAGTACAGATGAAGATGTGTTATATAATGTTTTGTAACAGTTTAATGACTATAATAATAATGTTGTCATACTATCACGTGCTCGACGATCTATGCAGTTTCATGAGTAGTTTGAATGACACCAAGTGGCTGGGCTTACACATGGAATAATCCTAGCCCCACTTATTTCAGTGTATTGGAATGGGTATTTTCATCAGGTGATGCGAAACTAGTTTAGCAGAAACGGTTATGTTAAAGAATGACTTTGCATAACACGTAGAATAAATGTATTAAATCATAAAAAGGTAAATGAAACAATCCTGTATGCATGTGCTTTTAACTTGGTTTTATAGGTAAATTGCATTCAATTGTTTGTTATAGTCCTCTCGATTTGTACATGTAGCAGGATGACACATTCTTTTATTTACCGAAATCCCAGTCGTTTAACTGTTCTCTGAACTGTTAATAAAGATACATCAATATCCTTCTCTTTTAAGGCAGACTGCAGAATTGGCATGGTTACCATCTTGGAATTCCGGTACATATCATGAATGGTTCTTCTCACTACACCCTCATCGAAATCATCCAGCTTCTTGGGTGTAACAACTACAGAGTTATTGGTGGCATCATCATGGAGTGAATCAACTACTTCTTCAACTGGAGAACACTTTATCCTTCTCTTTAGTGATGACTCTGAAATTCCTAAGAGAAAATAAAGTGTGAAATACTATATGTCTCTGAAAATTATTTTTGTCGCCTTGGTCTATTTCATGGCATTATCTGTCAAGGGAAGGACATACTTGTTTTTAAATAAGTGTTTATTTTGTACATAAGTAATTTTCAAACACTTGCAGGTATTGAGCTGATATGTGGTATGCGAGTCAACCTAGTTACAATATTGTAGCTGTTTTTTTTAATATGGACGCAGCTACAAAGAGGTCCCAATACTCGTAATGGAGCAGAAACACTCTTGGCATGTATACATATTTTCCGCTATTAAACTGGTTTTTTTTTAAATTTATATTTTTTACTTTCGCCGCCGTTCAGCTGACATTTCTACAATGTCTAATTAAATAATTTTAACACTTTTTCGTAATCATGCCATTGTTGACAATATTTAAATTGTTGAGTGTAGAATCGTATCGGTAAAAATTTTATCCCAGCTAATGCAATAAATCCGGAAAAAACTTTATCCGGATGATCATTTTCTCAAATCGAGTCAGAAATTATGCACTTCTGGAATTCAAATTTTGACAGCAATGCCATGATTACGAATAAAGTGTAAAACTTACGAATTAGGTGTTGTAGAAATATCAGTTAAACTTCAAAGACATTGAAACTGCTATTCTCATTTTCCGGCAATTTATAATGTTTACATGAATTTGTCGCATAAACAATTGAAATCGTAATCAATTTTCTACCAGAAGTAATCATTTTTATGTTTTAAAGAATATACCACCACTTCAATACATCCATTTCTTCAACTTCTGATCATTTCTTGAAATCAGCTGTTTCTATCATCTCTAGCGTTTGTACGAGTTACTTCTCGTTATTGCCACGTCATAGACCGCGTGAACTTTGGTGACGTTAACAGCGGTTCCTTGATTAGTTTCCGCTGTAAACAATGGCTGACCGCTCAATGTTAATTCTCCGTAGACACGTAAAAAAACCGTCACATGGCGTACATAGGAAGACAATTATACCTAACCGATTGTGTGAATCATCTTGTTTGTTTGTTTGTTTGAATGGTGTTTTAACGCCACTTTCAGCAATGTTTCAGCTATTTCATGGCGTCCAGTTTTTATTGGGGGAGGAAGCCGGAGTACCCGGAGAGAACCCACGACTTGCGGTAGGGAATCATCTTGTAAATTGTAATAACACATCTTCACATCAAAATGTAAGCAAATTTATGGATATTTATATAAAAATCGCGATTTTATGAACTCCAAAAAGTTATGACCATGACTATAGATGTTGTTATTTTAGAGAAAACAAAGAGAGAAAATTACAAACGTTGATTCGTTTTTTTAGGCTTGTTTGGAACTTAAAAGCAAAAAAATATGTAATTTTACTCGTATAGTAAATCTGAGTAAATTTCAGACAATAAAAAATAATAGCGTAGTGGGCACGTTAAATATGATGCAAATGATATCCAATACATCTTACACGAAGAAAAATAGCCAGGAAATATACACAATTACAAGGCTAAAAGTCAAGGGATGATTACAAATCCTTGAAACAAACACACACAACATCAAACAAAAACACAATGCAAGAACGCTATAGGTTTGTTGTATACTTGGCCGATATTTCCATGGAATGCTGTTTTAATAGATATTTTTGTAATATGGTTATTCAATACTAGTTTGAAAGCTGAAAGTCGACTTTTAAAGGGAGCTCAAACAATACCGAAAACAAAAAAATGCAATTTTCTCGAATAGCATCTTTCCAAACGTATTTGGTGTTTATGTATGTTTGCGAAGTAAGTTGTTCATGCCATTTTAATTTATTTAGCCTAATATGTAATGTTAATTGCAGATCTCGATGATGTTGATAGGGGCCATATCCACCATAATAACAATAAACAGACGAACAACGAATACCAAGTGTTAGCAATTAGCTCAGATGACCTTCATCTTTTATATTCTCTACCCTAAAGCACGCTGTATAAGTATTTCAGAGGTGCCCCTAAAATCCATAACACTGTAAATTTCCCTGTTTAATGTTCCGATTTCAATTTCATTCCTTATTGCAGAGTTGACGTAAGTTAATATATGCCCAGCTGTTAAATATGTGACATGTGTCTTCATTAGTAATGAAGAAAGGAAAGTAAATGTCGTAAAAAAGAAATGCAAGTTAACATGACGAAATATTGAGGACAAATTATAATGAAATGATGTTCGTAGTGCACTCCAAAATTTCTTTATTTCGTGCCAACTAAATAAAAAAAGTGGTGCTTGAATTAACACTTACTCATGTTAAACTACAATCTTTCCTGAAAATGCAAGCATTCTGCTAATGGAATTATGTAGAATTGAAGTACTTGAGGTCCACGCATTTTTAAGCATGGCCGGATTTTAATAGTAGTCTAGAGATTAAGTTTTTTGGTTGAATGTTTCAAAATTTGCAAAATACAAGGGTTTCCTTATTGGAAGATTGGACTTATTAGAATCAATTATTGTTTTTTGTTTGCATGTGGGTTGAACTTCAACATAACCATAACGATTCGACTCCTTGTTTGAAGTAAAATCTAGAATTTGTGTTAAATATACATGTCTTTATTGTGGCATATACTGAATATGTTTACTGCAATTAACAAAATGATATTACCAGAAGGATAATTTAATTCATTTATCATATAGTTCTGCACAATCAGTTTTCCTACATATACTTTATTATAAACAATTGAAACTGATGTAATAATTGAACTTTGAGCACGCATGTTACTAAAATTACAATGGCTTATGTCATTGAATCATTTTTAAATGTAAAGAAGGAAGTATCGTTAATTAATATAACGGCTAATAAAAATTAAAATAATACTTTTTCTTCCGTACTAAATTCATAACATGTTTAATTACAAATGGAGTTCAGTTGTGTATGGATAAACATAACATTTCTATCCTTAATACTTCTTCAAAACGGCTCCACCTTTACTGGGCCAGGGGTTTGCACAAGAATACTAAGGTAATCTAGTTTTAAAATAATGTTGTATATCGGGAGTCATTTGCATGTAAAAGAAATAAAATTTAGAAAAATAATCTTCCTTTCATAAATATATTCAATTTGATGTCAAGAGATTTTGTTTATATTCTGTGTAATTACCACACAAGTGAAAGTCGACTTTTTAAATGGCATGATAGCATTGTTTCTCCAAAATGATACAAAGTGAGTCAAAATGTCAAATGCACAGCAGGAGTTGTAAAATCTATATATTATTTGGTATTTGGTCCTTATCTTTAACGTATCGAAACGTACTCAAGTGGATTAAATTTCATTTTGTTAAACACTATATCTCTGTTGATTCTTTAATTGCAGGAATTTTCGTGTAAATGTATTCGAAATTAGCATGATACTTTTAAAGATAACAATCTACTTCTGATTTTTACGGCTCTTACCGGCATCGTTGTAACGACTAGTAAACCAACACATTAAAATTCCTAAATATAGTAACAATCTGAAAAGGTGAATGCTTTTGTGTTTACGAAAATTTCTAAATTATCCTTTCCTATTTAACTATCTACCCGTTTCTAGTAGCAGCAAGATTTTTTTGTTAATTTCAATCTTGTTACGGGTTGATTTCTATTTATTTTAACTTGTTCTAGTCGTGAAAAAAGCGGAACCAGTTTGCTGAAGCAATGGAAAATCAATCAATCAATCTATCAATCTTCTTTCAGCAATACTAAAGGAGCATCTACATTTAATTATACGGAAAGATTCTGTTGTACAGGTTTTGAGCCAAATGGGGCAAACGGATGTAAAGGTAAGACCATCTTGAATACTTAGTAGAGAGGTTTTTATAGCATTCTGTTCTATGTGAAATAAAGAACAAATTTTTTAAGTCATAGTTCGAAATCATTAGTTTATTTCCTTATTTCTGTCGCTCTTTTTAATTTTTGGTTTTGTTATTTTGATTTATTTCCTTGTCGTATTTCATTTTAATATATTTTATAATTTTTAGAATGTCAAATAGGCTACGAGTCCAATGGGAGTAAATGCATACCTTGTAATGAAGGACAGTACGGTATAAAGTGCGCCAAAACATGTCACTGTCAAAGTCCAAGGTACAGGCTATAAACTTCAGCAATATAATGCACTAGTAAAACAATCTGGATCTGAAACAAACACTAGATTAATACACATCGTAGATCAAAGATCAATCCATTGTAGCTGTATCCGTTAAAATTAACTTTTGTATCAGCATAACCAATCTGGGGAAGAGGTTGTTTTACTAATTTCAATAACATGTAGTTTGAGCAAGATACACGTTTGAAGCACAATGTTGCCTTTCTTTTCTTAAATTTTTTTGAAATTCTTATTTGAAAAGAAATATATATATTTATTTATATTTCATTAGACTACTTGCTCAATATTTTGCCGAACAAAACTGAAAAATTTCTTTTGGAAATAAAGTTAATTTATTAAGGCTTTCCACTTTCCAGTGGAAAGACTTATTGCATTTTGTCTGTTTCTTATTATTATTATTATTAAGGCTTTCCACTTTCCAGTGGAAAGACTTACTGTTATTAGTCTGTTTCTTATTATTATTCTTATTTTTTTTCCGCCAAGTTTTCTTATCCCATTATAAATTTTGTTTCGCGACATGTCGTAAAGACATTTTGTACTGTGGATGTATGAGACATTACGCTTTTGCAGTTAACCCTGGCTGACCGAACACTTTTTCTTTATGGAGTTATTTCCCCTGTCATAAAAAAGCTTGTGTGCAGATAAACTATGAAACCGTAAAAGATTTCGCAATGAAAGTTGTTCCAAAATGTTCAGCTAAGGATTGCGACACTTTATAACATGTCCCATTAAAGAATTTTTCACCTTCTTGTAGGAGTTATTTCCCCTTATTTATTGGAAGTACATTTTGTACCACTGTAACTCATGAACCAGTGGTGATATAGACTAGATATTTCACAGTTGGTCATCATTGACCTTGACCTTGAAAAAGGTCACAAGATCAGAGGTCAAGGTCATGTTCTAATTTTTGACCCTTGGTTGTGTGCAGATCTCCTCCTTTACTATAGTAGATAGAGAACTGAAACCTTTACCAAAATGTGTATCATATTGAGATCTTGAATCGTCACTTTTTTTATTTGACATTTTTATAAGAGTTATCTCCCCTAGACCAATAAAATGTATTGTGAATTGCATTATATCACTATATCTCAGTAACTATAACAGATATATATATGAAACCTTATATCATTGGTCATCATTGACCTTGACCTTGAAAATGGACACAAGGTCAAAGGTCAAGGTCACGTTTGAAATTTTGGCATTGTCTTGTCATCGCTATTACTTTGAAACGGTAAAAGATAGGCTATAAGTTATAATGGATAAAATGTTGGTCTCATAAAGGCGCAACTTTTTTCTATTTAGAGGGAAAGATCCGGCTTCATCTTATAGGAGTTATCCCCCATTACAACCATTGATAATTAGTTTTTCATTAATTACTTATCAACTATTGATAGTAGAGGCATGGGGTCTTCACTATGGATCATTAGGACCCTTGACCTTGAAAACAAATACAAGGTCAAAGGTCAAGGTCATTTTCTAATTTTTTGTATATATTATAAGTAGTCATATCTTAATGACTTTAAGAGATATTGGCATAAAATCTTCAATGTTGATCACTGTTGACCTTCAGCATGGTCAAGGTCATGCTGTAAAAGTCAAGGTCAAAGTCCTTTATAAACGTTTTTCATGGTACTATGTAGTTTGAATGGCTTCTTCTTTTAATGCTATTGCCTATAAGTAATATTTACGTAGATTAAAAGATCAGTTGTCAAGGTCATTCAAGTTTTCTTACGTCCTATTTAATGACCTTTCTTATTTTTAAAGATATCTAAATAGTTTTTTTAATAATTTTTGTTCTTATTAATTGCTATAGACAAATTACGTATGTTTCTTAGCTTTTTGGTTTCAAGGTCATTTATTTAAGGTCTTCTTTTGAAGTGGAAAGCCTATTAATCGTTCTTTAGAACGATTGAACCTATATTTATTCTTATTATTCTTCCGCCAAGTTTTGTTATCCCATTATAAATTTTGTTTCGCGACATGTCGTAAAGACATTTTGTACTATGAATGTATGAGACATTACGCATTCGCAGTTAACCCTGTCACACCGAACACTTTTTCTTTACGGAGTTATTACCCCTGTCATAAAAATCTTGTGTGCAGATAAACTTTTAAACCGTAAAAGATTTCGCAATGAAATTTGTTGCAAAATGCTTAGCTATTGATCGCGACAATTTGTCACATATCGCACAAAGAATTTTGACGACTCCTTGTAGGAGTTATTTCCCCTTATTTATTGGAAGTACATTTTGTACCATAGTAACTCATGAACCAGAGATGACAGTGACTAGATATTTCACAGTTGGTCATCATTGACCTTGACCTTGAAAAAGGTCACAAGGTCAAAGGTCAAGGTCACATTCTAAATTTTGACACTGTGGTGTGTGCGATTCTCCTCCTGAACCATAAGAGATACAGAAATAAATCTTTTACCAAAATGTGTATCATATTTAGGTCTTGAAAGGTCACTATAAATGATTTGACTTTTGAAAGAGTTATCTCCCCTGGATCAATTAAATATAGTGTATATAGCGTTATCTCAGTAACTATGACAGATATTTATATGAAACCTTATATCATTAGTCATCATTGACCTTGACCTTGAAAATGGACACAAGGTCAAAGGTCAAGGTCACGTTTGAAATTTTGACATTATCTTGTCATCGCTATTTCTTTAAAACGGTAAAAGATAGCTTATAACTTATAACGGATAAAATGTCGGCCTCATAAATGCGCAACTTTTTTCTATTTAAAGGAAAAGGATTTGACTTCATCTTATAGGAGTTATCTCCCATTACCACCATAGATATTTACTTTTTCATTGATAACTTATTAACTATTGATAGTAGAGGCATGGGGACTTCACCAAAGACCATTATGACCCTTGACCTTGAAAATAGAAACAAGGTAAAAGGTCAGGGTCATCTTATAAATTTGGGTATTTATGATAAATACGCATTTCTTCATAATTATAAGACATATTGACAAAGGATCTTCACTGTTGGTCCTTTATTGACCCTCAGCATGGTCAAGGTCATATTGACAGCAGTCAAGGTCAAATAATATTTTTTGGAAATTCTGCTTTTTCGTGTATATAAAATGGTGAATACAAGTAAATGATTTGTTTTTAAACCATTGAATATGCAAATATCAAACACTTGGTAGTCAAGGTCATTTATCACAATTAACGTCCTATTTTTTTACCTTTTTTATTTCAAAAGATATACGAATGGTTTTTCTTTCTTTTGTTTATTTTGAAAAGAAGATTCAATTTCCATATAGCCAAAGTCAATGTCAAGGTCATTTATGCAATAAGTGGAAAGCCTCTCATTTGTTCGGTAGAACCAATGAACTTATATTTAAGGCTTTCCACTTTCCAGTGGAAAGACTTATTGCATTTTGTCTGTTTCTTATTATTATTATTAAGGCTTTCCACTTTCCAGTGGAAAGACTTATTGCATTTTGTCTGTTTCTTATTATTATTATTATTATTATTCTTATTATTCTTCCGCCAAGTTTTGTTATCCCATTATAAATTTTGTTTCGCGACATGTCGTAAAGACATTTTGTACTATGAATGTATGAGACATTACGCATTCGCAGTTAACCCTGTCACACCGAACACTTTTTCTTTACGGAGTTATTTCCCCTGTCATAAAAATCTTGTGTGCAGATAAACTTTTAAACCGTAAAAGATTTCGCAATGAAAGTTGTTGCAAAATGCTCAGCTATTGATCGCGACAATTTGTTACATATCGCGCAAAGTATTTTGACGACTCCTTGTAGGAGTTATTTCCCCTTATTTATTGGAAGTACATTTTGTACCATAGTAACTCATGAACCAGAGATGACAGTGACTAGATATTTCACAGTTGGTCATCATTGACCTTGACCTTGAAAAAGGTCACAAGGTCAAAGGTCAAGGTCACATTCTAAATTTTGACACTGTGGTGTGTGCGATTCTCCTCCTGAACCATAAGAGATACAGAAATAAATCTTTTACCAAAATGTGTATCATATTAAGTTCTTGAAAGGTCACTATAAATGATTTGACTTTTGAAAGAGTTATCTCCCCTGGATCAATTAAATATAGTGTATATAGCGTTATCTCAGTAACTATGACAGACATTTATATGAAACCTTATATCATTAGTCATCATTGACCTTGACCTTGAAAATGGACACAAGGTCAAAGGTCAAGGTCACGTTTGAAATTTTGACATTATCTTGTCATCGCTATTTCTTTGAAACGGTAAAAGATAGCTTATAACTTATAACGGATAAAATGTCGGCCTCATAAATGCGCAACTTTTTTCTATTTAAAGGAAAAGGATTTGACTTCATCTTATAGGAGTTATCTCCCATTACAACCATTGATATTTACTTTTTCATTGATAACTTATTAACTATTGATAGTAGAGGCATGGGGACTTCACCAAAGACCATTATGACCCTTGACCTTGAAAATAGAAACAAGGTAAAAGGTCAAGGTCATCTTATAAATTTGGGTATTTATGATAAATACGCATTTCTTCATAATTATAAGACATATTGACAAAGGATCTTCACTGTTGGTCCTTTATTGACCCTCAGCATGGTCAAGGTCATATTGACAGCAGTCAAGGTCAAATAATATTTTTTGGAAATTCTGCTTTTTCGTGTATATAAAATGGTAAATACAAGTAAATGATTTGTTTTTAAAGCATTGAATATGCAAATATCAAACACTTGGTAGTCAAGGTCATTTATCACAATTAACGTCCTATTTTTTTACCTTTTTTATTTCAAAAGATATACGAATGGTTTTTCTTTCTTTTGTTTATTTTGAAAAGAAGATTCAATTTCCATATAGCCAAAGTCAATGTCAAGGTCATTTATGCAATAAGTGGAAAGCCTCTCATTTGTTCGGTAGAACCAATGAACTTATATTTAAGGCTTTCCACTTTCCAGTGGAAAGACTTATTGCATTTTGTCTGTTTCTTATTATTATTATTATTATTATTCTTATTATTCTTCCGCCAAGTTTTGTTATCCCATTATAAATTTTGTTTCGCGACATGTCGTAAAGACATTTTGTACTATGAATGTATGAGACATTACGCATTCGCAGTTAACCCTGTCACACCGAACACTTTTTCTTTACGGAGTTATTTCCCCTGTCATAAAAATCTTGTGTGCAGATAAACTTTTAAACCGTAAAAGATTTCGCAATGAAAGTTGTTGCAAAATGCTCAGCTATTGATCGCGACAATTTGTTACATATCGCGCAAAGTATTTTGACGACTCCTTGTAGGAGTTATTTCCCCTTATTTATTGGAAGTACATTTTGTACCATAGTAACTCATGAACCAGAGATGACAGTGACTAGATATTTCACAGTTGGTCATCATTGACCTTGACCTTGAAAAAGGTCACAAGGTCAAAGGTCAAGGTCACATTCTAAATTTTGACACTGTGGTGTGTGCGATTCTCCTCCTGAACCATAAGAGATACAGAAATAAATCTTTTACCAAAATGTGTATCATATTAAGTTCTTGAAAGGTCACTATAAATGATTTGACTTTTGAAAGAGTTATCTCCCCTGGATCAATTAAATATAGTGTATATAGCGTTATCTCAGTAACTATGACAGACATTTATATGAAACCTTATATCATTAGTCATCATTGACCTTGACCTTGAAAATGGACACAAGGTCAAAGGTCAAGGTCACGTTTGAAATTTTGACATTATCTTGTCATCGCTATTTCTTTGAAACGGTAAAAGATAGCTTATAACTTATAACGGATAAAATGTCGGCCTCATAAATGCGCAACTTTTTTCTATTTAAAGGAAAAGGATTTGACTTCATCTTATAGGAGTTATCTCCCATTACAACCATTGATATTTACTTTTTCATTGATAACTTATTAACTATTGATAGTAGAGGCATGGGGACTTCACCAAAGACCATTATGACCCTTGACCTTGAAAATAGAAACAAGGTAAAAGGTCAAGGTCATCTTATAAATTTGGGTATTTATGATAAATACGCATTTCTTCATAATTATAAGACATATTGACAAAGGATCTTCACTGTTGGTCCTTTATTGACCCTCAGCATGGTCAAGGTCATATTGACAGCAGTCAAGGTCAAATAATATTTTTTGGAAATTCTGCTTTTTCGTGTATATAAAATGGTAAATACAAGTAAATGATTTGTTTTTAAAGCATTGAATATGCAAATATCAAACACTTGGTAGTCAAGGTCATTTATCACAATTAACGTCCTATTTTTTTACCTTTTTTATTTCAAAAGATATACGAATGGTTTTTCTTTCTTTTGTTTATTTTGAAAAGAAGATTCAATTTCCATATAGCCAAAGTCAATGTCAAGGTCATTTATGCAATAAGTGGAAAGCCTCTCATTTGTTCGGTAGAACCAATGAACTTATATTTATTCTTATTATTCTTCCGCCAAGTTTTGTTATCCCATTATAAATTTTGTTTCGCGACATGTCGTAAAGACATTTTGTACTATGAATGTATGAGACATTACGCATTCGCAGTTAACCCTGTCACACCGAACACTTTTTCTTTACGGAGTTATTTCCCCTGTCATAAAAATCTTGTGTGCAGATAAACTTTTAAACCGTAAAAGATTTCGCAATGAAAGTTGTTGCAAAATGCTCAGCTATTGATCGTGACAATTTGTTACATATCGCGCAAAGTATTTTGACGACTCCTTGTAGGAGTTATTTCCCCTTATTTATTGGAAGTAGATTTTGTACCATAGTAACTCATGAACCAGAGATGACAGTGACTAGATATTTCACAGTTGGTCATCATTGACATTGACCTTGAAAAAGGTCACAAGGTCAAAGGTCAAGGTCACATTCTAAATTTTGACACTGTGGTGTGTGCGATTCTCCTCCTGAACCATAAGAGATACAGAAATAAATCTTTTACCAAAATGTGTATCATATTAAGGTCTTGAAAGGTCACTATAAATGATTTGACTTTTGAAAGAGTTATCTCCCCTGGATCAATTAAATATAGTGTATATAGCGTTATCTCAGTAACTATGACAGATATTTATATGAAACCTTATATCATTAGTCATCATTGACCTTGACCTTGAAAATGGACACAAGGTCAAAGGTCAAGGTCACGTTTGAAATTTTGACATAATCTTGTCATCGCTCTTTCTTTGAAACGGTAAAAGATAGCTTATAACTTATAACGGATAAAATGTCGGCCTCATAAATGCGCAACTTTTTTCTATTTAAAGGAAAAGGATTTGACTTCATCTTATAGGAGTTATCTCCCATTACAACCATTGATATTTACTTTTTCATTGATAACTTATTAACTATTGATAGTAGAGGCATGGGGACTTCACCAAAGACCATTATGACCCTTGACCTTGAAAATAGAAACAAGGTAAAAGGTCAAGGTCATCTTATAAATTTGGGTATTTATGATAAATACGCATTTCTTCATAATTATAAGACATATTGACAAAGGATCTTCACTGTTGGTCCTTTATTGACCCTCAGCATGGTCAAGGTCATATTGACAGCAGTCAAGGTCAAATAATATTTTTTGGAAATTCTGCTTTTTCGTGTATATAAAATGGTAAATACAAGTAAATGATTTGTTTTTAAACCATTGAATATGCAAATATCAAACACTTGGTAGTCAAGGTCATTTATCACAATTAACGTCCTATTTTTTTACCTTTTTTATTTCAAAAGATATACGAATGGTTTTTCTTTCTTTTGTTTATTTTGAAAAGAAGATTCAATTTCCATATAGCCAAAGTCAATGTCAAGGTCATTTATGCAATAAGTGGAAAGCCTCTCATTTGTTCGGTAGAACCAATGAACTTATATTTTCTTTAATTTTTTCAGCTTCAGGTGTGATATTGCACAAGGATGTGTTGAAACTACAAATCTGATTTGTAAGCTTCATTTTATGTAGAGTGTTGCTCACTTTAAAATTTCAACAAATTTAAATCCACATTATCTTATAGTATACTTTGGTTTTACCTTCAATGTAAGATAAAACCTTAATAGACTCAAAGGAGCATAAAACCAGATGCCTTATGTTTTATAATATAATCACAATAAATGTTGCTTTTAAATTTTAATTCAAACATAAAATAAAAATCTAGTTTCACAGTAAAATTTGTCATTTAACGAATAAGAATCAAGTGCTTTTTGTACTTATTAATTCCTAGCGCCTACAGTAATGAATGCAGACACAAAATCTACTACAGCAGCTAACACGGCACACAGTATAGCTATTTAGTCATGAATACATCCTGAAGTCAGTTGAAATATATTACAGATTTCTATATGATTTTGTGTAAAGTCAGATGTTAATATCTTCTCAATAATGACCACTTTATTAGCAAGAAGACTTTTTTATTTTTTGTTAGCTTGTTCTTCTTGAATATATCTGAAATATTGTTTACTGGATATTAAGTAAACATTCAATAAATCGATCATATTTTACTGAAAAAGACAACGTTTTTACTGCAAAATCCGCAACAGTTGTATCTATATTTATTTAAGGTCAGGAAAATCACTATTACGTCATTGTATATATGTGCTCGATAGCTATGTGCTCGATAGCTGGAACCGGAATATTGCTCGTAGCAATGGGTACAATTTGGAAACTCAGATGTGGAAAGCAGCTTAGCCTTGAAAGTTTAGGAAAATTATTCTGTCTTCATAACACTGCCAAATGGAACATGTTACATAAAAAGAGCATCGAGCTACATTGTAACGTCTATGATTATATCGACGAAAAGGCCATGATCAAAACATGAACGCCAGCTGCAAAGGACATTGAATGTTTTATATTCATTACCTTAGCACTTTTAACATGACATAAGAATTTAGAAATAAATACGTTTGAATGCTCAAATGTAATACATATTGCAAATTAAAACATTCTGGGACGAATTTGCATTATATTTTAATTAGACAAATACACACCAGGGCAAAGCTATGTCGGTCCCTTTAAATAAAAGTATTTAAGTTTTTAATGTTCAAATTGTTTTAACTTTATTAATTCATAGCGCATACAGTAAAGAATGGAGACTCACAATCAACTACAGCAGCTAACACGGCACAGAGTAATTGTAACTAATTAGTCATGAGAACATCATGATGCATGTTGAAATGTATAACAAAAAAGCTAAATAGAAAAGATTTCTGAAATGTTCTGTGGCATCAGACGTTAATATCATCAATCATGATAACTGTATTAGCAAGAAGACGAAATATCTTCCAATGATTTATTATTCTTTAACTTGTTCGTCTTGAATATATCTGAAATATTGCTAGCTGGACGTTAAGCAACATTCAACACTGGAAAAGTAAAAGCTTAACATAAAGATTCAAAAAACAAATCAAACATTTTGAAATACAAAGGTATGGTTTTTTGGTTGAAAACCCTAATATTTTTAGATTTTTAGTTTATCGACTAACTGTAACATCTGCAACAGTGTTATCAGTATATATTTTAGGTCATAATCACGTCATTGTATACACGTGCTTGAAGCATAATCTTGCTCATGTAAATAGTACAATCAGTGAATTGTTTATATGACGTATCTATGTTTAATGACCAAAAACCCAATAGTGCACAACAAATCCAAAGACATTGTTTGAACACTTGACATGACAATTTACGAATATATTTAATCAACGAAACGTACTTTGTTTTCAACCTACACTGATTATACACTCACAAAGAAATAAATTTAGAGTAAATTAATATAAAATTTAAAAGCTAGTTACTGTAAATTAACGTTTACGCATGTTGCATTTTTGCCATTTATTTACAGATGAGTCATTAAAGTACATTTATGGACCAATAATCGGCACACTACTTCTATTATATTTTATGTCAGCTGTATGCATGGTATTGTTTAAACGAACCAAATGGTGCATTTGGACAACCGAACGTCAGATAGCAGGATCTGAAGATGGTGACCGCAACGAAGGCGCGTATCATTACATCGATGAAAATATTTTTAATACAGTTGCACCACAAGAACTATCAAACGAGGTTATATTACCAAACATTTTCCCAAGTTTACATGAAAATGAAGTACTGAGTACAAATTATGCTAGATCACCGTCTATGGTATGTGACAACTTATATTGCAATCCTCGTCATACTGGGACTGACAATATGCCTATACACAACAACGAGTTAATAAGCAACAACGACAGTTTTCGGAACTCCTATCAAAGATTAATTTATCAGGAATTTAATGCAAATATTTATGATGTGATACAATGCAAAGAAACGACAAATGCAATGCAAAATTACGTTTCACATAACGTTTGTTTCACAGAAATTGATGATATAAGTCTTGATTAAACAGTGTTTACCCGAGATCTGGTTTTTTTATAATTAAATCATGTTATTGAACTTATTTATAAAGCTGAATGAATTATTGTATAAATTAATTTTTTTTTATTGTGAACATCAATCCGCCACGAGAGAGTACGTTATTTGTATCCAAATTATGGAAATAATGTAGTGTTATCCTTTACGAATGATGCTACCTATCGTTTTGTATACGTGCAATAAAACTCTAGTATTATCAAAAGATGCAACTAATTGCAAATGCTATGGTATTAAGAAACGGATGGTTATCTAAGAACAATAGCAAACATATAAAATTTAATCAGCAGGTTACAATTACGATTACAACTCTTAAGACTAGAACAACTACAGATTTCCACAACTGATTGGGTATGTACAATGCCAATAATAGATCTGATGCTTTAAACATGTTTCGGATTTTTTGAAGACTTTATACAAACCGTATTGAAACAATCATTGAAGTAAATATGAATTTATATATTCACTATAAACAACAGAATGGCTGAAAACCAGCAGATTCCAATGAAATCTGTAAAAATATGATGGACATTAATTTGAGTCTGACATTGAAATAATGACAATGTATACTGAGTAATCTATATACTTAATTTATTGGATGATGTTGCGACAAAATGTGAAGTCAGATGAACCATAGCGCTGAACAGCATCTTTTATATACGAAGGTTTAAAATAATAAGAACTAAAAATAAAAAGCAGAAAAATGCGGAACGCTGTTTGTAACGAAATACTAGTAGTTTTACATCAGGTGTATTTTCTTGTAAACAACAACTAAGCGAACCGGTATCTAGCCGATTTTGCTAGATAACGTTATTTAGGTTCATTTGTAACGTTATTTGGCAGTACTATTCTAGTCATCATAATGGGAAAACTTCTAGCTATTCTGTGGAACATCAAAACCGTCAGGAGTAATCTATACGAAAGATAACGTGTGTTAAACTTAGATTATTAGGGTGATAAATAGCCTAGAACTAAAACTGATGAAGACACTTTTTGACATAGAGGTTCATAAAAAGCTATTTGCATGTAGCAGAAGTACAACACTTGATTAACCCTCAAAAACTACTGATAATGTACAACGGTAATTTAGTGTTTATTATTCTACATAATTAGAATGCAATAGTTCTATTTTAAAAGAACAAATTCTATTCCACTGAATGCCGTTGCCCTGCCTCTATCTTGTTATATCGGGTCAATATAGGGCCCTGGTGGCCGAGTGGTCTGTCAACACTGTGGTTGCGGGTTCGAGTCTCACTGCTGGCAGCGTGTACTCGACTCCAATCTGAATTGAAAAGGACTGCCAGTTGTCCTTCCCAATGTCAGAGGTTTTCCAAGGTTTCCTCCGTAAATAAAACCTGGATGCCATGCAATATCTGAAAAATTGCTGAAAGTGGTGTTGAACATCATTAAAACAAACAATCATAATATTACACATTCTAATGTATGAGCAAAATAGATAAATTGGTAATAATCTGTTAAGGAAAGGATAGTAACAATACCATACTTTAGAAGTGACGCCTGTCGTATTACCTAAGGTAAAAATATATAGTTTAGAACCATTTATATACAGTACTTGAGATTGAAGACGCAACACTTTTATCAATCCGTCAGCGATCCGTCAGCGTTCCAAAATCCGTCACCAATCAGTTATCAATCAGTCAGATCAGTCAAATCGTTCCCAATCCGTCCATCCGTCAATTGACGGATTGGAACGATTTGACTGATCTGTCGGATTGATTTGGACTGATCGCTCCAATCCGTGCATTCAACTTCCGGTTAGTAAAATTAATATTTCGAAATGTGAAAATTCGTTTCACTCGCAAATATTAGAAGTATAAAAATGTCAACTGTTATGTCCTCATTGATGGATCGTTTTATCTAATATTAAGGCTAAAACTGGTCCAAAGTTATTAATAAAAAACATGGAAATTCCCCCAATCTATTACTAATGCATCTGTGACGAAATATAAACATTACATAGTGTAACAAAATAATTAAAACAAAGTAAATTTAAAAACGCACACACACAATGACTTTAAAAAGCATCTCGCATCAAGGCGCACGTCCGTATTTTGAAAGCGGAAAACGTCTAGTCTAAAGTTATAAATGATAAATGGAAATCCCCCCCTAAAAAAAATCTATCACTAATGCATCTTTGACGGCATATAAACATCACATAGTGTCATTTTATTAAAAAATAATTAAAAAAAGAAATGAAAAAAAAAAAAAACACACAATAAATTCAAAAAATATTTGACCTCGCATGCCAAGGCGTACATCTCGTATTTGTCTTCGAAAAGTTTTAAAGCGGAAAAAGCGAGAAACACGAAAAACGTGAAGGCGAAATCGTAACATTTTTCCACTTCGCCTTTTTGCGTTAGCATTATATGTATTTTTGAAGTTTGTTTAACACTATTTTTGAAAAATTATATTAGTTTATATAATATGACGTCGAGTGTTTATTGGGAAGAGCTGGAGTACCCAACGAAACAGCAAAGTTTCGACAGGAAAACTGGTGCACTTTGCAAATTTATAGGGATGTGTCGAGCACACCATCTCGCTGTAAGGATCAAACTTGGTGATCAATAGTAGGTTACTACTACCTTAACCTCCGAGGTCGTGATTTTTTTATTGTAAACGCTTAAAAAGATATCATTTGTCGTGGTTTGATCAGTTTTTTTTCTTTGCCACAGTTCCTATGAATTCTGGTGTATAATACTGAATAAGATTTACGACAAAAGCGAAAACATATATTTATATATTTTATTAACTACCCCATAGTGTCACATGAATTTACACAGAATTAAATAAAGAATAAACTTATGTGCCGCAGTTCCTAAAAATTACTCTGTATAATACTGAATAAGATTCACGACAAAAGCGAAAACATCTATTTATATATTTTATTCACTATATATCTCACTGTGTCACATGAATTTACAGAGAATTAAATCTCAAATAAAGAAGAAGGGGCCTCGTTGGCCGAGTGATCAAGGTAGTTCGTCGGGGTTTTTCTCCGGGTACTCCGGCTTCCTCCTCCAATAAAAACACCATTCAAACAAACAAACAAATAAAGAATAAACTACTGTGCCACAATTCCTAAGAATTCCGGTGTATAATACTGAATACGATTTACGACAAAAGCGAAAACATCTATTTATATATTTTATTCACTATCTCATTGTGTCACATGATTTTACACAGAATTAAAAATAATAAAGATTAAACTACTAACAGCGTTTGTATATCGAAGCTTATGAGTTACAAATGCGAACATGTACGCGTGATACGAAAATCAATTCTGCTTTCGCATTTTAGCCGTCGTAATTGTTTATTTTACGATTTCTTTTAAAGTCATTCCACAATTAAAGATATATAAGTATAAATGGTTTCCTTTAAATTAGGAAGTACTTGAAATTGGTTGATAGGCTTAACAGAGCTGCCCAGCGCGTCCTCAGCTGGCGGACATGGCATGTTCTCCCGTTATTTATATATATTTTTTTGTGGGGGGGGGGGGTGGGGGTGGTTCAGGTCATATTAAAATTGCCGCGAACCATAGTGACATGTTTAGAGAGTGTCACGCTCCTTGTACGAAAAAAAAGTAAATCTTAATCCCCAACCCATGCCCCATATTTTTCAAAATTGCCCTTATGTCCATCTTTCTCTAATTGATTGAAGGAGCCGAGTGGTGATGTTAGTTCATCAACTATTGATCACGTGGTCTGTCAACACTGAGGTTTCGTGTTCGAATCTCACTGCAGGCAGGGTGCACTCGACTTAATTGAAAGGGAGCCAGTTTTCCTACTGGAGGACGGGTGTTTTATCCGGGTACTCCGGTTTCCTTCTCAAATAAAAACTGGACGCCATGATATAGCTGAAAAATTGCTGAAAGTGGATTAAACATTATTTAAACAAGCAAACAAATCTAATTGATTTATATTTAACTTATTCTCGTCATGAATAGAGCTGAAATACTCTCGCTGAAAGAAAAGCAAACAATCAATCAATACAATTAGTTATTGTTTAAATTGAATGACACTTTTTTAAAGGCAAGTTTTGAAATGGTTCTGTTTCGTCGATATGACACGTTAATGACAATGTTCAGACCTAAACAATTTATAACGTTTTGTTAAAAAAAATTACTATTTCTTACTGAAACATGTGTCTATCTGTTACACATTTTTACGCTTAACCTCAGTATTCGCAGACAATTCTCCCCGGCGTTATTGGGGCCTAAGTGGCTGATTGGTTAGTCATCTACCAGCTGTCACATGCCTGTCAACAGGTTGTGGATTTTCGAACGACTGCAGATAGGGTGCCCCCAATTCCACTTTAATTGACAAAAGACTGTCGGTTTTTTTACCTGTACTCCGGCTTTCTCCCACCCCACCCCCAATAAAAAATGGCCGCCATGAAACAAATGGAACAATCCAGCGTAATTGTATGTATACTTTTTTAAACAAATTTTATTGCCTGTCCAATAAAACTTGCGACAAGAATTGCTGTATATTTTACAATACAACTTTTGTTTAGTAAACAATGCGTTTTGATTGACAATGATTGTTTAACAGTTGAACAATTGTTATACACAACAGTTTTATAATTGTATTTAAAATGTTGTAGACAAAATAAAAACACGCAGGCATACATTTAAGTAACTAATAAAGATGTCAAAAAGAGGCCACGTTCTTTCCTAAATGTGAAATAAATCTGTTACTAATTGGGGGGAGTCGGGTCGGCTTAATATATGACAAAAAATATACATGTAACAGGTCGCAAAAAATCACGAGTCGCGGGAATAAAAAAAGAGAATCAATAATGGATTACGAAAAAAAACATTTACCTCTTCGTTACTGATATGCCTTAAATAGAAGTTTTTTTAAGGTTTACAGGACTCGGTTCCCAGATATGTCCTGCTTTAAAGAAATGTGCTTAATTATATAATATAAAGAAAAAAAATTCTTTAAATATGTTTATTTATTCATTTAGAACGAGACATTGTATTAACAATTCTTTTAAACGCATGTTTTTATTTTATTATAAAAAGGTATAATAAATGCATATATTATATACAAATGACGCAGAATCCGTTTTATCTTTAAATTATTAATTTATACGAATCCGTCAATAAACTAACCGATTTATGCATATAGTTAAATGACGGATTCTGGATCGCACTGATTGGACTGATCGCACTGATCGCTGACGGTTACCAAGGTAATGACGGATTCATAATTTTGGACGGATGTCGTCATCATCAATCAGTCAGCGATCCGTCAGCGTTCCAAAATCCGTCAGCAATCAGTTATCAATCAGTCAAAGTGTTGCGTTTACGGGTGCAAGTACTGTACCACATATAAGACATGTCCTTTTTTAAACTCTTGTTAGTTCAAACCGAAAACGTTCGGTAAGGTATTTCGTCAAACATGAAAAGTTGTAATCATTTAGATGTTGTAATTTTAATGAAAACAAAGATAGCCAATTACAATCGTTGATTTCCCCTCATTTTAGGCTTGTTTGGAACATAAAAGCAAAGAAATATGTTATTTTACTCATATAGTAAATCTGAGTAAATTTCAGACATTAAAAACAAATAGCGTGGTGGGCACGTTAAATATGATGCAAAGGATATCCAATACATCTTACACGAAGAAAATAGCTAAGAAATATACAAAATTACAAGGCAAAAATTCAAGGGATGATTTCAAATCCTTGAAACAAACACACACAACATCAAACAAAAACACAATGCAAGAACGTTTGAAGAAGGTTTGTTGTATACTTAGCCGATATTTCAATGGAATGCTGTTTTAATAGATATTTTTGTAATATGGTTATTCAATACTAGTTTGAAAGCTGAAAGTCGACTTTAAAAGGGAGCTCAAAGAATACCGAAACCAAATTGAAATTTTCTCGAATAGTATCTTTCAAAACGTATTTGGTGTTTATGTATGTTTGCCAAGTAAGTTGTTCATGCCATTTTAATTTATTTAACCTAATATGTAATGTTAATTGCAGATCTCGATGATGTTGATAGGGCCATATCCACCATAATAACAATATACAGACGAACAACAAATACCAAGTGTTAGCAAATTAGCTCAGATGGCCTTCATCATTTATATTCTCTACCCTAAAGCACTCTATATAAGTATTTCAGAGGTGCCCCTAATAACCATAACACTGTAATTTTCCTTAATGTTCCGATTTCAATTTCATTCCTTATTGCAAAGAGTTTACGTCAGTTGATATATGCCCAGATGTTAAATATGTGACATGTGTCTTCATTAGTAATAAAGAAAGAAAAGTAAATGTAGTAAAAAAGAAATGCAATTTAACATGACGAAATATTGAGGACAAATTATAATGAAATGATGTTCGTAGTGCACTGCCAAATTTCTTTATTTTGTGCCAACTAAATAAAAAAAGTGGTGCTTGAATTAACACTTGCTCATGTTAAACTACAATCTTTCCTGAAAATGCAAGCGTTCTGCCAATGGAATTATGTAGAATTGAAGTACTTGAAGTCCACGCATTTTGAAGCCTCGCCGGATTTCCATAATAGTCTAGAGATTAAGTTTTTTGGTTCAATGTTTCAAAATTTGCAAAATACAAGGGTTTCCTTGTTGTAAGATTGGACTTATTAGAATCAATTATTGTTTTTTGTTTGCATGTTGGTTGAACTTCAACATAACCATAACTATTCGACTCCTGGTTTGAAGTAAAATCTAGAATTTGTGTTAAATATACATGTCTTTATTGTGGCATATACTGAATATGTTTACTGCAATTAACAAAATGATATTACCAGAAGGATAATTTAATTCATTTATCATATATTTCTGCACAATCAGTTTTCCTACATATACTTTATTATAAACAATTGAAACTGATGTAATAATTGAACTTTGAGCACGCGTGTTACTCAAATTACAATGGCTTATGTCATTAGATCATTTTTAAATGTAAAGAAGGAAGTATCGTTAATTTATATAACGGCTAATAAAAGTTAAAATAACACTTTTACTTCCGTACTAAATTCATAACATGTTTAATTACAAATGGAGTTCAGTTGTGCATGGATACACATAACATTTCTATCCTTAATACTTCTTCAAAACGGCTCCACCTTTACTGGGACAGGGGTTTGCACAAGAATACTAAGGTAATCTAGTTTTAAAATAATGTTGTATATCAGGAGTTATTTGCATGTAAAAGAAATAATATTTAGAAAAATAATCTTCCTTTCATAAATATATTCAATTTGATGTTTGTTTGTTTGTTTGTTTGAATGGTGTTTTAACGCCACTTACAGCAATTTTTCAGCTATTTCATGGCGTCCAGTTTTTATTGGGGGAGGAAGCCGGAGTACCCGGAGAGAACCCCCGACCTGCGGTAGGAAAACTGGCAATCCTTGTCAATTAAGATTGGAGTCGAGTACACCCTGTCGGCAGTGAGAATCGAACCCGCAATCTCAGTGTTGACAGACCACGTGATCAATAGTAGACGAACTACCTTGACCACTCGGCCACCGAGGCCCCCTTCAATTTGATGTCAAGAGATTTTGTTTATATTCTGTGTAATTACCACACAAGTGAAAGTCGACTTTTTAAATGGCATGATAACATTGTTTCTCCAAAATGATACAAAGTGAGTCAAAATGTCAAATGCACAGCAGGAGTTGTAAAATCTATATATTATTTGGTATTTGGTCCTTATCTTTAACGTATCGAAACGTACTCAAGTGGATTAAATTTCATTTTGTTAAACACTATATCTCTGTTGATTCTTTAATTGCAGGAATTTTCGTGTAAATGTATTCGAAATTAACATGATACTTTTAAAGATAACAATCTACTTCTGATTTTTACGGCTCTTACCGGCATCGTTGTAACGACTAGTAAACCAACATTTAAAATTCCTAACTATAATAACAATCTGAAAAGATGAATGCTTTTGGGGTGAGGAAAATTTCTAAATTATCCTTTCCTATTTAACTATCTACCCGTTTCTAGTAGCAGCAAAATTTTCTGTTAATTTCAATCTTGTTACGGGTTTATTTCTATTTGTTTTAACTTGTTCTAGTCGTAAAAAAGCGGAACCAGTTGGCTGAAACAATGGGACAATAAATCAATCAATCAATCTAACAATCTTCTTTCAGCAATACTCAAGGAGCATCTACATTTTATTATACGGAAAGATTCTGTTGCACAGGTTTTGAGCCAAACGGGTCAAACGGATGTAAAGGTAAGACCATCTTGAATACTTAGTAGAGAGGTTTTTATAGCATATCTGTTCTATGTGAAATAAAGAACAATTTTTTAGTCATAGTTCAAAATCATTAGTTTATTTCCTTATTTCTGTCGCTCTTTTTTATTTTTGGTTTTGTTATTTTGATTTATTTCCTTGTCGTATTTCTTTTTAATATATATATTTTTTTAATTTTTAGAATGTCAAATAGGCTACGAGTCCAATGGGAGTAAATGCATACCTTGTAATGAAGGACAGTACGTATAAAGTGCGCCAAAACATGTCGCTGTCAAAGTCCAAGGTACAGGCTATAAACTTCAGCAATATAATGCACTAGTAAAACAATCTGGATCTGAAACAAACACTAGATTAATACACATCGTATATCAAAGATCAATCCATTGCAGCTGTATACGTAAAAAGTCACTTTTGTATCAACATAACCAATCTGGGCTAGAGGTTGTTTTACTAATTTCAATAACATGTAGTTTGAGCAAGATACACGTTTGAAGCACAATGTTGTCGTTCTTTTCTGAAATCTCTTTTGAAATTCTTATTCGAAAAGAAATATATATATATTTATTTATATTTCATTAGACTACTTGCTCAATATTTTGCCGAACATAAAACTGAAAAATTTCTTTTGAAAATAAAGTTAATTTATGACTTTATTTTTTCAGCTTCAGGTGTGATATTGCACAAGGATGTCTTGAAACTACAAATCTGATGTGCAAGCTTCATTTTATGTAGAGTGTTGCTCACTTTAAAATTTCAACAAATTTAAATCCACATGATCTTATAGTGTACTTTGGTTTTACCTTCAATGTAAGATAAAATCCTAATAGACTCAAAGGAGTATAAAACCAGATGCCTTTATGTTTTATAATATAATATAATCACAATAAATGTTGCTTTTTAATTTTACTTCAAACATAAAAATCTAGTTTCACAGAAAAATGTGTCATTTAACGAATAAAAATCAGGTGCTTTTTGTACTTAATTCCTAGCGACTACAGTAATGAATGCAGATACAAAATCTACTACAGCAGCTAACACGGCACACAGTAAGTCTAGCTATTTAGTCATGACTACATCTTGAAGTCAGTTGAAATATATTTCAGATGTCTAAATGATTTTGTGTAAATTCAGATGTTAATATCTTCTCAATAATGACCACTTTATTAGGAAAAGACTTTTTTAATATTTTTGTTAGCTTGTTCTTCTTGAATATATCTGAAATATTGCTAGCTGGATATTAATCGATCATATTTTACTGAAAAAGACAACGTTTTCACTGCAAAATCCGCAAAGTTTTATCTGTATTTATTTAAGGTCAGGAAAATCACTATTACGTCATTGTATATATGTGCTCGATTGCTGGAACCGGAATATTGCTCGTAGCAATAGGTACAATTTAGAAACTCAGACGTGGAAAGCATCTTAGTCTTGAAAGTGTAGGAAAATTATTCCGACTTCATAACACTGCCAAATGGAACATGTTACATCAAAAGAGCACCGAGCTACATTGTAACGTGTATGATTATATCGACGAAAAGGCCATGATCAAAACATGAACGCCAGCTGCTAAGGACATTGAATGTTTTATATTCATTATCTTAGCACTTTTTATATGACATAAGAATTTAGAAATAAATACGTTTTAATGCTCAAATGTACATTTTGGGACGAATTTACATTATATTTAAATTAGACAAATACACACCAGGGCAAAGCTTTGTCGGTCCATTTAAATAAAAGGTTTTTAGACATGCTTTATTTTCAATTGATGACATACAAACATATCCTCTTGAAACGCATGTAATCATATCCAAAATTGAGCAGGAACCTAATTTTAGTTATAACCTTATACATAAAAAAATTCAAAGTACAACTACACACTCCTTACTAACGAGGACTATTTTATTATTCCCTTTTAAGGCTATCTCTAAACATAAACACATGCATACCATAACTTGAGACAATACAGCATTCAAATTTAAACGTGTATTTAAAATGTTTCATTCCAACGATTTATCAGTTTCAAACTTCTTTCCGTTTGACCAAAGAAAGTTACATTATTCTTACACAACTTAGGTGTTGTAAATCTTTTATTAATTATGTCAGTACGAATCACCAGTTGGAAATGTCTTCCATGCTGTCGTCAAATGCCCTCGTTACACTAAAAAAGACAAATATTACTGCACAAAAACTTTTATTGGTTTCAAATATTATATATCATCAGGAAAAGAGGCCAGCGAATCCAATGATGATTTGGAATTGATTAAATTCATGATACTAAATAAACAATATATTAGGCGTTATATTTCAACAATTGTGATTTTTGAGCGTTCAAGAATTTTTCAAATGATTCAAGTGAGATGAAGCTTGAATAGTGTAAACAAGGTTGTAACGCATATTATCACGAACCGTAAAGTTTTAAAAAAAATCGTGGTTTTAAAACGAGGCGAGAACAAAAAACCCCAAAACATTACCAAAACAAATAGCGTTAAACAATTATTTGCGGAAGTCATAATTGATTTAAAGTTCAATAAACTTAAGTCACTTTCATAGTCCTCTCGAACTTGTCATGTATGGGAAATAACTATATGGATCTAAATAGATTAAAAGTTTTCAAAGTTCTTTTAAATCGTAATTTTTATGTCACATTGACGACAACGACTATTAACCAAGGTTTGCTGAAGAAAATGTTAAGAAATATTCATGATTAAGCTGTAGAATAAATTTGCGGTATATATGAATTACACTAACCAATCGCCGCTTTAAAAGCAAATATTTAGAAAAGGGTTAAATTATAACTACCTTTCAAAAATTTTTGGCTGGTGGATACTTTAAAGAGAGAAACAAGCATGTAGATAGTAACAAAATGTTTCACACTGTAAAAGGTCATCGTAGAATACAATTGAAATTTGTGAATAAGTATTTGTCATCGCATTGGTAACACATCAATTATATAGATAATAATATATTTAAAGAATTAACAATAACTTACATTACAAGCTTGTCAAGTATTAGACAATACAAAATGCCAAAAATGACACAGTAAATTGTCAGAAGAAATCGAGACATGCATGATATGAGCCTGGAATTATTTTAAAACGCACGTCAGAACATCGTACAGATAAGAGAATATGTTAAAACTCTTTGTTACTTTCCCCTAGTATTTTCTACATAATATAATATCGTTTTAACTTTTACACTAGGGTTTTGTATTCGTTCACATTATATAGTGACTTTAAAATGTAGAAATGTGATCAAAAACTGTTTTTATTGGATATATGTTTATTTCACACTATCCAACCTAGTTTTGTCATGACAAAAATTAAGTTTTCTGAAATATACATTTTTCCGACTTTACAGCAGTATGGTAGGACTAATTTCTAAATAAATCGAATCATTCCGAACTTTGTAAAAATTTGACAGCCATTAATGAAATACTTATTATGTTTTATGTATGTTACAATTAAACTTTTATGTACGAGTAACTGAACAAAAACGTTTCAAAATAAACAATGCATTATTCTATTATAGCATGCAGGTTAGAAAACGCAGATAAGATACACAAATATTTAATAAATAAAAATAAAGATACACAAATGCACAGTGGTTTTATTGGAGTCCTTACTTCTTTCAGTTGAAGCCGGAAACTATAATCTAAAAAATCCCCAAAGGACCATTTCAAATTTAAATCCAATTAACATCAAGAAACGGAATTGCGAAGTACGATATTTAATCATGCTAAATGCGAATAATAAATTCATAGCATTAGGATTGGTGTAATTTTAAAGCTTCAAAATTGAACACTATTCTTCGTATTCAGGATATTGAATCTAAAATTTCTCTTTTTCCATTTCGATGTTTATACATGTGTATGTAGTATATAAAGATAAAAATTTGTAATCTGAATTTTTATTGATCGATTGGCTTAATGTTGCTTTAAATCCATCAAGCAGTTATTATTTCAGTTTCATTTAGGACCTAAGCAAGTAACATACAATATATCAACAGACAAAAGGGATGAACAAACGGGAACACAATTTTGCCGTTGGAAAGTATACATTATGGGTATAAACGGACAATTTATCCTTTTGTAGTGGTCTTTAAAGGGTCGATTATCGTGCCTAGAGCGTAGCACTCTCCAAACACGTCACAAACTACGGTCTGCAGCCAGACCTTCAGTACTGACAATGTCTTCCAGCGAGAGGGCTTCTTCTATGCGCCATGCGAGTGCACTGGGCAGCTCTGGGGTCGATCACGGTAATCCTCACAGTATGAACCCAGTTATCGGAATTGATCCTTCTTAGCTTTTGAATGGATTGTGCAGAGGTTTGATGCGGAAATCTTTTTTCTTGTTACATAAAGCCATAATACCACGACGCGCATAGATAGAGAAACTGGTAGTCTAGAAGGCGCAGGATCAGTTTGGTACTGACTTATCTCAAGTTTATACTACACTGAATGAAAACGACAAAAAACTCATTCTACTCAATTAAAAACTATATTGCACTCTCGTGAGAAATTTATGTTTCATTCAACAGAAATACGATAGCCAATTAAATCTTCTTTCTTAAATCCTCTAAACCAATCAAAATCGTTCTGACTGATGTTCGGATTTAATTGTTTGTAAACATGGTAACGTCATTGGGTGAACGTAATGCAGAGAGTTCAGGTGCTAATAAGTGACGATTTGCAGATATTACTTACTTGGAAATTAAAGAAATCATTAAGAAAAAAGATGCTGTCAACACTCGAAAATTGACAAAGAGATTTTGTACGAAATATTTACGTGAAAAGGATATGTCAGTTAGTTTGGAAACTGTGGACCATCAGAAAATGGCCTCAATTCTTAGTAAATTTTATGCAGAAGCAGAGACTAAGAATGGGACATTATACAAGAAATAATCACTGCAAACATTTCGTCATGGATTACTCGTATGTCGATATTTTACCGATTTTCGAGAAATAAACATTATGAAATAAAGTCACTTTCGGGAATAAAAAAATCTGTAATTCCATTTCATGACTCAGTACATTATGTAATAAAACAATTACTACACTTGAACTTGATCAATATGAGGTTTATGGAGCAGGGGAGAATAATATTGAACTCGACTTCGCCGCAATATTATTCTACCCTGCTCCATAAAACCTCATATTGATATTGTTCAATTGCAGTTATTATATAATGACAACCCATGAAATGCTACGAAACAGCGAAAAAACATAAATATTATTTTAAATCTAACTAACGGTCTTATTTGAGAAAATAATTGTCGCAGCCACGTTTGCTCCATTTACATATTTTTTTATTATTTCAAGACGAGGAACATGTATGTTCTCCTTTTGTCATTTATTCATACGCTATTACGATAATCTTGGTTTTCTTAATAGATTAGTGCGTAAAAGCAGTAATTCATGACAAGTAGATACATGTATAATTCACTTTGAAGTTTCTAGGATTGCCATCATAAATTGGTTGACTGCGATGGTGTTCATTATCTCACAGATGGTTCTTCTTTGCAATATCTTTCCGTTCCATGTGCCTCGTTTAAAACTATTTTACAGCACGCAGACAATATCACAACGTAATACTACATATTATATACCCATATAGAAATCTTTATTTTGATTCGCGGAGACGCCGTCACGTGACATGTGATATTTCGCTGGCTCAACCGGTAACCGTTAGGTCGCATGATAAAGCTACCCTCGCGTGAGATTTTGCATATGTTTGTCATCACTTGGTGTCCATCAGTCGTCAAGTGCATAAAATAATGAAACATTTACAAAATTGATATGTTTGGATAAATGCACATGTACGTAATAAAACATCCAAACAAAACGGTAGTATATGTGAACATGTTTCTGTCTACATTGTATGGGCTGGATTTTTTCCTGTGGAAAAAGGTTAAAATGTCCAAAATATGTTGCAAATATTGAATTGTTTTCATTTAAATATTCGATATAATATAACAGTTATCACTCTAGATGATATGTGACCTGGCCTTTCTTTCCCCCTTTGAAAAGTAAGGTCACCCTCGGGGCAAGCCTTCGGGTGACCGTACTTTCTATGGGAAAGAAATCACCGGATCACACACCAACTAGGGTGATAATTGTATGATGTGCCATACGTGGAACCTTCTCAAGCACTTGAGTTCAGTCTTTAGATGCGTTAGTCTGTATTAGTCGTGTTAGGATTTTGAACCATTTTTGATTTGGTATTTTTATCATTGAGTCTTGCTATCGTTAAATTTCCTTTACAATTGAATTGCATATGTGCAAAAAGTTAATGTTTTAATATCTAGGATCTTTTTGTATGTATTAGAACTTTTTAAAATGATTTAACTGATGTTATCAATGCATATTAAAAGTTTACGTTACTTAATTAGTAGACATACTGATTGAAAATTCTTTCGCAAATACTTAAATTCTTTTTATTAAGTTTAGTACAACATTTAATGGCCGATTTTCAAGTTTGTGAACGATTTGTTTATAACAGGAATTAACCAATCATGATTCACATTTACAATATAATATATATATGCAGTTTTATTATTACACTCCAAATAAATCAGAGAACTCTTTCTCCTACAAGGCTTAAATATATTATACTGCTAAAATTACATAATTGTCATAAAATCCTATTTTAAAATATATAATATTATATAAATTAATATAGACTCGCTTAATAGCTTGAAATTTGTCTGCAAACTAAGGAACGATGTACGACAATTTTGATGACTACAAGTTTCTTCATATGTTTTGTACATAACACATATAATCAACGTTTTTCATTGGATTATTTGTCATGACTATTTTTGAAAAGTATTGGTTTGATCTTAGCAAGGGGAGACTATACATAACGACAGGTACAATAACAATTCTTTAAGACTTCCAAAGGGTACTATAGATTCATAAATTCACGCGGGTTAAATGCTGGATGTTCAGAAAGAATTATCTCATTTATAATTTGTCACGTGGTTTTTGTCTGATCGGAACATCTCGATCGGTTGTGGTTTTTCGAATGCTGTCAACAGTTATGGCAAGTAGTGGCAACAGATTCGGAAATATAAATGCCAAGCAGCGACAACTATGCTGTTAAGATTTTAGATGACCGAGAAAAACATTGCAGCCCTATTTGGAACGCTATGTTAATGACATCAACAATTTACTGAGTGACTTTTTGCAAGAAGTCGCAATTTGGAAGGAGAATTTTACTTACGTACAATGACTGCTAAGGCAAGGTCTTCAAAGATGTATAAAAAACCCTCTAAATAGAAACTTTGACATTATTAACGATCCCAGATTGAGCAAAGCAAAAACGGCGTTCAAGAGTATGCTGATCAAAATTCGCAAGGAAGGAAAAGGTCTTGTACAGCATAAAAATCCCATTCAGCCAGTTAGTACAGTCAAATAATTTTTCAATCAAAAGACCGAACATATTTTCAAGAAATATTTCTATGGCAATTGTTAGTCTGTAGGACTACAGGGTCGGACTTCTTGCCATGCTTTTAATTAAAACTTATCTCCGTCGTAAATTTGTTTTATAATCCAAAACAAAAGTAATGAGAAACCTTTGAACTAGTGACAAATATTTAGTTCCTGGATATATAAATACAGCCTTTTCAAAGCAAAAAAATGAATTAACCAGATTAACAACATACTCAGCCTTCCTCTTGTCCACCTTAACATATTCAATTATTAAGATAGAGCATTTCAAGTTTTAATTTAAAAAATATACAGGAATTTACACTGTTGGTCTTAACTTTTCATAATATATTTTAATTATTGTTGTGCATGTTTTCATGTATCTATATTTACAGGTGACATTCAAAAGTATGTGTGTATATCAAAATCCGTACATGAATCCAGATACGCCTTAAGGTCTCCTTAAAAATGTACTTTTTGAAACAATTTTTCGGTCGACGAGGACGTGAAAATATCCGTAAAATTAAGGCATCTAAATATTTAAATCAAAACTGATGGTGATTTTCATAAGTATGCAACATTAGTGAAAAGTAAACAGACAAAAAACCACAAAGATTACAAATGAAAATGAAAGTAAGGGCGGAAGAATATATGCGACCGGCGATAGAATGTGTTCGGTATCTAGTTTTGAAAACGATTTGAGTAAAAGAAATCACAAGTGTAAAGTCCTTTTCAGGATTAGAAATTTAGTTACTTGAGGGTGATGTGGAATGGGATGAAAATAAACTAATTGAAAAGAAAGTTTTTGGATCCTTTATGACACATTTTATGCAAACTTAAAAACATAAAACAACAAATACACCAGCTTTTAATTGTAGTAATTGTAATGTTACAATAAATTATCATCAGTAAATGTTATAATATCTACTTCACACATTGGGACAGTCACTAAATTAAAAAAAAATTCATTGAATTGTTAATGTTTAGACTTGACGGAAAATAATTTACAATTAGTACTGTTTTTTGTTAATTTTCTTTACTATTGTTATAATTATTATTTCAGTTGAGTCTTTTCTAAAACTTCAAATGGTGGATACGGTATGAGTCTGTTGTGATCTATCAAAATCTCGTTTTTCACAAACAATTGACATTTAATAATAATAAAAAAAATAATAATAATAATAATAATTTCCTTTATTTAAAGAGGGTAGCTCAATTAGTTTACACTAATCTACCTTGAGGCCCTCAAAATCATATAAAACACATAATTATGATAACATAACAAGAACAGTCCAATAGTCATGCATATTTACAAACAAGAAACATAAGATCATATAAAAACACAATTCTATCAAAATTTCTTAATTCCCTTTTTTGTGATTAAAGCATTTCGTTTTAAAACTATTTAGAGTTGTAGCATTTTTAATATTAATAGGCAGTTTATTCCATTGTAATGCAGATGAATAAGCAAAGGATTTTTTCATGGCGTTGATGTTTGGACGGATTACTGTTAGGTTATTATTAGTTACAGATCTTAAATTCCTGTTATTATTTTCCGAGCACGGAATACATTAAGTTTTTAAATAATCTGGTGTTTTGTTATTTAAAATTTTGTAAACTAACGTTAATTTGTGATAAGAAACTCGATCTTGAAATGATAGCCAATTTAGATCAGAGAATAGTTCTTTAGAATGTGTTAGAAAAGGAGCATCTAATATTATACGTGCTGCTCTTTTTTGTAATTTTGTAATTCTCTGAATTCCATCATCGTTGCAATTTCCCCATATGGTACAACAGTAATAAAAAATTGGTAAAAACATAAGCATTGAAAAACAAAATTCTACATTTTTATCTAGATACCTTTTTATTTTAGTGAATAGAAATAATCTAGAATTGATGGTTTTACAGATGTAGTCTACTTGGTGTTTCCAATCAAGATTTTGATCTATAAAGATTCCTAGTAACTTCTGAACATTTACCATGTTTAATGCATTACTCCCTAAAAATATGTTTAGTTCAGTGTCCACTGTGGCCCTTTTTTGTACTGTACCTAACAACACGACAGTAGATTTTTGGGGATTAATAACCATATTATTTTTATTTACTAAGTTAAGATCTTCATTTAAGTTTTGCTCAATTTCTATCTTCGATTTACTGTGGTTGTGTATTGTAGTATCATCGGCATACATATCAATTTCAGATTTTATGTGTTCCAAAGGTAAATCATTTATGAATAAAATAAAGAGCAAAGGTCCCAAAATTGATCCTTGTGGAACTCCAAAGTTTACTAGTTCGGTAGTAGATGTACTGTTTCCTATACAAATTGACTGTGTTCGAGAAGATAGATAAGATTCAAACCATCTTAGAGAATGCCTGGATATCTTATAGCATTGTAACTTTTTACAAAGAATATGATGATCAACTGTATCACAAGCTTTTTTGAGATCTAAAAATATTGCACCAACTAAGTCTCCGTTATCTATACATTTTAACCATTTATCAATTATACTAGTTAGTGCTGTATGGCATGAATGTTGGCTTCTAAATCCAGATTGAGATTCGTGCAATAATTTATATTTTGAAAGGTATGAATAAAGATGAGTAGCCACATGTTTCTCAAATATTTTAGATAGGGATGGTAAAACTGAAATAGGTCTATAATGTTCAGGTAAGGATTTATCTCCACTTTTAAAAAGTGGTGTAACTTTTGCGGTCTTTAAGTTTGACGGAAAATCTCCTTGTATAATACAAAGGTTGATCAAGTAAGTTATACATGGAGCTAAAAACTCAGATGACAATATAAGAAAATAGGGCCCTAGATTATCTGAACCCGTTGCCTTTGACGTATCCAATTTTCGAAGTAAATTTAGTTTAATTAAGGTTACCTATATATTCTTGTTACTATATTTTCAATTTTGTGTTATGTACTACAAATACTAAAGACTCCCTCTGGTATTGTTTTCCTATAGTGTTGTCTGGAGAGAAATAGTGCCCAAGCCTGCGGCTCGGGCACTATACTTACCAGACAACACTTTTCAGTTCCCTCTTGAGAAATCCATAATAGATAAGTAGAAACATGTGTATCAGCATCAGTTTTTATACATGCAATTATACACTACAAACAGTGGCCGTTCATGTCACAATAGGGAAATTTATATCGGCTTACTTTTTTCTGTCGACTTAATTTTGACAACCATCGCGATACTTGTTTAAAGAATCGAGATACTTATTAAAAGCATCGGTAGCCGATGGAAAAAACTTGTGAAAAGCATCTTGTATAGTCATAAATAAAAAATAGTCATTCGTCATTTATATCGCAATATATACGTTGCTTGTATTCGTCGTATCTTTCAATTATGTCTATCAATTTATTACTATTCAACTATGTACCCTCTTTGATAAATATTGAAAAATATTTAAATTAACTGCAAATCTGTAAAAAGTTACATTGGAATGATAAATAAAAATTATTTCCATTTAAATTAGGTTAACATACACATAAATCTGGTATTTGGGCTATTATTAGTCTAATATTCTTCATTCTTGAGTTTTTAACTCGCTGTATTTTCGAAAATGTATTTTTAAAAATTCAAATGTACAGATATGATACTCTTTGTAAAGCATACATGTACATAAATGGACATTTAACACTTTTCTTGGAACAGGAAATAATTATAAACATTATTGATTCAAAAAATGTCAAAAATAAGTATAAACATGTGACATGAATACTTGCGTGATTTCCGTCCTGTATTACAATGGAAAAAATACAATTGTTCATATTACACTGTATTAACAATATTATTCTCGACCAAACCACACTGACTCATGCTTTTAAATGCATCAATACTCCAATATAACCGTATAGAAAGGAAACAAAATTGTATAAAAATAAAATAGTACTTTTGTAGTAGAAGTACTTTTGTAGTAGATTTGAATTTGTATAGCTTTCCATTCAAGTCGATTTCAAGACAAAGATTCAAAGTACGTCATCTATTGATCGAAATGTGTAACAAGAAATAATTGGTTTATTTTTCTCTCACTCTAGTAATTTTCCTTAAATGAATCTAGCTTAAATGCTACGCAGTTGGTCTGATTTTTTGGTTTATGACAATTTTAATTCCTCTATGGACATGCAGTACGTTCAAAGAAGTCTTCCTTGGATCATGGATGACCCGCATTATTCCTTAAAAATTTAATGATATCTCGGACACCGACAGACATTACGCTAAATAATTCGAGTTAGGTTAGACCTACGGTTTTGATTTTACGAAAAAAGTGCAAGCAAAGGATTTTTAGCGTAAATCCACAAGAACAAATGCATCCACCAAGTTCAACAAATTATCGATTGAAACATCTAACTTAGTGACAGCAGGCGTAGCTACGTTAGTCCCGGTAGGCACATGCCTACACTCAGATCCGGATTTTTTTTAATCATCAATCGTATTTTTAAAATGTTTTGAAAATAAAATTTCCCGTTCAAGATGGATTTTTACAACACAATCATATATTAAAATTTTACAGCATTATAAATGCATCACAGCAGGAGCTTCTGGTGGGCTTCGCCTCCTGGACCCACTACCAGGGCCCTGCCCTTGACCCTCTATGGGCTATGAGCAGCCCAGACCCCTTGCCGAAAGGACGTGTGCCTATACTCTTTAATGTTTCTAGCTACGCCCGTGACAGTTTATGTAGAAAACTATTTTGAAATCTTTTTGCTTTTCGCACCAACAGAAAGGTTTTTTTGCAAAAGTACGACAGTAAATGAATACATCGTTTTTTTTTTTGAATGTTGTTTAACGCCACTTTCAGCAATTTTCCGGCTATATCATGGCGTCCAGTATTTATTGGGGGAGGAAGCCATAGTACCCGGAGAAAACCCCCGACCCTTCGGTATGAAAACTGGCAATCCGTGTCAGTAAAGATTGGAGTCGAGTATACACTGTTCGCAGCGACACTCGAACCCGCAATCTCAGAGTTGACAGACCACGTGATCAATAGTAGACGAACTACCTTAATCACTCAGCCACCTAGGCCAACAATACTAACAGAAGGTAAATAATCAAATTTAAATGCATAAAGTCAAGTCATAAGTTGGTTAAAATTTTTCAGCCATATCATGACATCCAGTTTTTATTGGGGAAGAAGTAGGAGTACCCCAAAACCTGTATTCTAGGTACATGTAGTTGTTTCATTTCAAAGGGTTTTCACGGGTACTGGATTCATCAGTACTGTAATTACATAATTTTGATCGTAAATTCAATAATATAGACCAGTTGCATAGTTACGGTTATATACAGATCTAATACATGTCAACATATCGACTGATCTAATTGAAATACATGTAATAGTTGACCTATGACAGTTGTTCCTCAACAATTGTATTATGAGCTTCAGTTATGTTACTGTTTTATAAATCTCTTTAATTGCACAATTTCCTAAATCCTATCTTTCAGTTATGATGATTATCTTAAACAAAACAAAATAACATAGGAAGAATTGACAACTTATTTTAAAGGTTTGACAGACCGACGTAAAACGAACACAAAGGGAAGGACGTAGCACGATCGGGTTCCAATGCAGTAAAAACTATTCAGAATACAATTTATTGACAATTGCTGGCGGGGCCTCGGTGGCCGAGTGGTTAAGGCAGTATGTCATCTACTATCAATTCCTTGTTCTGCCAATACTGAGGTTGCGGGTTCGAGTTTCACTGCAGGCAGGGTTCAATCGATTCCAATCTTCATTGACAAGGATTGCGAGTTTTCTACCGAAAATCGGCGTTTTCTCAGGTACTCCGGCTTCCTCCCAAATAATAAGTAGACGCATGATATAGCTGAAAATTGCTGAAAATAGCGTGAAACACTTTTCAAACAAACAAAACAATTGTTGGTAAATTTTTGTCGCGACTTTTTTATTTATTGATAAAAGGCAATTTGAATTTACTTTTGACAATGAAAAAACATATTCGGCAAAATATTTAAGCAAAAATCATCATGGCACAGACGAAATTCAACAAGTATAGCACACAAGAAAATTATGACAAATATTTATTTTCATTTTAACACACAAGAATTGTTCAATTAATACGACACACAAGCATAAACAGATTAGATTCCAAAATCAAGTTCAAATTAATAATAAAATCAGGCAAGCACGGCGTATACATTTCAGCGTTTTACTTGAGCCTCGGGTCAGACATGATTCTCTGTTGGCCTCGAGGTTAATGGTGCCAGATTCCTTCCTGAATTCTGATAGGTAAACTAATAAAGATTAACTAATTGTGGTGGGGCATCTCTTTAGCTATCTTTTTCCCCTTGCTGGAGGCTTTGCTGCAACTTGCGTAGCTGCTGGTGGACTTTCTTTTTCTACTCCATTTAGCCATATGGAACGATCTCACAAAAATACAAGACACTTATGTAAATCTGAAGAAATCTAAAGCTTTTGTTATAAGCTAAATGAAATTTTGTAAGCTTATTGTTATCTTGGTATAAAATTATCAAATACAATTAATCCTTTAGGATATTGGAAACGTCATTTTTATACCATGCCGTTTTTTGACGTTTACTTTAAAAAAAGTTATATTGATTGCAAATATTTGACTTTCACCTGTTAATTGTGTAGAAGGAAAAGATAGTAAATTTGCACAATTCCTTTATTAATACACGCAAAGAAAGGTAACCGTAGCAATAGATGAAATTTCCAAAAAGGCTTCATGTGGGACAAATTTTGTCTCGACAAAGGATGATTATTAGATACCTTAAACAAACTTATAAATAGAAAAACTCTCCGCAACCTTCTAATGCTCCCCTACAGCAGCAAGTAAAATTGATCTTGAGAGCCTTTAAGACAGCTTTTAACATAGTTTTAGTATAGATGAACACTTGTGGCTGCATGGTACTAATGGGACTGTGAGGACTTAATGTGCAGCCACAAACGAAACTCGAGATTCGAGATTCGAAATTCAATATAGTTATTACCAGTCAGATTGCGTGTAACATAATCGTTTACCAATCAGAATAGTTCTTATATAAACGTAGCCACGTGCTAAAAAGTTCGCGGGTTTTGTGCTATATTATTCTGTTCTTTAAAATTATTTTTATTTGGGGTTTTAACCGTGAATGAGTAGTTTCAGAGAATTTGTGCTGACAAGATAATTAATGGATATCTTCGGCACATTTCTAAGTTCCAAGGGCCAAAATAAGCCAGTGGCGGATGCAGAAATTTCGAAAAAAGGAGGGGGTGACTGATTGACTAAGGGGGGCACTTTGGTCATGCTTCAATTATTTCCCATATATCCAACAAAATTTTTCCTTCAAAAGGGAAGGGGCCCAGACCCCCTCTGGAGGCACCCCTGATAGCCCCCACACAAAATTTGAAGACCAAAATGCCCTGTTAATATTCACAACTAAATATGTTGTACCTACTATATACCAAGTTTAGTAAAACTCCATACAGTAGTTTCAAAGGAGTAGCTCCGACGAGATGATAAATGAGTATTTTCAGCAAATTTTATGTTCAAAGGACCATAACTCCCACGAAAATTTGAAGATCAAAATTCCCTGGTAACATGCACAACTTCGTATGGTGTACTTCCTACACACCAAGTTTTGTTGAATTCCGTTCTACAGGTACATTCTTGTTTCTTGATTTGTAAAATCAAGATGTAATTGTGAACTGAATTAATTTGATAAAATAACAAATAAAGCTTATAAATTTTATTTTTTTAACAAAAACATGTTGAACACAGTAATTCTTTGACAAATATGTGTACGGTTAAAACCTCAAATAAAAATAATTTTAAAGAACACAATTATATTGCACAAAACCCGCGAACTTGATAGCACGTGGCTACGTTTATATAAGAACTATTCTGATTGATAGACGCTTATGTCACACGCAATCTGATTGGTTATAACTATATATTTCGAATTTCGGATTTCGATTCTCGAATCTCGAATTTCGAATTTCGATTGTCGAATCTCGAAGGAGCCTTCTGGGCTTTCGTACAAAAGTATATTTCAAATGCTGTAAATTTTGGATCAGATTCCTAAAGTCATCACATGCCACAAAATTCTTTTTTTAAATCATTTGCTGCCAGATACATTAATGATATTTCTGATAAACTGCTAAGTGTGGCTCGGCTTTCTGCATATGATAAGTTCCTAATCTTCTCAGCTCGACCATAATACAATCGAAGAGGTTATTAATATCGATTTTGAAACTCGAATGGCATAAAGATTTCAACCACAAAAAACCCAAGGATTTAATACAAACACGAATTGTAATCTAACTGAAGACATTAATATTTTGTTTCAAAATCGGTCGTTAAAATTTGTTTCTTCACATAAGCCCTAAGGTATAACCTTTGACGCAAATCGTACATTTCATACACATTTGTGAAATGTAATTCAATGTGTTAGCAAAAGTTGAATGTGTTTTCGAAAATAAATAGTTCGTTTTAAACAGAAAATACATGTCCCAAATGTATTTCATATTCATTCCGCATATTATAGAATATGCGTCACAGGTGCGGTATAGGTGTCTAAACAAGACAGTAAAAACTCACTTAGAGAATACTTGGACAGGAGTCAATATATTTGAAGACAGGGTGGGAACCTTTATAAGTAATTTGAAAATTCAGACTTATAAATTTGTTTTCTAGTGTATATCACAATATTTCCCTACAATATCTTAAAGATCTTTTGTCATATGCTAATGGTAGTCAACCAAGGTTTTTAATATAAATTATTATGCAGTACCTTGAGTATCAACTACCGAAAACTATTACTTTCATTTGACGTCCCGAGTTTACACAATTTTAACCGAAATGACAAGACGGGTGCCTCGCGAGGAGCAGTAATTTTTTACTCTTCCGGGGCACCTAGAATCAACCACTGTTTTAAGCGGCGTTTATGATAATCAATGTTTGGATTTTTCGTTTTGTGTCTGTTATGTTGTTGTCCCCTGTTTTTTTTAACTATGGTTTTGTATGTCGTGGGCGTATCGTTTTTTGAATACTCCAATGTGTCTTCGATTCTGTTATCTTAAATATTTATGGTAAATAAAACTTGGAAAATCAGTTAATTTGTCACAACTACCTATAGCTATATCTAAGTTAAATCCTCTAAATTCACGCTTCCCCATACAAATTGGGTGTAGAATATTTCCTTTGTTTAAAGTATGTTAAACTGAAGAGAAAAATATTCATTGAATTATGCAAAAATTGCAATGTATATATTTTAAAGGTACCGTGCATCTTTCTGAACTATAATTTTTGCCATTTCTTACCCATTACCTGCCTACACCAGATATTATAGCAAAGAAACACATAAATACATTTTCTGGATAAAAACGGTTATGCATTATATGTAAGTCGTTAAATTACTTTTTTGCCGAGGATTATGTAAAGTTTGGAAATCCGTTTTAAATATGTTAGCAACCTCTGTTTCGCAATCGAACCATTAAACCTTCACTCCATACAAGTATTCAAGCGGTAGTTTAAAGAAGAAATGATGATGTTTATTTCTTGTGTTGTACAAGGTCCAATTCTTTCATATTTGCAATACGTCAATAAGTTATGTTACTAAATCATTGACAAGACGGGTTTTCATTTATTTCCATAAGATTCTGTGCATTTTTATATCTTTTGCTTTTTTGTGGCTGTTTTAATTTATGTTTTTGGTTGATTTCTTTGTTTTTTTCGAACAATTGACCGTTGTATTCTTCTGCTGATCGATAAAATCCTTCACTTTACCACAAACCCGTTGCTGACTTGTTCAGTTATAGATGTTTATCCCATTCCACCTGCTAACAAGATAGGCATCATTTCTAGTTTTTGTTTACCAAACGACACAGTTTTTACAAGTAAAAATCTTTGATAATTATGATTAAAACAACGAGTGGTTAAGGTGGTATTGATCAAGTATCTGTCAATTGAGGTAGCGGATTCAAGACTTACCTCGGGCACGCGATGCTCGACTCCAACCTCAATTGACAAGGATTGCTATACTTCCAGTAAAAGGTCAGGAATTTCCTTCCTTCGCGAATATAAACTTAACTACGTTATAGTTACAGTATTTAAGCAAATTAAATTGTCGACAGATATCCAAAAAGCTCAAAAACAATAACGAAATAGCAACATTTCAGGTCACAAGGTCAAGCTCCTCCTAATAAAAACTGCTATCAAAATGTGATTTAACCTAAGAAATTAGAGATTTTTGACGAGGCGAAAGCAAAAGAAGTAAAGCAAAAGTGGTTGAGCAATGCATATTTGTAAATAGTGACCGGAAGCATGAAGCGAGAAAAAAACTCATCCTAAAGGAACGAGTTATCACAAAAACGAACGATGTTAAATAGGAATGAAGCATTAGTTCGGTAGACATTGTAACTTGTGGCAAGTCGGAAAATACAAACTAATTACTACAGACCCCACAGACAGTACGTAGTCATGCTCAGGTGCCCGACGTCACATAGAAAATGAATGTCAATAAGTTATTCAATGACCAGCATCTGTACGTAATCATGTACGGTTTTCTCCAGGGAGACACCAAGTAGAGAGAACGGACCATGGAGTATATGATAAACGAAGCCGTAGGTTTTAACACTACTGTTTTATCTAGTACTTGTCAATCATGCTGCACCTTAGATCATCGAGACGTAAAGAGCTTTATATGCTGTAGTTGTCAAAAAACAGATTCTAGCCCTAGACAACGAGTTTAGATATAACAAGAAACATTGATTAAATGTCTGCTTAACGCCATGCGATCAATATTTCAACTAAAGTCAGGACGAAAACAGTAAACACACAATAAATCAAAAGAAAAGGGATGGACTAAAGAAAACAAAAGGACAAGGTAGGGTAAGGGCCATTTTTGGCCCCCTCTTGAAAATAACTCATTTTTGCAGTAATTTGAGCATACATACATAGCATTAAAAATATGGTCTTATTTTGGTGCTATCATGCGCATGCGCGATACACTTCACCTGCTTCCATGCTTGCCAAATCTATTGGCTATTATCAATTCAGCTTTAATTTGAAGGTGGTTTCAGTAAATTAACTTCTGTTCTGCTCATCAAATATTCACCAAATGTTAACACAAGATGTATAGATACCTGTTACAGGCAGGTTCTGGTTTAAATAAATATAGAAAAACTTTATCTCGCAAAAAGAATGCTTTTCTCATGCAAAAATCTTTGCTTTTGAGAATTACAAGCTTTTAAACCAAAACTTGGTAATCACTATTTCTTCGTCAAATTTTATCACAATATACAAATTGATAGAAGATACAGACAGAAGGTAATTTTAAATAAGGGCTGTCTGGGTTAAACGTTTTTTTCTGTTGATAAAAAACTGTTAAACAAGTAATAAAAATATAGATTTGTCAGAATTACCTCCCTTGTTAAGATTGAATTTTCATTATGTTTGCCTATACCGAACTCGTTATATCAAAAACTTTGTGTTTAAACAATTAATAAGGAGATTTGATATTAAGGTTATAAGTCTGTCGTAGTATTTAATAATTTTATTGAAATTATGAGTTAATAATGAAAGATATTAATGTTAATTTTACCATCAGTGCAATATCTATTCTGAGATTTCCAGAAAAAAACGGAGGATGGTGTCCTGCATCCCATCAAGTCAAACAAATTATTTTTGTGTGACCTTATTGGTAAGACAAACTACTAAACAATTATATAATATCGAACAAAATATCTATTTTTGCAAAAACCAATATTTAAATCTAATTTGTATTAAGTAAATCCCAAACATAATTACTTTTAGGAAGATATATCAATGTCAGAAGACACCTGTCATATATTATTCAAAAGGAACCTAAATTCCAAGTATTGTCATTACACTATGCATAGTTTCACTGACCAAAAAATTTTAACGTATTCACTGGACCATGAAATGGAAGGTCATGGTCAGGCGAAACTTATACTATTCAACAGGAACCTATATGCCATGCCACTCATTCATCCTACCATGCAGAGTAACAACAGAAGTAACCTTATCCACAAGCATTAGCGTAGTGATATGAATTCTAGTCAATTTATTTATTTATTTATTTGAATGGTGTTTTAACGCCACTTTCAGCAATTTTTCAGCTATTTCATGGCGTCCAGTTTTTATTGGGGGAGGAAGCCGGAGTACCCGGAGAGAACCCCCGACCTGGAAAACTGGCAATCCTTGTCAATTAAGATTGGAGTCGAGTACACCCTGCCTGCAGTGAGAATCGAACCCGCAGTGTTGACAGACCACGTGATCAATAGTAAACGAACTACCTTGACCACTCGGCCACCGAGGCCCCCAATTCTAGTCAAGGTCAGGTGACACCTACCAAACTTGCATGTACTATTTGTCAGCAAACTATATAACAAATATTGTCATGTTACAATGCGTGGTTACTTAGAAACTGACAGAACTCAAATAATTTTAACGTAGTCCCCTAACTGTGAAATTAAAATTTAAACTTTACATTTGTATATTACTATTCCTGAAACGGGAGATTGGGCATGCATAAAACCTGGTTTAACCCATCATTTCTTTTGAAATGCCTGTACCAAGTCAGGGCCATTGCTGTAATTACTACATTTTTGGTTGTTGGTTCTGTAGTTTGCCGGTTTCTTGGACTTCGATTTGTGACAGTTTCTATGATACTATGATACCCATTTCTCTGGCGGGATAACGTACCACTAGCTGCTGAAGCTCGAAAATCTAAATCGGATTGCACTATGTTCAAGGTAACATTGTGTCCAAATCCGCGAAAAATCGGTCAACATTCAAAACATAATTAACTTGAAATACGACTCCTTACTGCTACAGTAAAAAGTATACTGAAATTATTGTACCTTTTTTGCATGGTTAGGAGAAAATTACATAGATCCAAAGCGTAGTGTTTAATTAACAAGTATTAAATATTCACATATGTATTACGATAGTTTATGCTATCCATAAAAGATTCTCACGTGGTTTCCTTGATGTTAACTGCCAAAAAAAACAAGCACGAGTAAAAAAAATGCTAACGTTTAACTTAACGGGCAAATAATTTTACAGTATAAAGTAGAAAATAAAAATAAATTTGTTTTCATTTATGACACAAATATCCCTCGTTATCATGTAAATTATGATTTTATCACATGTAATGATATATATTTAGGGACAGGTCAATATTTTTTGGGGTGGTGGGACCGGTGCACAATGCAATAGGACACATACTTTTTTATGGGACTCCAAGTTTTGTTATTTTCAGCACTGAAAGGACAGCTAGTTTTTTTCATAACAATATCATCAATGAAAAAACTTTTTTTTCTGACGTTTTAATTCAAAACCAATATACTGTAATCGCACAACTTGTTTAACAAACATAAATACTGCATTGTAACCATAAAATTATTCACTAGATTGGATACACATTTTTATAACACATCTGATGTAGGACGGCAACTTTTTGTATTTTAGTGAGATAGGACATATCCCTTTTTACACCTGATAATTTGAAATGCACCGGTCCCAACCCCCAATTAATATTGACCGGTCCCTTATCTACTTTTACCCATCGTCGGAAAACCACGTCCGGTCGCGTTCTCGCTGTGCTACCACTTGCCGGTCGCGTTCTCGCTTTGCTACCACCACCGCTACCACCACCAAGTGTTAGCAAAGCGAGAACGCGACCGGACGTGGGTTTCCGACGATGACTTTTACAAGGTAAAAGAATATGCTCGCGCTGGCATTCGATGTTGTTACACCAATATATGTTTAAAACGTTTCCTGTTAATAAAAGCAAGCAAAATAGAAAATAAACATAGACCATCGGGATTCGAACCATCGATTCGCGGTGCATAATATTCACAAGCTACGGGTTAAGCAAAAACACCACATACACACAGACATTTTCATTCAAAAGCAACATATTTATGCGTCATACAAGGCCGTAAACAAAAGGGGTGCACTGATTGCACGTGTAATCCTAGTCCGAGAGTCCTCTGCTGCCTACGGCACTGTCATTTTGCAGACGTTATATATTTGTTAATAGATTAGTAGTTTTTATAACATCTTTAATTATTGCGTATAAAAAATAATGGTGTAAATTAACAACATTTATTGAGACATATCAAGATGTGATCGCTGAAGATGTTTTACTTCAATAAAAATGACTTCTAGAACAGTCTTATCAGTTTGTTGTTCGAGTGAATACAAACGAAACAAAATTTAATTCTTTTAAATTCTTTACGTTTACTTCGTCGGAACGTGTGTTTCGCGCATGTCATACGTTTCGTCCACTTTCGGTATTAGTTTAGACACATTATTTTTTCAACCTTTAGGTACCAATTGTGTTCTTTAAAATATTATATTTTTGGACACTTCACTATCATTTATAATACAAACTTTCTTAAATATGTGACAAATGAAAGTAGACTTAAAAAAAAACAACAAAAAAGAAAAACGTCGGGACTCGAACCAGCGTTTCGCGATCTATAATGCGTATAATCTGCGAGCTAACCAATTACGCCATATAAGCACCAACGTTTTCTTACGAAAATAAGACCTATTTATGCGTCAAATTGCTGACGTGATATATTTGATGATAGATTATACCAGTTTTATACCATTTATAATTATTACGTAAAACAAATTAAAAAGGTGTAACATTAACATCTATTTAGACATATTACGGTGTTATCTCTGAAGATTTTTTCATGAATAACAATGTCTGGAACAGTCTTTTCATTTTGTTTTTACGTGTGTGTATTCAAACAAGTTAAACAAAGCGAAAATTCTTTACATTACTTCTAACTTTCTCTGATGTTTGTCAGTCCGGTGATTCCGCGCATATTATACGTATCTTCCACATTGGCTAAATATTATTGTGGTAATTTTATTTATTTCAATATGTGAACTAATTGCGTTCTTTAAATATTCCATTTCCGGACGATTAAGTCTGCAACTTAATTTTTTCACAGCTTTGCCTCTTTAAATATGATTAAAAAAAGCTACGCTTTGAAAGACACGATCTTTCATGACCTTAAATAATCAATCTGGAATAGAAATTATATCAATGCCTGATAGATGTATTTTATTATCAAAATTTAGCTGTTTCATCACTGTTAAACGTTTAAATTGTTACATATTAAAATATTTACTTAATTTATCCCTATATTGATTTTTTTACACATTTCTATCTAAGTTTGTCAACAATGTCATAAATGGATGTATATGCAGATTCGGAAATGCAAGTCCGGTCCGGTTGTAGGCTTACATACTATGCTGAACAATACAAAAATCACGCGAATTTGGGGACAAAGTATTACTTTTTTAATAGGAGCGGACGCGTGTACCACAAATATATTTTAAATATTAAACACTGTTTTTGCCAAAAATAATACAGTCAAATATCTTCGTGGTACACGCGTCCGCTCATATTTAAAATGGTGTTCGAAATCACGAAAACGTACCGATTTTCACAGGCCACTACAATTGGCCTATTTTAGTAAGGTGAATATAATTATTTTACATGATAAGAAAAGAAAGTTATATTGATTTTCTGTAAGAAGGGATACTGTACCTTTGAAAAAACATTATGATCTACAGATTGTAGTCATTTCATTTTTAGCGAAAATAGGGGGCCAGTGACAGTAGGTTATCCTACCTTGTCCTTTATTTTGCTATTTGAAAGGTATGGTAAGAAAGGAGAATATTGCCTTTTGAAGCGGCAACAAAAATTTACTTTTTTAAAATTTGTATCATACAAGCTTGACCCTCACAAAACACTTTAGTCAATGTGTTCCGCAGTCAGGCTTTTCTAATATGGACTCAACTCTGTAGATCGATTACTAAGAACTCTCCCAGAATGAGCCCAGGGATACAAATGAACGGATATGATGCAAGTCCCTAGTGATTATTCACAACAGAATTTACTTGTCATCAGTACTACCAAATCTAAGAATACATTCACTGACGAAGAAGTCTGCAAAACGTCAAAATTAGAGGGCCTAATGAATTTTCTCAGACGTTACTTTTGTGGTGGAAATATAGACAAAATATGGTGACGGTTTTTGAGAGTATCATATACGTTGAACAACAAAGACCCTTTTGTAAATTTTAGGAAAGGTATACTCTTTGTTATCGCAACAAGAAGCTAAATTCTCCGTCCATATATGCTCCGTATTTTTCCAGTAGAAGTCGAAAAGTTGTTTTTGTCAATCCACCAGTGTCCGCATTAATTTTTCACCAACCAATCAACCAGTTCTTATATATTAAATTCACAAAATGCTCCAGAATATATATTTATAAGGTGCGTGTTAAAATGTATAGTTATACAAATAGTACAAAAAGGTTTGTAAAACCGAAGAAAATAATGACCAGATAATATAATCAATTTACACTTGTGCTTAAAGCTACATAAGGGCAGACAATTCAGCAAAATATCAACACAACGTTCTCAACGGTGTGAATTAACCATTACGATATATAAAATGTCATCAAAGATATAAAGGTTATAATTAAATGACGTGCGTTTCGTCCAAATGACATTCTTTTATCGGCAACAATATGGCTATACAGCAATTGTGGTTGAAGCAAACATTAAGTAGTACCATTGGTCATAACTGTCACTGTTAACAGTGTCAATTGTCATTACTATTATACAATTTCATTTCAGGTTGACATCTTTATAGAATGTTTGTTACCTTCGTTGACAAATGCTTCTTGGGATTTTAAAATATTTACCATTTCCAAGTTTTCCTCCGCAACAGCTAAACAAATTGGTGTTTTTCCATTTTTATCAGATTTATTTATATCTGCACCGTTGTGTAAAAGAAGTTTAACTACTGTAGTGTGTCCTTTTGTGACGCTTATAAAAAGTGGAGTCCAATTGTCATCATTCGCTTTCTGATTGACCTCAGCTCCGTCATTTAACAAAAATTCAACAATATTTACATGCCCACATGCACAACTTTCAAACAAAGGTGTTGATCCTGTCTTACTGGGTTTATTTACATCTGCTTTATTATGAAGTAAGACTTCCACAACTTTATCATAACCTGATTTACATGCAATAATTAAGGGTGTAGATCCATCATTTGTGTGCTGATTCACATCTGCGTTTTTATTACACAGTGCTTCAACAACAGCATCATTACCATTTTCGCAAGCTATTTGAAGAGGTCCTTTTCCTTCTTTTGTGGACTTATTAACATCACATTTATTTTTCAGGAGCGTTTGAACAACGCTAAGTTTATTCATTTCACAAGCAATGAAAAGTGGTGTTCTGCCAAAGGTATCAGTAATGTTTATATTTTGCAGAATTTTTTTTTTACTAATGAGATACTCTACAAACTTTGGTTGTTCATTCATGCAAGCTAGATGAAAGGGTGTTAGTTTGTCTTTATCACCTTGAAAAAAAGATGCTTTATGTTTCAACAAATGTTTTGCTATCTTGATATTCCCATGGAGACACGCTACATGCATTGCGGTTCTATCTTTCTTGCCCTTTTGATTTACGTCAGCTCTTTTTTGTAGCAAAAGCTCTACTATATTGTCGTGTTCGTTTACGCACGCTATGTACAATGCCGTGTTTCCCCCATTATCTTTTTTGTTGATATCGTGTTGATTGAGACTTAAAAAATAAGAAAGTAAATCTATATACCCTTGCTTAGAAGTGGCATGAATAATTGTACTGCCGTCCACATTATCAACAACGCCTTTTGCTTTAAAATGTGGTCGAATGTATTTCAAGAAGCTATTTCTGAATTCCGGCATACGCAACTGAAAATGTTCAAAAACATCCTTTACATTACCTAAGTCTAAATCACGTATTAAGCGTCGAAAAAAATATCCTTCCAGACTGGATCCAGTGTAATTCTTAAATTCTTATTACGGGTTTCCACAATGTGCAACTGCACTCTATTTCTGATGAATGAACTACGACTATATTCTAAGATACATCCTTGGAAATATTTTCCAACACATAACGAGACTGTATCAAATAGCTTTTCATTCGTGAAAGAAAACGATGAGCTCGTATCATTAAGAAAAGTTCCAACTAAAGACTTTAATGTCGACAAAAACAGACTCTTCGATGGAAAATGTCTAAACTTAGACTCCAGAAACAAATCTTGAAGTAGTTTATCATGTCTAGAATCAAAGTTCGCGTACTCAACATTATTATTGAGAACAACAATTAAGGCTAAAGCTAAATATTCAAACTCTTCTCGTTTTCTAAAATGATCAATTTCATTTGTTAGATAGTCAATTGGATGTTCAAAAAAATATATATTTCTGTCTTCATTGGCAAACCTATTACAAAGGGAAGGCAAAAAGTCGTATAACATCAACACATTATCTGGTATTTCGACTGCGACCGTATCTAAATATTTATCGCATATTTCCCTACGTTCGTTAAGTGTTAACCGGCAATCACCTGTTTGTAAATCACAACGTACATAGGGTATATCGATATTTTGTAAATTGCTTGCATGCAAAATATGCGATCCACATGTCATTATTATCTTAAGGATGTGGTAAGTATTTATAAGATTTTTAAGTGTATAACTCTTCTGGTCAAACCATTCCACATTATAATTATTAACTGAATACTTCCCAATTACGTCATCTAGTAAAAACAATTGTTTCGCACTTCTTCTGAAATGTTGCACTACATCAGCAGGTGTTAGTACATACATAATTTCGAACCCTTCTTTCGCCAATTCTAAAGCTGCATAGTATGCATTAGCCGATTTTCCGGTACCCATCGCACCAGTAATTAAAATGCATTGGTTACTTTTGATGGTTTTTATTATTTCATTTGTAGCATTCGTCACAACAAAATTGTGTTGTGCACGTCTCCAATTGATAATCTCGTCCTCTTGAAAGTCTAAAAGAAAGCCAACAAAATAATAAATTTCCACAATGAATCAATCAAAAGTCTAACGCCCATATGTTCATTTAAACAAATTAATAATAATTTACATATTAATTTAACAGATATAGAAAGAATTCATATATACCCGTTAAATCAGAGAAATATTTTTTTATTCTCACAAAAAACAATAACATCGCAAATTTGTTTGTTTGCCCTTTTGCTTTTATGCATGTCCTTTACGCTTTTTTTATTCGTACCGCAAAAGCATCGTATGTAGCAAAATCACAACCAACTGTATTCTTTAAGTAAACTTACAATTTTATACTAAAGATTTAACAGCATTCGATTTTTTTGGTCTATAAGAAAGAAACAAGGCAATATGAAAATGTATTAGTGTAACAATTTCGTGTTCAAATGAGAACTCGAAGAATCAAACTGCTTACCTCCGGTGTATTTTTCTCCATACAGAAGATAACCACGAGTTATAAACCAACAATAAAATGCTATCATTTTGTAAGTATATTCATCTTAAAGACGTTAATGATAATAATTTTGACAAGTGTTTGTCGTCTACATATTGTTTAAAATGACGAGAACATCGAAAATTACTACCTGTCACAAGTTTTCGAGTTGAAATAAATAAGTCGAAATTAAATATAAACAGTATTTTAACTGTCTTTCAGTTATCAATTACTTTGAAAAATCATGTCGTTCTAATTAACAACAGTTTCATTAATGACAATATATCAATGCCGTAAGGTATATACTTTGTCGTCACACGTCAGGTAAACCTCACGGCATCCCGTTTAATTAAAGACAAAGCAAAGTGAATCGGATACTAATTGGATTTTCTCACATATAAATTGTATTTGTTTAAACAACTGAAAAATGTACAACAATTTCACCAAAAATGGCGATTTTAACATTTTTGTGCACATTTGATCGGGTGGTCGACAAATGCATGTATCCAACGAAATGGATTTTTTCCTCAATCCACAAAAATTGATAACAACGAATAAAAAAAACCCCACAATATATCATTCTCATTCCAGCATTGCCGGTCAAAAGATAATTAAAAATTAACCAACATTATTGCTTATATATACATGTATCAGATTAGAGAATCTAGGGACCATATTGGGAGATTTTTGTGGTGCTGCAAAAATGGTTCCATCTTATAAAGTCTATTTCTAATGTATTCAACCAATTCAAGACAATGATGCACTCGTAAAGTATGATTATAATATTTGCTTAAATTAGCAAAATAAAAAAAAAACTTAACTTTACTCTTGGTAACAATTCGAACACCATTTGTATTTTTTGTGAACATTGATTTAGATAGAACCAAGATTAATGGTTGGACTTGCAGTTAAGGTAGTTTTTCATCTACAAAAGTTGTGGTTTCGATTCGCAATGTGGGCCGAGTATACTCGACTCCAATCGTAATTGATTAAGTGTGCCAATTTTGCTAAAACAACTCTGGCTTCATACTCCAATTAAATGTGGTCACCACGATATTGCTGGAAGTGAATTTTCTGGTGAACGGGAGAATGTTTTCATTTGCTTGCGAAGTTTTCAGGTTGCCGTTGAAATAAGCGAAACGCTAAGTAGGATGCTTCGATGAAAATGTCTTGGTGCTGAAAATCGTACTAGAAACTCGTTAATTCATATGGAAATTATCGTCTTAAATGAGTACAGTTAACATACACTACACTTACTTCTGGTTTTATCTGTAAAAAATCTTGTTATTTAAAACATCGAACTACCTATTAACAGTTTGTATGTATATCTATCAAAATATTAATTTACCATTAAAAGTTCATACTACTGTAACATAATTATTTTTATAATTTTATACATGCAGATTCAATTTTGATTATAAGGTATTTTTCTGCAAATCGTACAGTGATCATTTCAACATTAGTTGCAGTAGTCAAGCAAGGGCTTCTTAAAGTCAAAACACACATTTTATTTTTGGTTGCTATTAGTGAGGTCTAAGTGATAGATAACTTAAAATAAGTAACGTTTTTTCTCTTCTAGTTGGTTCATCAAACTGATATCAACAAAAAGTAACACGATAGATGTGAAGCAGGATAAATGATATTTTTTTAGCATATGTAATATTACATACTTGTTAAGACCGGTTAGTTTAGTTTATTTAAATTTTTTCGAAACAACATTTAAAACGAATCTTGTTATTAAAACTGTTTTGGAAATTAGAAAAGTCGTCACAACTTTAAAAACACAGACTTGGCACTAGTATGATTCTTGTTTTCTACCAAGCATGTATTCTTAATTTTCAAATGTTTTATTTTAATACATATTAATATAATAATGTTTTATTTGTTTACAGGTTTAAAGTACTTAAGTAAAACAAACAGTTTATTAATAAGTTACGTTTATTTTAGTTACTTTTTATGACAAAACGTGTCATTTATTCACCCCGCTAAGATGAGATAACAATTATTTTGAGCTAAGCCATGTATACTATGAACAATAAATAATTCAAGACAAACTATTTTGCACAAATACTTTTCCAATTATTGCTACAATTTATGTGACATTATTATTTCTACGAATCAATTTAAACATATTCATTAGTCAGACAATATTTGTCAAAGCCAAATATATATGCTTGTTTTGAAATAATCGGAAATAAAAAAAATTGATCACTAATACATCTTCAACATGTGGGCAGTATACGTAAGATTGGATAAAAACATGTGAAGAAAGCCTTTTACTAAATCCTAAAAATTTCTAAATTACTAAAAATGGCGATAAGCGATGCACAGCCCTTAGACAATTTACAATAAAAATAAAAATTGAAGAATAAAAAAACCTATACGCGGCAAATGCATAAGATTTTTGAAGGTTTGTGTTAACATAGATGCTCTATGTTTATTGACTGCAAGACATTCAAACGTAACTACAGCAACAACTGTGCTATCTAACAAACGTGTTTATCGGTATTTTCATTCAGCTTGTTCAGTTGCAACGTTTTGTGCCTTGTCCTAACTATACAATGACTTAATGTAATAGTAAAATTTGCACACTTTAATTTTTTTAGTCGCCAGTTTTGATGACTTCTTGTTTTTGCACCGTCTCTTATTATAATAATAATAATTATTATTATTTCGGTTTCCACTTTTTCTAGATCTTGAACTTGTCCGACACATTTCTCAGAGACGCCTTTATAGAATCAAATGAAACTTGCCACAGTTGTAGATCGACACATGAAGGGGTGCAGTCGATAGTCAGATTTTTGATAATGCTAGCCAAATTTTCCCGTGGTCCGATTTCAACGAAATTTGGTATGGAGATAGCCTTTAATATTTCGAGTAAAACGCTACCTTAGAAATTTTTTCCGACGTCGCGTTTCAAAATGGTGGCCAAACAAGTGTATAATTTTCAACGTTAATCGATCTCGATGACATTTTACGTGCTGCGATTGCAACAAAATTTAGTGTAGATGTAGATTTAAGTGCCCAGAGTGGAACTCTACATTCAGAATTTTTTTTCAACCGTGCGTTTCAAAATAGCGGCCAAAACACATAAAATTTTCAACGTTGTCTTATTTTAACGAAATTTTATGTGGGTAGATTTTGATGTTCTGAGTGGAACGCAATCCATAGGGATTTTGGGCGACTTCTGTGTTGGCATCCCAAACACATTATTTTTTATTTATTGTGCTTACCTCTTCTATTTGATGGAACCTTCTGTACATGTAACAATGTTTCCCTGTCGATCAATTCAGCATCCTTCCCGTCTAAAAAGATAAAACAAATTATCAATGCAATAAATTAAATACAATTGTATTATTACCGTATTTATTTAATGAGTCGTAAGAATTACATTGACTATACAACGAAAATATAATAGACACATCACCGCGAGGAAATTAGTAAAAATTTTTAACTTTTACTGATTGAAAGGTACGAAAGTCTTGACACAACGGCTGTGTATACATTGAATAGGGGATATATCTTGACAAGAAAAAAATGCTCGTATACGGCTAAAACAAAACTTTAATCGAAGGTTGTTGTCCTTGTAGAAAGTTGTATCTTGGATGGAGGAATACTTGTTGCGAAACATCAACATAGTTTATAAACAATTTTATATCACGGATGGGTTTTAAAACGTAGCAAAAAAGATAATCCGAAGAAAAACAATAAAATCTAATCTTTGAAAATAGAAAAATCCCTAAAAGTATTATAGTAAAAGTATTATAAGAATTTTGAAACAGTTTTTTTTGCTCGCGAAGAATAATTTTTCGGACATGCGGCTAAGTGATGTTGATTTCCCTACTTGTCTATAGGGGTACCTTAAACTTGGCGGCATTACGAAAATCGTCCAAATTTTCAAGACAGATAACGGTTATGCAGACAAGATTTGTGGTGCTTCTGGAGATCCAAAAATATATTATGTGTGTAAGTTGTTGCTTTACGAAATAAATAGGTCCTTTATTGCGTGTAAAGCTTATTTGATCTTGCACTGGTAAAAGAAATTTATTTCTTAAGTGGTTCTTCTCTAAAGCGTATGTAAAAACCTTTAAACTTTGTCTACTAAATCTGAGAAACTTAAAAAATAGCAAACTTTTTAAAATGTGGGTAGAAAACAAAAGCAGATGAAAGCAAGAGAAACCTAATTAAACAACAAGTTAGCTCTTAGATAAGGGCAAAATGAAAATGGAATGTGTTTTGATATATCGGAACTGTAAACATCAAAGTAAGTAACTACAGAATTGGGAACACACAATAAACATATTCAGATAGTCTTATTTACCTATATCTGGGATATAATTGCAACAATTACTTAAATACTCAAGTTATAATAGCTATATCTGTCTATATCAGCTCTAAGCAATTTATATGATTTCATTTAAAAATAAACTTAACAAATAGTTGAATAGTTTCAATTTATCAATGTTTCAAGGTTCTATATGAAACCAATTTCGAGGCAGTATTACACTATATAAACTAAGTTGTAACGTAACATATTTAATAAGACAATAATTCAGAATTCGGTCACAACATACCTTTTGAATGAATGTCGCGTTATTCCCTTAAATATGACATTAATGATATGTACAAGAGACATTATAAACTAGTGTACGACCTTTGTGAATACGAATAATAAACATTCGTCATCTCATGAGCAAAGGTTTAATGTTAGCATTATTTGATTTAACGGACACTGAATTCGCGTCAAAAACACGTTTTATTGAAGTAGAGTAAAAATTGTATATCTTATTTCTATGGGTTCTCTTGTCTCATCCATTAAAATGGTTTAACTCACAACATTCATTAAGTCGCCGACCACGAAGTGTCGGGCGACTTATTGTTTTTACTCCGTTTCTTATTATTATTAAGTCGCCGACCACGAAGTGTCGGGCGACTTATTGTTTTTACTCCGTTTCTTATTATTATTATTATTATTATTTTCATATTTCTTATGTTTTCCCCTCGCAATGTTGTCCGCTCGTTTTCTCGCTCATCTTTTAACCGATCGAAATGAAACTTTGGGAACATGTTAAGGGTGATCGGAAGTTGTGCAATCCACTTTTAAAATTTTCAAAATGGCCGCCATTTTCAAAATGGCCGCCGTTGAAAAAATGATGGCCGTTGTCAGATCTCAGTAATTGCCAAAGCAATTTCAATGAAAATTGGTATACTGGTACAGCTAACTATCCCGAGCATTTTTGCAAAAAAAAATTTGACGCGGCCGACATTTCAAAATGGCCGCCATCCGAACACCACCCCCCTAAAAATGTAAAAATTTAAACGTCATCCGATTTAGACGAAATTTGGTATACAGGTAGCTTATGATACCCTAAGTGTGCCACTATTAAAAAATGTTTTGTCCGACTTCCGGTTTCAAAATGGCGGCCGTTTTAAAGTTTTACAAAATGGCGGCCGTTGTCAGATCTTAGTTATGGCCAGAGCAATTTCAATGAAAATTGGTATACTGATACAACTAACTATCCTGAGCATTTTTGCAAAAAAAATTTTTTGTCCGACTTCCGGTTTCAAAATGGCGGCCGTTTTAAAGTTTGCTCGTTTTCTCGCTCATCTTTTAACCGATCGAAATGAAACTTGGCCAACTGAAAGCTCATGTTATGAAGTTGTGCCCTCTACTCGGTCAAAAGTGCGGAACGGGAGGCGACTTCAACGTTTCGGGAAACGTAAATTTTAATTATTATTATGTTTTCCTTTTTCCCCTCGCAATGTTGTCCGCTCGTTTTCTCGCTCATCTTTTAACCGATCGAAATGAAACTTTGGGAACATGTTAAGGGTGACCTGAAGTTGTGCAATCCACTTTTGAAATTTTCAAAATGGCCGCCATTTTCAAAATGGCCGCCGTTGAAAAAAATGACGGCCGTTGTCAGATCTCAGTAATTGCCAAAGCAATTTCAATGAAAATTGGTATACTGGTACAGCTAACTATCCCAAGCATTTTTGCAAAAAAAAATTTGACGCGGCCGACATTTCAAAATGGCCGCCATCCGAACACCACCCCCTAAAAATGTAAAAATTTAAACGTCATCCGATTTAGACGAAATTTGGTATTCAGGTAGCTTATGATACCCTGAGTGTGCCACTATTTAAAAATTTTTTGTCCGACTTCCGGTTTTAAAATGGCGGCCATTTTACTGCAGGAAAAAGTCAACTTTGTCCGATTTCAACAAAATTTGATTTCTAGGCATATTTTAATGTACTGATTTGAATGAAATACTATCCATGGTGATCAAAAGTGCGGAACGGGAGGCGACTTCAACGTTTCGGGAAACGTAAATTTTAATTGAATTTACTGTTTCATAATAAGCTGATGATTTAAATTAATTGCGTAATGTTATTTTTGTTTATAACCGCTAGACTGTTTTTAGCAGAAACATTTTTCATTTGACTGGCATAATAATAAATTCTTCTTTGAATAAAATTATTTTTCCTGTATACCTTGTGATATAATTATTCCAGAGATTTAGTTTCATTAATGGCGCATTTCTAAATTAATGATCACTATTGTGAGTTTAAAATAATACTTATTTTTATGATGTCTTTAAATTATACTTTACCGTTAGTACACTTGTCTTTGAAAAATCGATTTCTGAGTAGAATAGTTGAACCTTAAATAGAATTATTATAAAAATAAGCATATTCCCATGTTCCAACGACTCGAATAAATAATAAGAGGTCAAACAATACAAAATTTTGAATTATAGTTCACAAGTAATGACCCGAGGCAAAGTGAATAAGCATTTTAGAGGGTTGAGATATAACCATAGCGACCGCATATCAAAGTCGGTAACTGTGTTATTACATGAATAAAACCATAAAACCTTCATTTATCGTAGCAAATCTACTATCAGGAGATAATTATCCAAGTGAAGTATAAGTTTCACTCCGGCTTGATTATCTGACCTTAATGGCGGGTTTTATATAAATGATCACTTTTGTGTTTAAAATAAGAACTATTTTTTTAGGATGTATTTAAATCATACGTTACCGTTAGTACACTTGCCTTTACAAAATCTAGTACTGAGTAGAATAGCTAAGCCTAAAATAAAATTATTATGCAAAGGCATTCTCCCTTTTCCAACGACTCTCATAAATAATACGTAGATGTAATAGAGTAGTAAGATGTGATCAGTTTTGTCCATCCCTAAAAACTTAAGGCGTTCAGGGGCATGCTCCGCCCTTTTCTATATGTGGTTTGACCTCAGATCAACAACAGACGCGTTCGTTGTTATTGGCAAGACGTTTGTATTACAAATGAGTACATGAGTGAAATCAGAAATGACGAACCGTACATCAGACAAAAAATTAACATTTTTGTATGCAGTTTTATTATTTAAGATATTTATCATGACCCGAAAGTACTTTTTAGACCAAAGAAAAAACACGCAAAAATGTAATATAAAATATATTTAATTTCGATAATAAAGCGATGTCATATGTTTTACAAACGCGCATATGAATCGGATCAGAAAACAGATCAATATTGGATTCCGCTTGTCTGCTTGAACAGCGGAACTGTGCATGGACAAAAATAACCATATTCTGATGCAATTTAAGTACTGATGCGATTTCACATAACCCAAAAGTATAGTTTAAACCAATCAAAAACGCACAAAATTCTATTCATGTACTAACTATTTAGACTTTTTAATCTAACATATCTTGCAAATGTAATGAAATTTACAGTTGAAAAAAAAATTCATAAAAATTATTAAAGCCTAAAAGGCTACACATAAAAAATCGCGTAATTACAAGAAAATAGTTTGTGTTTACAAAAAATATTCTAAGTAAAATACTGATCTCGTAATAACGAGTTACTGTTTAGTTATAAGGACATACCTATCTAGTAATTACTATACGCGAGTTTTTGTGGTTTTTTAAAAAAAAAGGTATCAGTCTTGGCAACTTGGCAACAAAATCTGATTTGCCAGACCATTATGGCTATTGATTTTATCAATTAATTATGAATTCCAGAGAAAAATGTCTCTACTTCAAATTTCCAATATTGCAATTATCCTGTTTTATTATTTATATGTTATGATTTTCAAAAATACAAAAGAAAAAAATGAAGACACAAAAGAAATGACATTATTGAGCTAAAGTTTGGGCCCTTGTTAGATTTTTAAAAATCTTCTTCTACGAAGTTAATTGTATATTAAGAATAGTGCTTTTTAAAAGGACTTGCTATTTATCTTCGGTCTTTAATAATGGCCCACGATACCTAAGATCCACCTGGTATATAACCAGTCTATTATCGAATAAAAACCATAGTGAACAAGTAAACGTTCTACATTAATAAACTGATAATCTGTCATATCCATGTCAATAATGTTAAAGCAAGACAATGTTACCAGATTATTACACCGGAGACCTCTGATACAAACAGAAGTAACTTGCAAGAATAGCACTTGTAATCTTGATAGGGGTTATTAGCCCGGAGTGTCAAGTTGTCGAGATAATTGTAATAATTTGTGTTAAAACAAAAAAGTTATCATGTAATTATGAAATCATATTCTCGTTATTACGATATAATGTTTTTATTCGTAAGGTTTTCGTAAAAAAATAGTCCACTACGTAAATAAACAAAAAACAAAAAAAAAACCCCAAACAAACACTTACCAACATATACGAAAGTAAGACTCACAAATACTGTTACATACGCTTTAGCATACACGAAACCTACAAAAGTCACAGGAAACATACAATTGCATACCATTTGAATCATTGTTTAATTTCATGCATTAAGCAGAATTAAGATAGTATAATTAATAACTTATTGTCCATGCAATACAAATGACACCAATGCAGTCGGTAAGATTTGTAATAATTTAACTGATCAAAATGGGCATTAAGTGTGTGTCATTGCAGAATGATATACGTAGCGTCTACAGTTAAATGTCTCATTACTTCTTAAATATATGTAGTGGCTATCAATAAACGTGGTGGTTTCAGTAATGCTAGTGTTAGTAATAGATGTGGCAGTGTTTTGTTTTTTACATTTGTGATATAAACATTCTTGTTTATGGTATTTTTGTTAATATCCATGTGGTTCCGACATTGAGACGTAGTGTTAAAAAATCTTTGTGGTAATGAGTTTGTAAAAATATTGGAAAACTTTGAAGGGAAGAAGCCTACGCACAAAGCGCCAACCGTCTTATTATAGTGAGGATAAATCAAAGCTGGGGAGGAAGGGGTTTAGGCGCGGTTTCTGTACTGGATAATTTTGTACACACACAATACGTAATACTTCTTTAAATCCTAGCACTCTTGTCTTAAATTCCCCTCAATTGTATGCGTGTTTCTTCATTTGGCGACAAGATAAGACTAAGAGAGGGTAATTTAAGAATGATTTTTTTTCGTTTATATTTACCTTTAGTTTCGTAGTGAAAGGTGTGGGTTTTTGGATAAAAGGTGGTTTTACATGCCTTTATATTGACCAATCTGTTCGCAGGTTTAAAATCCAGTTGATTTTGTTCAGACCAAAAAGGTTAGAAAATTTCAGCACGATAAAAATGGATTCAATATGGTAGCCACGTTTTACTGTAAAAATGAGCCCTTCAATTTCAGGAAAAATAAAAGATTTCGCCAATCATAAACGAATAATAGCATCCAAAAAATCATGTATTACGTTCCATCAGCACAAAATAATGAATCTTGGTTAAGAACATTTCAAACGATTACATCAATCGCAATCATTCACCAACCTATTTGGTATTTTAATATCAGTAGATATTTTTAATTACCCCCAAAAGAAATAAGGACTGCCAATCTCAGCAATATTTTCTGTACGATTACGACGAAATATGGAATCTTGTATAGAATCAATTGTATTAAGATACACAGCATATAGATTGATAGTTTCATGGAAGACTTTAAAATTTCAGCTTCTATTAAAATCAGTATCCGCGTATAATAACACATTATACGACGCGTATGACGATATCACTGTAAATAAAAATACAGATGAATATAACATATTGTTTTGACTACATGTTGTATATTCATCTGGACGTAAGAAATTTACTGTCCCTTTAACAAACATGCACTAATATAATTCGCTCGATAAAGAATGCAACTAATCAATACTATCAAAGTTAAAGAGTATAACATTTATTGGTCCATTTTACAATTTATGGCTATAAAAAATTAACCGTAAAAGCCTTTTATAACAGCAATAAACATCTAAAACGCATTTCTAAAAGATAATAAAACACGTAATTCCTTTCAAATGAATTACAGACTAAAATATTTAACTTGGCATCGTTAGCCGTTTTCTAATAAATGAAGGCGAATACCGAATACAGATCACCAAGGAAACTCAAAAAACACAAGGCACAAATTGAAGTTCAAGAGACTCGCAAACTATAGAACCAAAAACCAAAAATATAGCAATGGTCCTGACCTGGTACAGGCATTTCAAAAGAGATGGTGGGTTAAACCAGGCTTTAAAGAATGCCAAAACCCTCGCTGCCACACTTTGCATACTACTGCAGTATGCGAGTTGTATTTAGTAAATATGGATGGGTATCATATACCACTAGTCAGTAATATGTGGCTACATGCGTATGTATGAAAAATGTCATGTGATCCATATGAACAAACCCATCTCAGAGGGTAGCTGAGCTGTCCGAAGAAAATAAATTTAATTTAAAAGTAGACACAAATGATTTTGACATGGATAAAAAAGAACAGTTTAATATTTAAATGCAAAACTGTCACACAAAAAATTAGGCATTTATTTTCAAATTTTTTTGTGACGTCATCAACACATCTAAGACGTCACGTCACAAATGTAATGCAGATGCTAGAGTGCTCTGAAATAACGTCATGAACCATAAAATATGCGATGCACGCATTTAGGCTGTGCCTATATATTCATATTAAGACGTTCAAAAAATTCAGTTTCATAATAAGTCAGGAACAAATCGGCAACGTTTGTACCCATAGGAATTCCGATTGCCTGTTGAAAAACACATACGTCTTTCTTATGTTGTGGATAAGTAAATCTAGAATACTAAAAACCTGTTTGTTTCTGTAGCACAATTTGCCTTTTAAATTCTTTAGTAGAAAAGCTAAAGGAGTCATCTAAAGGGTTTAATCAAAACACACGTCTTGCGTATTTAATTTTAAAACCTTGGTTTCTTTAATGACATTTAATTATCTGCAACATGTTTTATTATTGTGGGATGAATAAAATAAAAACAAAATAAGCATCAAATTTTAAATTACGAATCTGCAGTTGAGTCTGCAAAGTGTGGCTCATTTAATACAAAATATGTTACAGCTTACCCATTATTGATATTATTATTTATTTTGTCAAGGGGAAAAGGGTTATAAAGAGTTTTTGTTTTGTACTAAGTAAGGAATACAAACAATATTCGAACTAAATATTTTTATTGGACAGTTTGCGCTGAATGCGTAGAATAACAATGACCTAGGATATCTTAGGGGTAAATCAGGTAAAATTTAACTGGATGCGCAAAATGTTAATGAAGGAATTGGTGCCTTTTTAGCGTTTATTCATATATAAGCTGTTAAAGTATTATTTTGAAGGAAGACAATGGTTTAACATAGAAATTCTCCATAAGGGCAGAGTATTTACTATTATTGTGGAATTCATGTATGAAGGGTAGGTAAGTATATTGATATTCATTGTAATAAGTTTGTTTACCTTTAACTGCAGTTCTGAAAGGCACGTTGTTTGAAAATGGCGGAAGAGGTAACAATCTGTTAAAAATGAAACAAAAACATTATGTTATGATATCTGTGAAATGATACACAATAAATAAATTAGAAATAAAACTTGCAGTTTAGTAAATGTTTGATCTGGCAGACTTCATTCGTAAGCTTTCATTTAAATTGTATGATAATATGAATATTTCTGCTGTAGTCCAAGATCAACACCCCTTTTAATTTTGCCATATATATCCAATATATGTCACAATTGTTTAAAATTAATCACACATGCATTATATTTATTTATTGCAATTATATATATTTAATTGTATGTAAACACTACTTACGTTTTTTCCGTTATATGTGGACATATAAATGTTACATTCCAAGCAGAATCAACTAAACATTTGTAATCTAAAACAGTTAATGTGAGAATATTAGCGGTTCATTACTATGAAGCCAAAAAGCATTTAGGGAATATTGCAGAACAAAGCATAAAAATGATTATAAGACCTATGGTAATGTGTAATGCGATGTAACATACTGAAAAAGCTAGTAAAGGCACACTTGTTACATGAAAAATATGTTATTTTACTTCTGTTATCCCCATGTAACACATAATAACGATAATAAATATAATTCATTTGCCGAAATGATATATTAAGAAAAGTAATATTTATTTAATTTGAGATATAATCTATAGGCCATTCCTAAATATAAATTTTTTTTCTGAAAGTTATGGTAAAAAATCATATGTCTGGTCTGTGTTTAATGTGTTGTACAATCATGCATTCAGTGTCAAACCTAGTTTTTTCAGCATGTCCCGACTGACCAATTACTCTTTTTTGCAATTCGGCAATTTGGTCACATTAACCAAATCATTTGTTAACTGTCGTGAAAATACCATGGATGGTTGTTGTTTAAATTTAAATGCCTTGATTGTTTAACCAACGCTCTTGAAGTCACATAACAATACCTCTATTCTGTAACAGCCCAAATCCATACAAGCTATGAATTAGTTTTGTTTATTAACACAATATTCAATGCAATTAATAAAATCGGCATTCTTAGGCTCCTATTAAAAAATTCAAATAATAACCAACGTGCCATTTCTTTGCACTAGTTCCTTTTTTAAATTGACGACAGACCTAAATATTGAGCTCATCGATTCTTCCATGCCCTCTTTTTGAAGTTTTTTTTCAGTGCAACCCATTATACCAAAAGCTAAAGAAATAACCGAAATTTAGATACAATTGTAATGTCATTCCTGTAATTGCAAATGGTACATTATTACTTGTGATTATAGTTATTATTAATGGTACAAAATTAACTAGAAGCCTATGTACTCTGCAGATAACGTACATTTAAAAGTCAACAAGTCAGAATGGGTACAAGTATAACATTGTGAGTGTACGCAAACATTGGAATTTTTGTTCCAAATTAGAAGATTTAAAGACTTTCATCTATTCAGAATAATACATTAACTAAAACAGAAAATTGATATACTTACATTACGAAAAATATGTAAGAGAGATAAATACCACACTATTCAATTAGGATTAAGCCAATAATCATCTGCATTTATCAATTTACTTTGTTAAACGCAATCCCTGAATGTAACATATAAACTATTTTTTTCAAAATGGCTTCTACAGATAACTGACATGCATTACCAACATAAAATATATAATGATTCTATTTTTCTGTTTCCCTACGAAACAAACTTTGTTTTCTATATTTAATGTGTTTGCCTAAAATTCTATTATACGCTGTCAGGTATTTATATATTGGCGAAAAGTATGTTGACTCTAGATCAAAATAATCAACTTACTGTAGAAGCATAATTTGATATCAAATTATATTTCGTATAAGAATTTGTTCTCTAATTAAAGCTGATCAATTCACATTTGACGTCCTTTTATCGTCAACTGATATATTCGTCAATATATCTATCTTTAACGCTTTTGTGTATATTGTCAAAATCGAAGCGTGTAACAAGTGTCCAATACTTTATTTCTGCGGTTACGATATTGATTGTGGTGTATCTTTTGTGAAAAATATTTAATTTAAATATAGGGTGGGTCGTTATTTTCGCATCCCATACTTTATATTGCTCGGTACAAAACGATAGAATATAAAGGCTTTACCCGTGTGTAAATGAGTAACAAAGCAAAACCACAATGAGTTATATCTTAAGTGTATGCTAGACGAAAGAGTATTACTTGGTGTAAGTATAAGTCCAACAGAACAATTTGTTTTGTAACAGGAACAATCTTCCTGTGATGGTATACAATAACATAGGTGAGCAGGCCTGGAGACAAAACTAAAACCCATGGAATAGTCACAGCTGCACGCAGCGTCTGCTTCATATGTTCCAGCGTAGACTAATATTTGTCCATCTTCATTACATGTGGATTTTGTGTAAGTACAGTGGGTATTACCATTAGACCTAAATGTAAACGGCTGATACCTAAACATTAAATATTAAACAAACAAAGCCATCAAAACCTTAAACTTCAGGTGTATTAAGTGTAAAACGGAGGAAAGTAATATCTTTTGGCAAAAATTAAGAGTAACCATTAGTATTTTAATGGTTTTGTTGCAGATACACCATAGTCTTTTTTTAAAACCGCAGCTGTGTTTAAAAATAAAGCTTGGTGTAATTGGCAGAAAAACTATATAATACTATAAGGTGCACAGTTTTAATGTCTACTGCCAAAGCATATATAGTATCTTTGCAGGGACAATCAATTATTTTTTTACACTGTCGTAATATAACCTAGCTCACACACCCCACCGCTTTGATTTGTTGATAAAAATCTTGTATATAAATTTCATACAATGTGAGAAAATATGTAGGAAGCTTATCTGTTTTTATGTCCACAGCTCCGAATTGTCCCCAGCAAATTTAGTACATGGTGGAAATAAATAATAAGCCTTGATAACCTTTATTAGCCTTTTTATCTCGAAAACCTTTAAAGGTTCCACCATTCTCTGATACAAAACCGAAATTTCACAAAATGATAACTTCAGTAAATATAACTTAAAACTTGGAAAAAAATGCAAATTTACATACATGATATATGTAAAATATTGACTGGGTAAATTTCTACAACTATTTAACATGTAATATATTTAAATGTAGCCTCGATGGATTAGTGGTCGGAGTGGTTATTCATCTACTATTGATCAGCGGGATGTAAACATTTAGTAAAGACTTCGACATGACTGCGGACAAAGATTGCTTTTTCTGCCGATGGTCAATGTTTCGGATAATAAAAATTGGACGAATGATATAGGTGAAAAATTACTTAAAGTAGTCTTATATTAAATCACACAGTTTGATAAATCATGATGCATAATACTGAGAGCTTTCTGATAAATTATGATGCATAATACTCAGAGCTTTCGTTTGTAGGAATATTATGAAAGACAACAGCAACATATGTTAATGATCTAACCTTTGGGCGATCAACTAAATAAAAATGTACAGTCTGGAAGGTAAATAGAATAGACTACGCTGTTAAATACGCACGCATAATTTTACTGTTATAGGAGGAAAATATTTTTTGCTGTCTTATACAATGTAATTTTACAGGATAAAGTAAAACAGTTTTTGCTATATTATCAAACAACTATTTTAAGGTTTGATAAATACAAGGTTGAATAATATTTTAACAGCCTACTATAATCCTGTTACTAATCAGTAAACATCTTCTTACCTGGGGTTTCATACTCGGGATGAAGCCTACATAATTCACTATACTGCCTACTGTTTTCATTATATAGGCAGAAATATCCATCTGTATGGTTACATACTTCATGTGCGCGTAGATTCCAGTGTGGTAGCAACGGACACTGAATTGCCCATGCTTGACAGAACTTCAAGAAATGAGAAATTATCTAGAAGACAGAATACAACTTTATTTAATTGTAGCAAATCAATCAAAATTAAAAAACGCTACAGGTTTATACACAGACAAGTTGCTGCGCTAGCAGACTATCCCTTTAACTTAATTTGTAGATCGGTGGTCTACCTAACTATGTACCTCTATCAACTCTAGGTACAAAAGGCAAGTATTTATCTAACGACAACCATGCTTTACGGTTAGAAGAAAAAAAATACTGCTAATCGCTACTAAACAGTCCAGTCTAACGATATATCATAATGTTATGTTGTAGAATTCAGGAATATTCACGAAAATATTGGGAACAATTCTCAAATGAAACTTTATTAAGTCTCAGAAATGTTAAACTGGATGATATTTTCATTCTAACACTAAAGAAAACATTAAATTAAAATCTTTTGATTAAGGAGACTGCCTAAATCTTATTATTAATCTTACCAAAAGCAGTTGACAAACGACGTTGAAATGCATCTATAACCTAAAAAAGAAATATAAGACGTTAGGTAAAGAACATAACAGACAAGACGCTTTATTAAATCACTACAAATCTTTGGTTAAACTCACTGCTTTTTTCAAAAAAGGTAACCACTTTATAATGACATAATTTGTACTTCTTACCTCTGCTTTTAACATTTTCAAAATGTCTTGTTTTTTATTTTATATGCGCACACTGCAAAATTATATTTGACATTTGATGTCTAAATCTCAAGATATGTTGTTAATTTACATGTCAATACAAATAACTTTCAGACATAGGAAACACTATTTAATAAGGTACAATACAACTCTTAATATATTATAGACGCAAATGAGAATCAAGGTACACATTTAAACTACTCCCCTGCGAACAATTAAAAAGTCACATGCCCCATGAGACATTAAAAACTGCTACATTAACCACCGCCTCTGTCGTATGACCTGTTTAACACACATCAACATATATTGGCTTTACTGCCACTGTCTACCTGTCACCACTTTCATCAACTCTGTCCACTCTCTCGTCTTCACAAACACTTTTATTATCTTCATTTTAGAAAACCTTAGAGGTTTCAAAGGTTAGTCGTTTATAATGTTCAATTGATAAATGATACAATTTCTGAAGAAACTCTGTAAATTATTAGCAGTTACCGATTGTGAGTAAGATTTGGATGCCAAACTACAAACATCATATTTAACACATTCTTTTGATATTATAGTTTTGTGGCATAAATTACCATATGTTTTATGTGACATTTCGTAGGATCCTATTTCAAGGGTTTGTAGATGCGAGGTATGGTCTGGTAATAATTGCATACTAATATTGTTGTTCTTTGCCCATCCAATTACATTTAATGTTACATGACATTTATGTCCACCTTAAATTATCATGACGATTTTGTGGTATTAATTTTATTAAATTAAGTGGTTGCTCAGATAATCTAAAAACAAAAATGAATTAGATCATCCTGAGTCTGATACTTTACCAACCGTTTCAGGGATTTTCCTTTAAGTAATCCATCAATCAATCTTTTTCCTAGATAAATGAGGTAAGGTGGGGTGTTATTTTCTATGGCATTAACGCATCCAAGCAATGGAATTGTGTCAGTTGTTTCTGAAGTCACTTCTTAAGTAGGAACATCAACTGTAGACACTATATTAGGTGGTCTATAATTTAGGGTAAGGCCTTTTTCGTCCACATTATAAATTAAAGTGGCTTATCTAACGCTTTCTCTATCTCGATGAAATTGTTCTTATGTTTGATAGATTTGCGGCCTTTGCTCTGCTAATTTCAATAGACCTAGGTCTGACCTTCTGAGGCTCTGGTCAGCGTTTCACGACACCATAAAACCAGGTCATACTAAGAGGTGGGTTATACGTGGTTTTTCTTGTTGGATTAAAAAATATGCTGCAATAACTTCCTGCTTGCTATATCTATAACCTAAAGCGGTCATTTATTTGAGGTGCTTGTCATCCAGTGATAGCAAGGACGATTTTCCAATGGTGCAACATTTTGGATATATGTCCCCTGCAACTCGATCTCTAAAAGTTTGGAATGGAATAGCAAATATTTTGGAAGCTTTTCTTTATTTACATGCAATCGTCAATTATTATTCCCTGAATATTTAAAAGTGAAAATAGCCTTCAAATGAAAATGAAATTGTGATATTTTGGGGTTTTAGGGAAAAAATGATTTAAAAAAAACACTAACTTACCAAAAATATAGAAAATTAAGATAGCCCCATTCTATTTGAAAACTATTTTTATAAATAATTTAATATGGCAAAGATCAAATACAATTAATTTTAATTTCCAATCGGCAATGCATTCTACACATGTTCAGATGTCTTCTCTCATTTTTATTGATTATGATATATGATATTTCACACAGAAACGATAACAATGTGTAAGATGCTTGCTATTTTTAAAATAAAAAAATATAGTTTACTACCGCTGGCAAGAATTTCTTTAGGGAAACCTTTTTTAAGCCATTTGAACAAGGTTCTAGCAAAACTTTTAATTTATGATTGGAATATTTATCTTAAACTTACCTTTACAAATCTCATTTTTCTTCAAAAATTCACTTAAGCAAATCTGGACTAGTTTTGTATTCTAGGAAGCAAAAGTAACATCATCAAAGTATTTAATAAATGGTTATTGCGTTCAAAATGGCAGAGCGAATTAATGAAATGACCAATTTAACTAAAGGAAAAAGACTACTGTTTTTAGCATTGAGTCTATGTTTACAATACTTTTTGTCTATATTGTTAAGTACGTTTCTATATACATATCCATTCCGCGTAATTAATCAATTGACCTTCGTGTCAACATTTTATATCAATTAATTTTTTTTATTAATATAACTTTGAAAAAAAAACCATTCAGGTTACTTTGGCCATCATGCAACTGGTTCATCTAGGATTTACACTGAGTGATGGTTTTGAGGTAAACATTATATATTCTTAAATGCTGTTTTATGCGCAATTGATCTACAAAAAAAATATTTGATAATATCTTCAGGACTAGAACAAGTTTACAAACAAAAAATCATATGGGAAAAGGGATAAACCAACGAACACCAAATTTTAATTTCTTCTGAAAAAGTATGGGGTATTGGATTTGAGCCTAAAGTTTAGCCTTTGCTAGTGGCTACAATCTACTGAAATCTAAACAAGGGTCTTTATCGTGTATAAGCGTGTGACACTCTTCAAACTTTACTTCTATGATACGCGGTCAGGCTTTCCTAATAACTCAACAAGAGGTTTCCTCTCCCAACAAGAGGGCGTCCACTATTGCCACCTGGGGTCAGAAAGGTAAGATTTGTGAGTCGAGCACTAGGAATCCTCCCAGTTGTTGCCAAAATTTGATATTTATATACCTTATAGCTTTGTATATGTAGAATGAATATGTAAATATTTTTATCAAAGGAATTAGTGAAACCAGTCAAAAATAAAATAAGAAGGGATTTAAAATCCCTTTAGTGTCCTATAACATCATCTTAGTCCTAAGTGACCAAGTAGTTAAGTTTATTACTCATCAACGATTGATCACAGGCATATCATTATATGGGGTTACGAGTTCGAGTCATATTCGGACAAACATTAATGGACAACGATTCCCATTTGTCCTGTTGAAGTTCAGGGTTTTCACCAGCTACTCAAGCTCATGCCCCCAATTAAAACTGGATATAATCTTAATTTCTGAAAGTGGTCTAAGGCACTAGAATTCAAAATTTAAAATATTTCGTGTAAATATTGATACTTTAGTTTGCATTTTTTTCTATTTGAATACTTTACAAAAGATGTAGTAATCGACTTCATCCGATTTAGTTAACTTTTAGAAATGATCCATTAATATTAACTGTCAATGTATGCTGTTCTTGATTGGATTTTTATTATCTAACACAAATCCAAACTTTTGCATTTCGTTAAATTGCAAAGTCGGCACAGGCACGCACCAGAGACTAATTCAACAGGATGAAAATCATAACAAATAAATTACTAACACGGTTCAAAAATTAAATGTTCAATTTAAATTGTAAAATAACCGTTTGAGTCAACTTTGAGCACGTGGTGTGAAGTCATAGCACAAGTAAAATGAAAACACACAGACGTTAGAAGTTAAACGTTATTATTTTGTAAACGTTTCTTAAATTTTCTTTTAAGTGCTCTCGTTAGGCTATCTAGTTACATAATGACGAAATGCTCTAAATAGTTTCTAGTGGCGAACACAAATTGCACCTTATGGTTTCGTCTACAAAGAGCTATGAGAAAACCGATTGGTCAGCAGGAATTGGAAACAAAAATTTGAAAACAAAGCTACATGCCAAAAAGAAGAAACAAACAAGAAAACCAGAAGTGAATAACCCGAACCCAATGAAAACCAATCAGGTGCTCTAACCGAGTAAACTACGCCTACCTCTAATTCGACACACTAAACAACACACTCCCAATAAAAAAACTATGAAAAAGGAGCGAGGGTTTATATTGATAATATCTATTCTATAAGATTTGCGGACCTGTATTTTCTAGGTGTCTTACCGAAAAATCGCGGATTAATAGAAATATTATACATGTATGATAAATATTAGGTGTGTGTAACTTCTTTAATAAAACCGCAATATCTGTTTGTTTTTACTATATGCAAGCCGACTGAACAAATTATTAAACAAACAAAAATGAAAAACAGAACAGTAGGACAACGCATGATGGGTGTGGATAAGAAATGATTAACACAAAATGCACGAACTGTTAAAATTGTTTTCCCATTTTTTTAACTGGCGCAAAAGTAATTTTTCTGTGTTTAATGAAAAGGCAAAATTTTTTTTTCTGAAAATGATTTTTCAGTTGTCACATTGAGGATCAGATTCAGATTTTTTCACTACACTAACTGATCAGATTATATTTTTGGACCATAATATGGGCAAAAATTTGTGTAAAATGATACAGGTACCTTCTAGTTAAGTTCATATATTCTTGTACACCTGTGGATTTGTAATTTGCAGGGATAGTTGTTATAAAATACATTTTTTGTAAGCTTCTTTCTTTGATCCGAGCAAACGTTTTAATGTTTGTGTACTGGATGTTTACGTGTTACAATATTTTGTAGTATTTTATGGTGACAACAAAGTAGGCGATTTTGTAGTGATTCGTAGTAAACGAAGGTACTGTGATTTTGGAAGTGCTAGTCTGTGGTAGGTTCCCATTAGTACCTAAGGAAGGTGTGTAACTTTTTTATCTTTCCGTGGCTTGTATTGCATTTAACACACGTATTAATCATTCACAGTATATTTTGGCAGGAAAAGTGTTGAGTCTTGTAGTTTATGTACAGAGGATTTGACTTCGTGCGTCCAACCTAATGAATCGTATAATTAATCTTGATCAGTACTATTGAGACTTCCAGTTTAATTATTAAGTATATATGTTGTTCTGTAGTACTGGTGGCCTCCATGTTTTATCTTGTAATATGCATGTTTATACTGGTTTTTAATATTAGCGCTTTCCATTTCTGTGTTGCGTTCTCTTTGTGAGGCTCGTTCCTCAGCAATTGGTTATGAATATACCTGCCTAAAGTCGGTATTCAAAGTGCTGAAAATCAATGATATAAATGAGCGTTTTCTAAATTCCAGTATCGGAATTTCCGTTAGATGGATTATGATTATGTTTACTAATAACGTTTGACAGCGGTAGTAAATGTGTACTAGTAGCAGGTTATTACACTGTTTACCCTGCATTATGTACGACAGTGAATACTTATTTTGTGATCGGTTAGAGGGTGAATAGTGGTTAGATGTGTAAAAATTTCTTTGTCTGTAAGCCTTAATTAAGTTTTAACAATGGTAACATGTGTCTTGGATTTTCAAGATAAAATGTATGTATTTTTTAAAGCAATTTAGTACCTTTACATTCACTTCATTAGATATTGCATGAAAAAGTATAGCGTCTTAAATGTTAAATTAAAGTTTATTAATTTCCTAGCCCAGGTAAATGCTGTTAATGTTAGAAAAGTGTGCAAATCGCAGAAAATTTAGTAATTTCGACTATGGTAAAAATATTTACTTCCGTTCTACCTGCAATAGATCTATTTATAGGGTGGCACCACCTTATGCATTATTAGGGACGCCACAATGTACAGACGTCGTAGTATTACAGTAAAATATATCTAGCAATCGAATATCTAAAGCATCAAAAATAAAGACTTCATATCTAATATTTATATAAGTACACAAATTAAACCAACACTTCTAAAATTAATTTTTAAGTAGTTTCTGAATATCCCCGTCGATTTCCTTACACATTGAAAGAAATTGATATTAATTATTTGAAATTACCGAATAATATAGTCAAATAGTCCCCATGTTTAATATTAAGGTAACTTATTTAACGAAAATATATAAAGATTACTTTATTTTCTTGTTATATGTTTATAGTTGCAATGCGTTTTCTCGTTATTAAGCATTTAAATTAGGAGCAGCACAAATATTTTGGTCAGTAATCAGATTTGATAAGAAAACTACAATTTTTATGGCATTCTTAGAACAACAAGATCATGTTATAAAACAGTAGTAACATAAACGATCATGTATACAATTAACATACAAACTACAACAAAATACTAAATTACAAAGGACGTAACTCTTACCAAACGTGAATCAATCAATGCAAAGAGAGAATAGTAAACCCACTGAGCCACCCCTGTGGTAACATAGGTTTGATAAGAAATATTTGCATAGCTAGAACTACCCATTAAACTAGCCGGTAACTCAAATGTACTTAAGAGCTAACATAAGCTGGTTGCATAAGTTTGTGAACAATAAAGCAATTGCAGCTCAATTTAAAGTAAGACAATACTTAAGTAAATGCGTTGGGCCATAAGAATATTGGAAAGTGGCACCATACACAAAGTAGAATGTTGCATTCAGTTTGTACAAAAATGTTTACTGAGACGTCGATTGTTTCACAATTTTATGGATTTGTCTCCAAGACAAATATTCATAATATGTACCTGATGGATTTATTGTGTTTTTTTTAAATAATTAAGAGCTTAATGTTTAAGTATTCACCCACAATTAACCTTTTAGGGCTTTGGCCATGAGGCTTTAAAGTTGTTATATGTACATGTAGCGATATGTCATATTTATAAAACTAAATCCTAAATATATTGAAAACCAAATTTGTCATATGTTAGGTTTTTTGATTGACAACATATTTTGGGATGTTTGGAGGACATGTTTTTCAACAGACTATTGGTATTCCTATAGGTACTAATTGTGCTCCTCACCTTGCTGACCTATTTTTGTACTCTTATGAGGCTGAGTTCCTAGAAAGCCTGCTGGAGAAGAAAGAAAATACACCGGTCCAGACCTTTAATTTTACATTCCGATTAATTGATGATGTTTTGTCCCTCAAAAATGCTAAATTGGGTATCTATTTGCATTCAATTTACTCCGGTGAGCTTGAAATTAGACACAACCAATACACTAAGGTCATCCTCTTACATAGATCTTCTAGAAATAGACTTTTATCTGCGCAGAAGTTCTATGGTCGTCACCATGACTTTATTGATTGTTATGGGAAATCACCTCTCAAATACTATCGGGACCTTTTCGCTGAGACATAGGTAGTGTTTCCTATTACTGGATTTGACTTTTTCCTAGACATGACAACGAGTTACTCGACGGGTGTCTAATTAGAGGCAGACACTGCTTACTCGTCCAGTGCATCTGAGTGCATCCATGGTTTTTATTGGGTTCGGGTTACTTTGTGTTTTTGGTTTTTGTGTTGCCCTGTGTATGTTTGTTTATATCCGGATTTCTAATTGTCCCTTGACTTAGGCTGTTGTTTGGTCGGTTTTCTTTGCTATTTTTCTTTTTTATTTTTTTTTATTCCCAAGAGTGGATTCAGTTTAGAATTACATACAGAGTATATTTTGTGAATTTTTTCACCGAAAACATATCACAAATACAAAAAAAACAGTCTTTTAAAAAAGACAGAAAAAATAAAATGATGGTATACAATACTGCCTTCTGATTTTTCATCAAATGTATGTTGAAAAATCTAACCGGTTAATGCATGTAGGATTCATACTAATTCACCTATTTATGCTCCAAAACTATACTTACAGTACAACAGTAGAAGTAAAAACGCAGCATGTTCGAATAAACAAAGATACATACACAATGCACAACAGGAAATAAAAATGACATGCTCTTGAAGAAATACAAATTATGTGCGAAAACTGAACCGGTAAAAGGTGTCAGTTTCCACCAAACATCTTGGTATTTAAGGTAGAATTAGATTGGCCTGTGAATGAAATAGCAAGTATTTAAATTTACATTACAAATTAGGTACTTCCAGCATACGTAGTTAGAAAATGTAGCAGTACAGCAGTTACCTACTAACAGTTCACAACTAATTAACTTCATATGACTTTTAAGTAGAGAGTTTGTCAATTTTTCAATATTGGAATGGCATTTCAGAATATTTCAATGCATTTAAAACATTTCACTTTCATATGTTGGACCTGCTGATACATTCCTTGTTACAGATGCATCGATGTTTTTGTTAAGCGAATAAATGCATGATTTTAACTCCGAAAGTTAAATATGTGACCAAAAATCAATTCTCGAATCAAAGAAGGTATAACTGCTGTATGAATACTTTTTTGCATATTTCACAAGATAGATTTAGTTACTTTGGTTTCATTTACTTACAGACCCAGGTAAACGAAACAAAAATAACCACTGGCTATAGAGAATATCGTCTTCAACTAAAGTGTTTCTATTACTGATTAAGATTTAGTTCTTAAAATTGATATTTGTTCTGAGAAACTATAATTTGGGCAGCCAGCATCCAATCTGATAATGAAATTGTGTGATATCAATTCAAGCATTTGAAATTAAATTAAATTTGAACGGAAGTTTATCTAGAATTATAATACTCATAATACTCATTTGACTGCGAATCATACATAGTTTTCAATAAATTCGATCTTAAAGCACATACATTTTTGATTGTCCAATAAATACACCATTATAGTTTAAATGTAATTACAAATATAGTATGCAAAGTAAACAAATGCCTCTGTTGATATATTACTACAGAATTCTTTAACCTTTTACCAAATAAATGATCAGGTTAAAACGATTAATAAAGCCACGCTATGAGTATGTTGTAACAATAAAATAGAATGTTAAAGCTGGTATGTTTTTCGAAGGAGTACTGGGGTTTCGATTGAAAAAAAACAAGAAGTTTTATTTAAATTTGTAGAAAATAATATAATACCAGTCCTCAAATATACTAAGGTTATAAGGTTGACAACATTAGACTCGCCTTTCGTCTAATCAAGTCTCACCAGCGAGTCACTAATACAAATATTGGAATATCAAATAATTTAGACGTTGAAGATCTCACATCAACAAAATTTCAAAACGTTATGCCAAATCCAACCAAAAGCCGTTTAACCTTTGAAAATACAGAAAAAACCAGTTTTAATCAAAGGCAAACACATTATATTTTAAACGTTCCTGCAAATAGACTAAACACCATTCGTTTAATTGGGTATTATATCAATATCTTCATTGACATATTAAATTCAAGATGAAAGAACACTGGTAGATTTGTTTCAAACATGGACATACCTATAACAGATGCTAATCCTAGCATATGAAAGCAATTACACTTCTATCTTTTTTGAAAGATGTTTCTGCATTTATAGGTACTCTGTATCTATAATATGTAATTACATATAAATTATATTAAAAAACTATATTTTTAAGCGTACATTTTTCAATAGGAATGGCCAGTTTTATAAAAAGTGTGATGACGATTTTCCGAAGAAAAGATACCTTGAACCACTTATAGTAGTTTCAGAAGTTTTATGGTCATCACCATGACTTAATTGATCGTTATGAAAATCTATCCTCAATGCGATCAGATATTTTTTGCTGAGTTATTGGTATACCTTCCTATTGCTAGATTGGACATCCCTAGGCAATACAATAAGTATCTTCACGGGTGTCAAATGAGCGAAAGGCACCGCTTACTCTTAGGGAGCCCTTGAGTGCTCACATGGTTTTTATTTACTTTCTGGTTAGTTTTTGGTTGCATGTTTGTCTATATCCGGAAATGTAATTGACACTTGACTTTTGGCTCTTGCTGATATATGTCGGTTTCATTGGTATTTAAATAAAAAGTTTGAACCAGATGCAGCTACACAGTTATAATTGTACAATCCTATAAAAAAACTACAACTGTACATATTTTTAAATATTGCACTCACTTATTAGGCATCATATACAATGAACATAGTTTTTCTCATTAGACCCCAAAGATGCAACTTTGAACACCAATTCCTTATTTTATATTTAAAGACAATATAGTTTCTTTTTATTCGGATTACTATTTGAAAACGTGTGTACCCTGTTGTGAAAATTTGAATCTTATACACAATATTCAGACTTGTTATAGAAATGATCCAAATGCAGGTAAATGTTTTGTATAAAATATTATAGTATTAATAAATGGGTGCTTTCATAATAGCATGGTCTTAATTAATGGCAGAGGATAGCTGAAATGCCTTTTATTAACCAATCTACTATATAGTAAAATAACCCCGTTTTATTCTAGAATGTTTTTCATGTTATCCAAAACAAATAAAAATGTGCAATACAATCAAAACCCGATCAATTATGTGTGGTTTTATAATGAAAAGTATTGATTGTTTTTGCTATTTGTAATAAAACGAGACACATTTTTCGGTGAATTGTTATTGAACAAATGAACGCTAAAAATACAGCATCCAATCTGATAATGAAATTGTGTGATATCAATTCAAGCATTTGAAATTAAATTATATTTGAACGGAAGTTTATCTAGAATTATAATACTAATAATACTCATTTGACTGCGAATCATACATAGTTTTCAATAAATTCGATCTTAAAGCACATTCATTTTTGATTGTCCAATAAATACACCATTATAGTTTAAATGTAATTACAAATATAGTATGCAAAGTAAACAAATGCCTCTGTTGATATATTACTACAGAATTCTTTAACCTTTTACCAAATAAATGATCAGGTTAAAACGATTAATAAAGCCACGCTATGAGTATGTTGTAACAATAAAATAGAATGTTAAAGCTGGTATGTTTTTCGAAGGAGTACTGGGGTTTCGATTGAAAAAAAACAAGAAGTTTTATTTAAATTTGTAGAAAATAATATAATACCAGTCCTCAAATATACTAAGGTTATAAGGTTGACTACATTAGACTCGCCTTTCGTCTAATCAAGTCTCACCAGCGAGTCACTAATACAAATATTGGAATATCAAATAATTTAGACGTTGAAGATCTCACATCAACAAAATTTCAAAACGTTATGCCAAATCCAACCAAAAGCCGTTTAACCTTTGAAAATACAGAAAAAACCAGTTTTAATCAAAGGCAAACACATTATATTTTAAACGTTCCTGCAAATAGACTAAACACCATTCGTTTAATTGGGTATTATATCAATATCTTCATTGACATATTAAATTCAAGATGAAAGAACACTGGTAGATTTGTTTCAAACATGGACATACCTATAACAGATGCTAATCCTAGCATATGAAAGCAATTACACTTCTATCTTTTTTGAAAGATGTTTCTGCATTTATAGGTACTCTGTATCTATAATATGTAATTACATATAAATTATATTAAAAAACTATATTTTTGAGCGTACATTTTTCAATAGGAATGGCCAGTTTTATAAAAAGTGTGATGACGATTTTCCGAAGAAAAGATACCTTGAACCACTTATAGTAGTTTCAGAAGTTTTATGGTCATCACCATGACTTAATTGATCGTTATGAAAATCTATCCTCAATACGATCAGATATTTTTTGCTGAGTTATTGGTATACCTTCCTATTGCTAGATTGGACATTCCTAGGCAATACAATAAGTATCTTCACGGGTGTCAAATAAGCGAAAGGCACCGCTTACTCTTAGGGAGCCCTTGAGTGCTCACATGGTTTTTATTTACTTTCTGGTTAGTTTTTGGTTGCATGTTTGTCTATATCCGGAAATGTAATTGACACTTGACTTTTGGCTTTTGCTGATATATGTCGGTTTCATTGGTATTTAAATAAAAAGTTTGAACCAGATGCAGCTACACAGTTATTATTGTACAATCCTATAAAAAACTACAACTGTACATATTTTTAAATATTGCACTCACTTATTAGGCATCATATACAATGAACATAGTTTTTCTCATTAGACCCCAAAGATGCAACTTTGAACACCAATTCCTTATTTTATATTTAAAGACAATATAGTTTCTTTTTATTCGGGTTACTATTTGAAAACGTGTGTGCCCTGTTGTGAAAATTTGAATCTTATACACAATATTCAGACTTGTTATAGAAATGAGCCAAATGCAGGTAAATTTTTTGTATAAAATATTATAGTATTAATAAATGGGTGCTTTCATAATAGCATGGTCTTAATTAATGGCAGAGGATAGCTGAAATGCCTTTTATTAACCAATCTACTATATAGTAAAATAACCCCGTTTTATTCTTTATTCTAGAATGTTTTTCATGTTATCCAAAACAAATAAAAATGTGCAATACAATCAAAACCCGATCAATTATGTGTGGTTTTATAATGAAAAGTATTGATTGTTTTTGCTATTTTGTAAGAAAACGACACATTTTTCGGTGAATTGTTATTGAACAAATGAACGCTAAAAATACAACATTAAATGTTAAGTTTATGCCTGTAAACTTTCCAGTTTCAATTTCCTGATTTATGTTTACTGTTCAGGTTCCAGTAGAGAGATTCTAAAAACACGAGGTTTTATTTTTAATACTGGCCATGCTGTTACATTGGCCCGCCGTGAAGCTTGACTTCCACTTATGGCCCTGTGTGGACAATTATAATGCATATGGTAAACCTTAACAACACTTAGTTGGTAAATAAAAAATTATTAAAAACAAGTGTTTTATTTTCGAGCTGCTCTTACGCCATTAGTAACAATTTTATCAAGAATTTTTATTCCAGACGAGTCATAAATATTTTACAAATATATGAAAAAGATTAGATATGTGTTTGGTTAGTAATTAACAGATTTCTATATTACATGTAGCTAAAATATCTACATATTTTATGACAGATTAGGGACAATTAGTTGGAAACTACCAGGGCACATATTATTTTCGCTTAAAAACAAGTGGCAAAATATTGGATGGAAAAAAATAGGAATGTTGAAGAGCTCAGATTATATTTTCATAAATGATTTTTATAGGTTATCATATTTATTTGTCTTCCAACAATAATGTTATCACTACATCAAAAGGTCAAATGTTTAAAGTAAAGTAATCACGTATAAACAGTACATACTGAAGTCATAATGTTTGAAGTTCAATACACAAGGAACTAAAACAGTTTTTTGCTGAAAACAGTCTTTAATGAAAACATGATAAATATCTCTCTGCAGGCCTATCAAAAGCAACTTTTCGACATAATAAAAACTTTAGCCCATTTAAATGATCTCAATCCTTACAGAAGCCTCATTTCAATAACTGAATAAACTTATAACACATTGTACATGACATTTTATCGACGTATACGTAGCTTATCGAACATGTATCCATAAATAATTCACCCTTTATTTGTATATCTGAACAAATTGATCAAATTTGGGTACATTAAGGGGTACCCAGGGCACAAACCACATCAGCAGCGTTTCCACAGATTGTTGATACTGAAGGCCCTTTTGTTGCGGATTGTTAGGATATAATAATACTGAAACTTGATCGTGGTTCATAGTTGATGACGGGTTGTGACGCTCCTTCAACAAAGATCCCTTTGGTAAATTTCTAAGAAGAGGCGCATTGTAGACACTACAAAAGACTAAATCGTCCTTCCCTAATACTTTGTCCGTGGCAATTAAAATTAGGTCCCCATTTTTTCAATCTTAATTCACCGAAGTGATTTAGGGTTTGTTATCTTGTCCGCGTTAAAAATGTATCAAAAATACTTCTCGCTGGACGTTAAAGTAATCATTCAATGGATCAATTTATCAATCAGACTGAACTGACAAAGTCATTGCATTGGTAACAATAGTTTTTAAGTGAATATTTTATATCGGAAAATGAAAATAAAACGTACCTGTAATCTTATGAAGAACATCCGTTCAGTAAACTTCAATATTCTAAATATAGTAGCTATTTTATTTGTATTGCTGACGTCACTTCCTTTATCTCGTTTTTGATTCAAAAGGTTACTTATTGGACACTTTTTGCTGTTTTCAAACATAAGGGCTAAAGATGGTTCAATAAACGTTTCCTGTTACGTTACATAATAAACATAATATGTGCTTACAATCATTGTTGAAGTGCATTCAAGTATTATATTATTATATTTTAAAATACTTTCTGTAAGAATGTCCTTTAATAGAAATATTTTACTATTTTGACATACATTTCTAAACGAATTGTGCTCCGTGCACTATGCCCTCATAGTTTCTCACCTGCCTAAGAAAACTATTGATTTTGACGTAAATCATTGTAATTCACGCGAATGGGCGGGGTTAACATGCAATCAATGATTGATTACCGCTGCGCTTTCAATAAGGTATTTTTATCCTAGTCCACGGAATAAGCCGATCAACGTTTTACGTCTTCAAAAAAAAGAAAAGAAAAAAAAACAAAGCGGCGGTGAAAGCCTGAAAATGTCCAGGTATGGGAAAGACGATGCCAATAAATTTCGTATTGAATACTTTACATTACAACGTGGCGGTTTATCATTTAATGCTCCATTAATGTCCATTTTTTCTTCTTATAATTTTCCAATGCAAGAAAGTTAGTATAATAATTATAATAATGTTGTGTTTAGCATTCACTATGCCAAAATAGTGGCCAGGGTTGAAGACATAGTGAATGCTAAACACAACATTATTATTTAATAATGTGGCACCAACAAATAAATTACAATTACAGACGCCATAGTATATCTAAAGCATAAGAAATTCAGATTTAATACCAAAATATTTATATGCTTTTACAAATTAAACTCAAAACTGTACGAATAAGATTTTACTATACATTTAACAAATGTTATATCTGTGATTTAAAGGGTCAAAACCAAGTTCCATACGATTCATAATAATGACACTTAGATTAATCTTTCAATTGTTTTCATAATATTAACATTAAATTGCATACTAAAAAACTTTTAAAAGTTTATTCTTTCAAATGTCGTGTTTTACTACTGTGAGTTTGATAGAAATTCGTATTTTCTTAATTTTATATGCTATTCGTTTTTTGTATTTTCTGGCTGTATGACCATTTCAAATATATATGGGTCAACTTGTTATTTCCATCTGAATAAAGCAAGATATGATTGATCAAAAGCAGTCATCATGTAAGCTATTGCTATAAAAATAATATTCTATTTAAAAGCATAAAGGGTTAAAGAATACACAAATATAAGTTATCATATTAGATGATTTATAGATAAACAAAGAAAAGCTTTTATACAGTATTAAAGTACGCGATTGTTATGACCGAAAACCTAAAAAAAATTACGTAAATATTTTTCTTGGTGAAATATTTAAAATATGTGTGTATTGGTATAACGAAGAATTTGCAGTAATTTATACAAGACAAATTGAATAGATTTTATATACTTTTTAAAAAATCAGTTAATGCACGCATTCTTGCAGTTTGATAAGCCCGGCAGAGTAATTTAAACTTATGTGGGAATCATTAACATGTTTTCCTATAGGTTTTTTGCAGGTAAGTCAGTTAGTATATCTTGATATTGCTAACAAAAATGGGTACACTCCATTATAATCCATAAATAATGAAAATCAAAAATACAACATACCCGAGAGAAAAGAGAGAAAAAAAATTATCACCATATATTAAGCAATGAGTATTTATTTAAGGAAAAATACACACAATAAACAGAAAAACTTACAAACTAGAAAAAGATGAACGAATTTCTCCATAATTGACACCCGCTTCCCAATGTCATAGATTGCCGAAGCTCAAATTGTGAAAAGGAAAACCCTAAATATCATACCTAAATGTGACAGATTCTGTGAAAAATTAATTTAAATCCATGAAATGGTGTACAAGGAGTTGGGGATAAGAGATTGGTACCCCAAAGTGTAACGGGAATGTCCACGTTTTGCTATGGCAAATCCCAAATATCATTACTATCAAATTGTAGAATATCAGGTGCACAATGTCACTATGTGACAAGGATTTGTGATTGTGTAATTAAATTCCCTGCAGTGGTGATAAGTTATTTATAAGAGATGAATACTACAAAAGTTACAAAAACGATTACATCTGCATATATCGACAAATCACCCTGTTTAAACTTTTCAATTATGTGAACTTAAACGATATTTACATATCAATGGTTTATATCAATACTGTATTGGGGGCGCCTTATATAAAACTGCGGGTTGTTATGTATCTATAAAACAAACATTACGGCGAGGTTTCAAATAATAAATAATCCACTGTTGAAATTCAAAAAAATAACTTCTGATTTTGTACGTCTTGAGAGAACCATACATTATTGTAACCACGAATTTTACATGTCGAATTCAACGGGTTGTTATTTGCAAAAATTGCCTCTTACATGTCTACATAAAATGTCGTTCAAATTTAAAATAAATCATATGTGTTTAATCTTTAAGATTCTCTTAGAAAATGACAAATATAAGATTTATATACAGTACTTGAGATTGAACACGCAACACTTTTAGCAATCCGTCAGCGATCCGTCAGCGTTCCAAAATCCGTCAGCAATCAGTTATCAATCAGTCACATCAGTCAAATGGTTCCCAATCCGTCAGATCGTTCCCAATCCGTCCATCCGTCAATTGACGGATTTGGAACGATTTGACTGATCTGACGGATTGATTATGACTGATCGCTCTAATCCGTCCTTTCAACTTCTGGTTAGTAAAATTAATATTTCGAAATGTGCAAATACGTTTCACTTGCAAATATTAGAAGAAAATGTCAACTGTTATGTCCTCATTTATGGCTCGTTTTACCTAATAATAACTAAAACTGGTCTAAAGTTATATATGATATAAATGGAAATTCACCCAATCTATAACTAATGCATCTATGACGAAATAGAAACATCACATAGTGTCATTTTATTTACAAAATAGTTAAAACAAAGTAAATAAAAAAAACCACACACGCAATAACCTAAAAAAAAATTACATCGCATGCCAAGGCGCACGTCTCGTATTTGTCTTCGAATTTTTTTAAAGCGGAAAAGTCTAGTCTAAAGTTATAAATCATGAATGTAAATTCCACACACCCCCCCCCCCCCCAATCTATCACTACGTGTTATACATCTGCTATGGAATATAAACATCACATAGTGTCATTTTAATAAAAAAAATAATTAAAAAAAGAAAGGAAAAAAAAAACACAAACACAATCAATTCAAGCAATAGCATCTCGTATTTTTCTTCGAAATGTGTTAAAGCGGAAAAATCGAGAAAGACGAAAGAGGCGTGAAGGCGGAATCGTAAAATTTTTCACTTCGCGCTTTCGCGTTACCGTTATTTGTATGATTTTATGTTTGAAGTTTGTTTAAATTATTTTCAAATTATATTATTCTATATAATATGGTGTCTAGTGTTGATAGGAAGGAGCTGGAGTACCCAACGAAACAGCACACCTTCGACAGGAAAACTGGTGCTCTTTGCAAATTAAGGAATGAGTCGAGCAGACCCTCTCGCTGTAAGGGTCGAACAGACTACACATTGATCAATAGATGACTGCTATCTTAACCACCGAGGTCGATGTCTTTTTTAATACAAACTCTTTAACAGATCATGTGTCGTGTTTTGATAAGTTTTCTTTCTGTGCCACAGTTCCGAATAATTCCGGTGTATGATAATACTGAATAAGATTTACGACAAAAGCGAAAACATCTATTTATATATTTTATTCACTATATCATTGTGTCACATGAATTTACACAGAATTAAATCTCAAATAAAGAATAAACTACTGTAACACAATTTCAAAGCATTCCGGTGTATAATACTGAATAAGATTTACGACAAAAGCGAAAACATCTATTTATCAAATATGGACTTTTACGAGGTCAATACGTAGTTATATGGACCGTGGAGGAAAATATTGACCGAGGACGAAGTCCGAGGTCAATATTTTTCTACAGGTCCATATAACTACGTATTGACCTCGTAAAAAGTCCTTAATTGTTATATTACATATGAATTTGAAATTCTCTATTTATTTAAATTTAGAATAATGAGTCGGAAGAGTATATCCGGATCTATTTTTAGAAACAAGCCTTAAATATGCTTTATAAGTAGTAACATATCCCGATCTATTTTTAGAAACAAGCCTTAAATATGCTTTATAAATTGTAACATGCCTTAAAAATATGCTTTAAAAATAGTAACAAGCCTTAAATATGCTTTAGAAATAGAATATATACACATAATATTTTGGGGGGACATTGTCTACACGAACCAATCAAAATTAGGACTTAACACACCATATGTAATATTTATATATATTTTATTCACTATCACATTGTGTCACATGAACTTACACAGAATTAAATCTAAAATAAAGTATAAACTACGGAGCGTGTTTGTATATAGAACCTTATGAGTTAAAGATGCTAAAATGTAAGCGTAAAATTAAAAGCAATTCTGCTTTCGCATCTTAGCCGTCACAATTTGTTTATTTTAAGATGTCTGTTATAGTCATTCGATAATTAATGAAATATAAGTATAAATGGTTTCCTTTAACTTCAAAAGTATTTGAAATTAGTTACTAGGTTTTACAAAGCTGCCCAGCGCGTCCTCAGCTGGCGGAAATGGAATGTGCTCTCGTTTCTTTTTTTTTTTGTTTTTTTTTGGGGAGGGGGGGGGTGGTTCAAGTCATATTAGAATTGTCGCGTACATAGTGACGTGTATAGAGAGTGTCACGCTCCTAGCACGATAAGGATCTCTTTTGTAGAATTCGAAAAGAAGTAGGCTAAAAAAGTAAATTTTCAGCCCCTTCCCATACCCTTAAATTTTCCAGTGGAATTCAAAAATTGTGCCCTTTGTGCATCTTTCTCTAATAGATTGAAGGGGCCTTGGTGGCCGAGTGGTTATGTTAGTTCGTCTACTATTGATCACGTGGTCTATCAACGCTCAGGTTGCGAGTTCGAGCTGCGTGCTGCAAGAGTATTTCAGCTTTATTCATGACGAGAATAAGTTAAATATCAATCAATTAAGTATGTTATTGTTCAAACTGAAAGACAATCTTTTAAAGGTTCCGTTTTATTAATATGACTATAATGACAATGTTAAAACCGATCTTCATATGCCTAAAGAATACTATTAAGAGTACTATTTCGTAGTATAACACGTGTCTATATGAAGCACATTTTTATCCTTAACATTTGCAGACAATTCTACTTCTTATTGGGGCCTCGGTGGCTGATTGGCTAGTTATGACTTGCCTGTCAACAGGTTGCGGATTTTCGAACGACTGCAGATAGGGTGTGCCCGACTCCAACTTAATTGACAAAGATTGTCCGTTTTAACATGTACTTCGGCTTCCTCCCACCCCACTCCCAATAAAAATGGACGCCATGAAATAAATGAAACAATCCAACGAAATTGCAAGTATACTTTTATAACTTCTTTTATTGCCTGTCAAATAAAAATTGAGACCAGAATCACTGAATATTTTACAATACAACTTTTTGTTTACTAATCAATGTGTATTGATCAACAATGCTTGTTCAACAGTTGAAGAATTGTTTAAGCACAACAGTTTTATGATTGTATTAAAAATGTTGTAGATTAAATAAAACACGCGGCATACATTCAAGTATCTAGTAATGATGTCAAAACGAGGCCAAGTCCTTTCCTAAATGTGAAATAAATCTGTTACTGATTGGGGGAGTCGGGTCGGCTTAATATACGACAAAATATATACATGTAACAGGTTTCAGAAAATAAAATAGGCCGAAATCACGAGTCGCGGAAATAAAACAAGAGAATCAATAATGGATTAAAAAAGGAAAACATTTTCCTCGTCGCTACTGATGCGCCTTAAATAGCTTTTTTTAAGGTTTACAGGGCTCGACCCGCAGATACATGTATGTCCTGCCTTACTGAAATTTGATTAATTATATTATAAAAAGAAAATAGTTTTTTCTTTAAAATTTTTATTTATATTATTTTTTAAAACGAGACATTTTATTAACTTTTCTTTTGAATACTTTTATATTTAAATATTTGAATAATTTATTTTATTATAAATGTTATAATAAATACATATATAATATACAAATGATGCAGAATTCGTTTTATCTTTAAATTATTAATTTATTCGCATCCGTCAATAAAATTAAATGACGGATTCTGGATCGCACTGATTGGACTTATCGCACTGATCGCTGACGGTTACAAAGTTAATGACGGATTCATAATTTTGGACGGATGTATTTATCATCAATCAGTCAGCGATCCGTCAGCGTTCCAAAATCCGTCAGCAATCAGTTATCAATCAGTCAAAGTGTTGCGTTTACGGGTGCAAGTACTGTAAGTCTTTCACGTCCATAGTTAACAATACTAGCTATATATGTGTTAAACAGTGATAACAAGTTTCGACATTAAACGATTTGTTTTTTTATTTTACTGTAAAACCTTAACTTAGGTTTTTTACCTTGGTTAAATTTTTGCGTATTTGTAAAAGTACGGATTTTATTAAACTGAACTATAGCTACTAAATAAACAAATTCAGGTTTCGATTGCTATATCTTTTGTTTTGTGTAATTTCACTAGAATATTCATTAACAACTTGCAAAACATTTTAAAAAGAGAATTGTATCATTGGCAGATATAAGCAAGCATAACCCAGCACTCGATAAGACAATGAATATCTAGTCTAAAACTTCTCTCGTCTGCTAGCTTTTTTATTAGTCCTTTTGATACATTCCATGAACATTAGTTTAATAATTGTTTTACTTTCTTTACGTTTTTGTTATTTTCTTGAACATCTCTCTCCACAAATTCCTTACAATTCAGATTTTTCGTTCAACATATACATTGTAACTTTTAGCCGACTAAATGTGCTAAACATTTCTCCTTTCTTTTTTGCAACATTATCGTTATGAGTTTCTTTCGATTATTTATAATTTCTATGGGATATTGAAGACTTAAACCAAACTTTATACCTTCAGTTATTTAGAACTTTTTCGAACCTTCTCCCTGTCAGAAAGATGGATAAACTTACCTACCTAGCTGGTATGCTTGATTAGTGTTATATTTAGTTTTAAACTTCTTTTCGCCAAATTCTTGAATATTTTCAGAGCAGTTTTCCGTTTCGCATTTTCCATAACGATGCTGATTTTTTATATCAGCATCTGAAGCTAAATCGTAAAAAGTAGGTTGTTGTTAAGTTTTGAGGATTCATCATCACTAAGTCTTGAACTTCTTTGTGTACCGTTTTTGTGGTCTGTATACTTTTCGAGTCCCAATCTGGTTTTTTATTGCGTGTGTTTGTTTTGTATATTTCACAGAAATTGGGTATTATTTTCCTTGTTACTTAGTATTTCTGTACACGCTGATAGTTCGGAGTCAACAGATCTAAACCTTGAGTCAATTTTGTTCAACTGCTGGTCAATTGTGTCCTGAATTTTCAATTTAATTTTCACGCCTGCAATAGGGTTACAAAGTTCTTTTCACATTGATTCAATTCCAGAAGAAGCCTGTGTTAGTGGTGTAGGCGTTTGCATATGAGGTCGGATTTGTTTGATCGGCGAATTTGATACTTTGGCGTGCTAGATTGCAATGGAGTGTATAACAAGAGATGAAACGAGTGATTCATGTTAAACATTTAATCTTTTGGTGAATTGTTAACACACGACAACGCTTACCTTGTTGTATTTGTTCAGAGCACCTTGATTGTATTGTTTATTTGCGTACACTGTTTTGTCTGTTATGGCGCTTAAATTCGAAAAACTTTTGTACAACTTTCTTTCTGGTCAGTTTCTTTTTATATTTCGATTTAGGCACAGCTTATTTTACATAAATGCTAATAAACACATTAAACACATTAAACTTCTGTGATGTAATTTTTTTTCAGAAAGGTTATAAGATTTCTATAGAGCACACAATTTTCACGGTTTTTCTGGGAGCATCTGTGTAATAGATCTTATATTATGTGTTTAAAATAATATAAAATGTACTCACCAATACATGAAGGAATATATATACTTCAAAATGAATAAATATCGAAGGCGTTTTAGGAGACTAGACGCAAAAGATCATCCAGCCCCGTCTTTTTTATACGGACAGAGATTAATTGCTTATGAGTCATCCTGACAGCTATGGACATTAGTTCAAATACTACTTTGCAACATTATTTATTTCAAATTGAACTATATCAATATATTCCAAAACTTATTTTAATTGCAAAATTAATTAAAAAAGTTGGGGTTTTTAATTATAAACTGTTTCTTAAATATATTTTTCGTTTTATGTAGGAATGTGTTTTACCCAAGTGATAGTTTTGTTTATTTTTGAATCTGAATGGTGGTTGTTTTATTATGACTCAAATCCTAACGTTTCGCAAAAGTATTTTGAGAGGTTTGTTCTGAACTTCATATAACTTCGCTCTACTTCGTAGACAGTTATGTTAAGTAAATTTAGTACTGAAATATTCTTTAGGCTTTTTCTGATTACACATATCAAGATTTTATTTCATAAATAACTGACTATAGATGCTTATTATTGTTTCGCACACAATAAACAACTAATGTAAATTAGTTTTTCAGTTACTGTTTTGTTTACAACAGAAACATTAAAAAAATATAATATTATACAACCTATCGTGCTATTACAGCTTCAATATACTGTTTATTATGGAGGCTTGAACAAATTCTGTATACGAGCGATTTAGAGAAGTAAAATAAAAGGCTATGTTCATTCAATTGGATAGAAAAAACCCAAAACATGTTTTATGCCTGTTTAAGCATAACGCTGCATAATTATGAATGCAGTATGAAGGAACTTTAGCAAAAAAAAAACATTTTCAACATTACATAGTCCGTGTGAATGTACATTGTACATGTAGTATGAAACTCAATACAAGAAGGATTATAATGAATATAATATGTACTATATAGGATAAGACACTTAAGATAGAATTGTTTGTACACGTAAAACCAACATTTGGGTACGTTTGCGTGCACTTAAAAACTTTGCTCCCAATTAAAGAGACATTAAAGAGTGAACACCTTTTACTAGCATTACAGTTAGAAAAATCACGTGCAAATAACAAGAACGCTATCTTCGGTGAATGTTTGTCGGTTAGCATGCTAGTTTCTGCACTCGTACATAAAAGTAAATAAATATTTCTAGTGGATAATTATGCAGGTAATGCTTACCCTTCGCGGAATAGCCCTAGGTTTTATAGTAGTTTTTGTCTATAGTGAGCTTGTGAATCCTTTTTAAGTCAGAACAGTTTATTACACTTTTGGCAGATGACTTGAGCACCAAAGCATATCTTATTAGAGGCGTATGTCTTACATTCAACATACTGTTAAAAAGGAATCAGTTTGAAGGTTTTAAATGCAATAGAAAAATACATTCGAAATCCAGACTCAGCTGTCATTATAATCATGGCTCAATCTCTCTAATAAGAGCATGCACAAGGACTAGCACGATGCAAAAGCCACCAATAATAAACTAAAAAGGCAAACAAAACGAACCCTAAAATGCGGGCATTAATTAGTTTTTTTACTCTCGCAAATTAGCTTAGCGGACGATGTTTTGTTAAGTCGAAGATTAGTTTTGACAAATATTCATATACGGTACCATTATTCTTAACTATACAACGACTTTAACTGGCTTACATTTTCATTTAATAAATAGAATCTTATTTGTGTTTGCATTATAATCGTTGAACTTTTAATTAACATTATATCCAGTTATGTTTGACACTACATTTTGTTGCATAGGAGATTGTTCGTATATAAAAGGAATTGCGAATAATGTAGATGAACTTTATTTTGTAGAGTGAATCATTGTTATTGTTAAACGGAAACAATTGCTTTTATTTCCTGTTTGACTTTGTTTTCATTGTATTCTTGGGAAAATATCATATGTCACCAGAGACAAGTTTAATCGGTTGATCAGGTACAGCTGAAAACATTCTGCTCTGTATATGACGTTGAATGACCTCTTGATGGTGGATTATCAAGGTATTGATACCGACAACCTGCCGCAATTCTTTTGCACGCAGTGTATATTTTTCGCAATAAGTAAATTTAAAGTTTCATGATGTGCATAAATTTTGAACGGATGGGTTTGACGAGAAGGTTTATCGAAAGCTAAGTATATATTAATTTGAAAAGTACGATAAACTCTATAAACATTTCTAAAGTTGTTTAAACTTTTTTCGTATGTATGTAATTTTTAAATTTTTAAAAATTATCTCACATATTATAATTGTATTAGAACCTTTGCTTGCTTTATTAAAGAAGTCCGGCTTGTTTCCACATAATGGCAAAAATCTCACAGTATAAATGCAATTTCTAATATGACATGCCTACAACGCTGTGGTTAGACGAGAATATACTGATAACCAATGTCATAAGCGATCAACGCTCTTTAGGGTTACGTCATAGCAAGTTTTTTCCACATATTTTAACTACATCACAATCAACTTTGTGTTCTAAATGGCAGACAAGTCCTGTAACGCATAGGTTAAGTTGTTGATAAAAGTGAAATTTTGTGTCCAATTAGAATTGGGACACGAATATATACTGATGTTACTAGGGGTTGGCCCTTAGGCCTCATATTTTACCTCTCGTTAATGCCGACATAATTATTGTCCCTTTGAATGAGTAATCAATAAATCATTTGTCGTGACATTGAAGAAGTATTACTTTAGGAATTGCAAGTACATACTAACTCCTTTTTAATTTACTAACGAATCAAAGAAGCGTGTACTGCACATTTCTATTAAAATCCGCAATAAATATATATTAAAGCTATCAAAACTTAAACAAATAATAGGCATTTACTCGCTATTTGGTTTATACCAGCAACAATGTAAATGAACTTCATTTCGACATCCCAGCACACGTATTGAATTATTTGGAAACCAGCATACCTCATGACATGTAATGAGTTACACAGAAGGGACGAGATCCCGTCTGAAATTATAAGGTTATTAGTTATTAAATGTTTACCCACGAAAGAGTTCGTCGGTATTACAGCTAATTTAAAGCTTGGTACGAGATGTAAGGGTAAACGTGTATGTCCATTAAACAATGATATTTATTGTCTACTGCAAATTTTCAGTTAGGATAATATATAAAACAACACATGCTTTTTGCATATATAAAGCAGCAAAAGTGACGCGAAAAATGGACCTGCTATGCTGTTACAAAACTAGTTTGAATGAATGATTGAATGTTTGATTAACATACAGCAAACCATATTCCGTAAACGAAAATAGAATTAATTTAAGTAAGCAATGGTTATGTACACGTAACTTTGTAAATTTGTAAAACAAATTTGGAAGTAGATAAAAATACATAAGTAAAGTAGAAAGTGCGATTGTTAGAACTGGTCAAAATTAACAAATTCAATAATACACACATAAAAACGACATAAATTTCTCTTTTGCACATAATCAGGAACATTTTGATTTTTATATGGAAAAATCAGTATGTTCCTGTTTACAATTAAAATCAACTTTATTTTCGTGCTTATTTGTTATTTCCTTATTTAAGAATACAATTGGTTCCATAATCAATATTTAAAAAATTTCGTTGATTTTTCAAATTGTTTTTGAACTAAAGAGTTAATGGTAATACGAATAACCTTCATTTTTGTTCTAAAACAAATTTCCGCTAATAGTTGTAAATATTATTTTTTCAGTTTCCTGGTTAAAAGAAAATGCTGCGTTGTTGCATTTGGTTTATAACTATTGTATTTAGTGAAATACAGTCAAGAAACATCAATATAGGCACATGCAGTCGAATAGAAGGGTAAATCATGTTTACTTGACAGTTATCGTTTCTGAAACAAACATTTATACTTAAGAGGGTTATTCACGCGGCTTTGTTTTTGTGCTTTTTGCATAATCCTAATTTAGTGAACGAATTATGACATTCACGCATAATAAAGAAAGAACTTATAATAACTTATGCCACTTCGCTTTTAAATATTGTAGTGTGTTGTCCGACATTGGAATGGTAAATCGCACAATATATTTTTGCTGTCGTCACTATGAGGATATAAATGGTGAATGCCAAGGTAAATAACAAATGTCATAGAAAAGATATAAAAATACCGGGCAATTGGGTTATTATGTTATCTATTATACATATTGTTTAATATGTGACGCTTGGCAATTTCCTAAAATTGCGAAACAAGTTTATTATTCCTACTGGGTAAGTGCACTTTCACAGTAAATGTGGGTAATGGATATGTTTGTTGTGTTCGTGAAATATCATTTATTGATTGAATAATTCTTAACGTCCTTCAAGGAGTAAAAACGATGACCTCAGCGGGAGTATCTTTTTGTATACATTGTTGTGATTAAATCGTATCCGATGTTTGTTTTTCGTGCCTAATGTTGCACTGTTAAACATAATTTGCCTTACCAAATCACTGTATCTACTATCCCGTAATAGGGTCTGCTGTTATCATGTCAAGCTATCATCTAGCCTACCACAAACTACTTGGTCTTTGTATTCTTAGCAATTTGACCACGGGGTTTTAATGAGTTGTTTTTATTCTTTTTGTTTGTACTGTTATACCTTTTTTTCAGTTGGATTGTGTTTGTCTTCTGTTGTTATGGTTGTAGGTAAATTTTGCATTTGTGTAATTCAGAGATCGTTATATAATAATAAGATTTATGTTACAATTTTATCAAGAATATTTTCCTTGTTTATCTGCATGTTTGACAATGAAATGTGTTTTGAATGAAAATTGTTTCGATCCTGATAGTTTTGTTGTAAAGGAAAAATGATACATTTTGATTTTGATTAAGACTGTTATTGCATTTGTTTGTTTAGCTGTGTTGCTGTGTTTTTAGCTATTTCATGACGTCCAGTTCGTTAGAAGCCGTAACAACCACGAACCGGAATAAAGTGCCTTATCAATAAAGATTTCGCTAAAACTCTCAAACCCATTATGGAAATGGTCGAATATCAATAATAGATGGCGCATTACATCGACTGCCACCCACAAAATCCCCCGAAGTACTAACCTGTATATGTACTGGTATTTGAAATGTTTACATCAAAGCAATGCGCAAAAAGAACACGATCTGAAGGAAACCTTTTAGTTTCGTCTTTAGTCAATGATTTAAATATAATCATGAGCTGTCACTGTCATTATTAATTACAAAGTAATTAAAAACTTATTTAGATTTTTTTTGCCACCTTTGTCACTCGATGACCTTTATATGAATCACTCTTCGTCCGTCATCTCACAGGAACATTTTTAAAATAAATATTAATAAAGGATTGTTCGGAACGATGAGGTTGACGTAAATGGATGACAGTAGTTGGTCTTGCCTTTATTGCAAAAGTGTCAGTTTTTCAGTTTCTTTGTTTGTGGTTTAACGCTATTTTCAGCAATTTGTCAGCGCGTACAGTTTTAGTTTGGAAGGAAACCAGAGTACCGTGGCAGGAACACTGGCAATCCTATCCGTGTTGAAGTCGAGCACACCCTTTTCATAGTAAGGCTCAAACTGACAACCTCAGTGTTGACAGGCCACGTGAGAAATTGTAGCTGACTACTGTAACTACCTTAACAACTCGGCCACCAAGGTCCCCCTATTTCTGGGGAGGTCAGGGGCTTTTACCGGGAGGGGGAGGCTTCCTTCCCAACAGAAAATGTTATCTTCAATATTTGTATACAGGCTCAACTTTGAAATGTAAACTAATGCAAAAGCCAAAAATAATTATAATGATGTACACTTTGAATGGACAATTTCTGATTATTTGACAAAACCACAGCAGTCTTGTCAGCATTATAATGTCAATCAACCCTAATCCAAAAAAAGTATGTTCGTGCTACATCTTCTATCATAACTAGCTGATTTTTTTTAAACATTAAAATAATTGAATTATGTCTAATACACAATGCTATTTGTTGCATAATGAAAAATAAATTACTCAACGTTTTCCTCGGAATTTTTTTGGGGTATGTCTGGTCGTGTTTATATTTCCACACTGATTTTCGTTTTTGGTATTTTTGTTTTCTTCTTAACGTTGTTACATGTTAATTGAAAATATAAGTTAAACATGCTCAATTTTAATGAAATTACAAAACGTTGAAACATACTAATTGGTACATAACAAAAACGTTATGAGTAACATTATTGTCAGCATAACAGTTTATATTTCGCCTAATCAAACTCGTTTTCTTTTTTTATGCTTAGAAATAAATAAAAACTGTTTCGGTGACACTGTTGTCCCGCCTGACATATATTAAAAACGTTCCTTGTTTTTAAGTTCACTCAAACGTGAAATATTTGACACACACAACCCTACATAATTTTTCCAGCAAAGAGATCTCATAATGTGTATGAAGTTTCATTAATATGTTAAGTAATCTTCATAATAAAAAAACTTCAAACGCAAAGGTAAACCCGAGGTGGGACGAATGGACGGACGAACGGAAGAATAAACCGAAAGTCTTTTTGTCCTCCAACTTTCGTTGACGGGACAAACACATATTCATACTTGTAACTACAGTTGAAAGCCATTATATAAATTTAACGTTATATTTATAGTGCAATCTTCTAGATAGATAAATAAACATTCCAACGCGAAGCCCTATATAGGACGAACCAAATTAAAATATGATATCCGAAACTCGAGCTATCGTTTAGTGGGAAAAACAAAATAAATTTGATTTAACCAACGGGGGAGCTTTTTATTGCGATATTGGTTTCAATGGTAGTTGGTCATTGCATAGCTGTTTTCCATTTGCGTTTAATGGACACACATGACATTTCATGCAATAGTATAAGTGTTAACAACATAAATACTAATCTTCTCTTATTTATTCTTAAAAAAGATAGCAGGAAAAAATTTCATTCATGTTTCAAAATAACAATGGTTCAAATACTACACTCTAAAGATATCATAATTTGTTTGAGGAATACATCTTATAAGCGTAGAAGTACCAGTAGTTGCAATCAAATTTTAAAGTGCAAACACTACACACAGAGAGGCCAGCAACACGAGCTCTCATGGCAATGATAGTGAACCCAAGTGCTCCGGAAGAGTAAGTAGTTCGTGCCTATTTCAACACATCCGTCCTGTCGTTGGTAGTCAATTCAATTTTTGTTTGTTTGTTTGATATTGTTTAACGCCATTTTCAGCCAGTTTTTAGCTACATGTATATCATGGCGTCCAGTTTTTATTGGAGGAAGAAGCCAGAGTTCCAGGGGAAAACCCCCGACATGTGGTAGGAAAATTGGAAATCCTTGTCAATTAAGTTTGGAGTCGAGTGCATCTTGCCCGCAGTGAGACTCGAACCCGCAGCCTCAGTGTGGACCGACCACGTTATCAATAGTAAACAAACTACCTTAACAACCACCAATTCAAGGTAAACAAGTGTCTGTTAGAGGTAGATACTATAATCGAATAGCTGTATCTAATAAATCGTTGTGTTCTCAGTAAGCTCTAAAGAAACGTATTAGGTGAGAAACATAAATTTTATTTAAACAAAGAATAGATTGTTGTAGAACAAGAATTGAAAATTTGATGATTGGAAAATTGAAATCGCGTGTGTCGTAGAGTGTAGTTGGAAGTATTCATTGAGTGATGATTTGACACAAAAATGTAATAATGATAAATATAGATGCAAAAACGTTAAAAACACATAGTTTAATTTTTATTTGGTTTTATCGGATATTAGCTAACAAGATACATACAAGATAAAACTTTAAATGTTCTGCATGATAGGAAAGACTTCAATTTGAATTCGCCAATTTCAGCGTGCAAGGAAGGCTTTATTTCAAATGGAGAAAAATGTCTACCATGTGATGATGGCCTATACGGGAATAAGTGCATTTCCAAATGCCAATGTAGAAATTTTGAAAGGTATTGAAATATTAAGCAGATAAAACATTAAAACCACTATTTAATAAGAGTACATTAATCGAACATAAATAATGTTCTTTAAATCAATAAAGCAGCTAGGAAACTAACTACAATAACAGTCAATAGTTTAGATTAATTCAGGTCGAAAACAAGTTTTTAAACAAAAGATAAACGGGAAAAGGGATGTACTAACAAGAACAAAATGTACACTGACGCTAGAAAAAGTATGAAGTATTGGGTAGTGACGAACACATCTCTTTGGCTACAATGGGCGTAGTATTGTTCGAATATATAAAAAGGGTCTCTGTCGTGCACGAAGCGTAACCCTCATGAACATATTACCTAATATGGCTCGCATTCTGGCTTTCCGAATAATACTTGACAGCCTCATAACATGGAGCCATGGCATCACCTATACTCCACCTGAGGACGCGCTGGGCAGCTCTGTTGGTCGAGCACTGGGAACCTTGGCAGCATCATGCCAGTATAGTGTGAACAGATACATGTATATCATGTCTGGGACAGATATATGTCAAAATACCCCCCTCAGCATGATATATATGTTTAATAACTCTGAATATCATGGTTTTTGAGAGTAATGATATAAGACCAATTGTGTCTTTGTTTTATGTTATTTAAATGCATTAAATACTTTTAAACTACACCTCCTATCAACCAATCAGAATCAAGGTTTATTATATAAGTAATTATTTAACATAAGCACTTACTGTTGTCACTATGTAAAATTGAGCAATATATTTAGATTGACATAATTATTTAAAAACTACAATTAGTTGCTTTTATACTGGAATTTTATTTTCTTCACAGATGTGATCATGTAAAAGGTTGTGTCTTGGATGAAGAAAACACAATAACCACCCTTAGTGGTAAGCTTTGTTTGAACATGAAACTTATCACACTGAATTCATTTCACAAAGTATTAAAATTTTAGTTAACTTAGGATAGTCAGTTAAATTTTCAGGTTTTTGTGAACCCTTGCAGGTCATGCATTCTTTTGTTGTCCAGTTTAGTAGTGTTAAGGCAACAGATCCTACCACTGCACCGCTAACAATAATTTTAGTTGTAAAGGCTCAGAAAGGAAAAATCGCATTCTTCAGTTAACAGTTGTAAGGAAAAACGATCTGAAATAACAATAATACCAATTTGCCATTAGGCACATCTATAAACTTAAGAATAAAACATCACAACATAAAAATTTACTGCAACATTAGATAGTACGGCTCAATTAGACCTTTTACGAAGGTAAGAAATATAAGTGTAATTTCATGTGATTGGTCCTACATGTATTTATAATGTAACAAGGGTTCGTTTTAGATGATTTTTTTTCGCAAATGTTAACGTTTTAATAATTACACATGTTAAAATTCCACAAAATATTAAGAGAAAATAGAAAATACATGTGCTTTATTTTTGGAAGGAACTACTGAGCCAGTTTATAGGACAGAAAGAGAATCTTCTGATGGTAAAATTCATGCACGTTTTTCTATTGGAATATTTAAAGCTGAACAGATTTTTATGATTTATATTATTAATGTCTTAAAATTTCCACAACGCCAATAAAAGTTCTTAATGACAGGACACACCTGCAATTATTCGCCGAATATTACGCATACAGCGAATGTTCTTGATTCGCAGTTTTCAATTTACGCGCTTGTATATATTTTGATATATTTAATACTTTTAAATGAAACTACATGTACGATCAATTTGCTTTGTTTGTAAGTTTTCTCATAATATAAAAAACAATCGATTTAATACGTTTCTAAAATGGCTGGAATAATATCTGTTGACACGGCTCAGCATAGAATATTTCTTTCAACGGCGTTTTTTTAAAGGTTTCAATATTGTGAAATAACCACAGACACTGCGCAATGTAAATGAGGCTCAAACCGAAACAGCAATTCATGACAATTTTAATGTTTTAATTAATGACTTCCCACTTCACTTTTTAGGTGCTTTTAATCCAAAGGATCTTATTATATACTGTCTTTTGATAGCATGCCTACTGTTTATTGTGGCATTTTGTTTTATGTTAAACAAATATAGACTTAAGTCAAAAAGTAGAAAGTTGAGTCATCATCAACATACCTTTATGAATACTCCCAAAAATGTAATAGTTACGGAAAAGGATGAATCAGATTCCGTAGAAATGGAAGAAAATGTTTATCATGTTATTGATGAAAATAAAATGGTTGATCTCAACAGAAAACCAGAAGAGTCGAATATATATTTGGACGTTCTTAGCAGTTCTAGTAAATCTGAATCGCAGGATATTCAAAACGAGGAACCAAATGCATATCTCCATCCTTATAACACATTGCTTGAGGACCGAAAAACCGATGCACACGTTTATAATGAAAGCAGATTAAACGATTGCATAAACGACACCTCTTTAAAGAAATTAATTAAGCCGGAGGTATTTGAGGAAGGTTATATACATATGAATCAACCACTATATTCAACACATGTTCTGGTGAAACAGCAAAACGTGGTCACTGCGATTATTCATAAGGAAACTGTCAGTAGTTTAGGCTCGGATGAAATACCAATGTCACATACAAAAGAATGGTCAAATACGAATAAAAGGCCGCATGTACATCATGGTGCGTTGTTAAGAACACGGTCTTACGATAAACTTAAAACTGAGACTGCTAATACGTTATTATGTGAAGAATTAACAAAAACCTTGTCTAGTGTCCATCGATTAACATTGTAAATAGAAACAGGGATTTTGTCTGTACTTTGAGATTGAATAAAAGACGAATAAACTAAAACTTTATTCCAAAAATGATGTTTTTATTATTTTTCATTGTATTATAACAGTACTTTTTGTATATATTTTGTGCCTTTTTTCAAATAAATGATCAATATAACTGACAATTATGTGGGCTTTAATTCAATAGTACTTTCGTGCCCTTTGGCAATCTTCAGGTGAACACAGTATAATTTATGAGTAAACGCTCCGCTCTATTAAATGTAACAATTTGCTATGTACCTATAATGCATAAAAACATCCACCCCATACCTCACATGCATATTCAACCAATGGTAGAATAAAGTGAAGTTAACATCTGAAAAGCGTTTTTACTGATTTACAAAGAACATCCACCTCCTTTTTTGCTTACTTTTTTATATTATTAATATGAACCGAATAGGTTCTTTCACTTCCAGATGTTTTTGACTGTCAAAATCTGCACTGGTTTCATTTAAAATTTTATGCGTAAAATAGTATTTTAGTGCTTGGGATAACAAAAACTTCATATTTAGAATTAAAATGAATCAGAAAGGTTTCTGACTATACATCAATTTTTTTTAATTATTTGTCCAGTTTTCATTAAGTCAAAATCTTGTTAAATACATCAAAAGTGTCGTCAGCGCAATGTTTCTCTACAATTCCTGTATTATATGTAATATACAATAAAAACAATATAACACCAAGTATAGATCCTTGTAATGTATTAGCTTTAAACAAATCAGAATTAAAGTAGTTACATTTTACAGTAAAAATTTGCTTCCCATTTTGTGTTTAATCGTTATTAACTCCTTCTAAAAGATCACATGATCTTCCAAAAGTTTTTAGTTTCTTCATTAGATTTGTATGCTCTATATATCACCAAATGTTAAACATTTTGATTTGTCGATAAATTGAAATCAGCAAGGGGTGACCTCTCTTTCAGTTATTTACTTCTTTCTTTAGACTGCCTATCTTGACCCAACAAAACACGTTCAAGCTGGGCAACGGTTCTGTTGACGAGCCAATGGAAATTATCCGTGCCTATAAACAGTTCCGTAAACTGTTGAACCGTGCAATGATATTCGCATGATGTAAAAAAACAATCAAAATTTAACATATTACATTAGACAATATAATGAAGTACAACAATAGAGAATGTTAATAAATGCAATCAAAAGTGTACTTATAATATATTTTTTTATTACTATCTACATGTACCAAAACAATGATGTTGAATGTAGGTGTAAATTAATAGGTTTTTACATACATTTTTGAGGGCAGATGCGAATAGAGAGCAGCAGCACGAGCGAAAAAGCCAAAATAAATCACGAGAAAAGAATTGCAGATCTTTCCTAAAAGAGCATTAAAAACCTATTTCTTCCGTTTTGTTTGTTTGAATGGTGTTTTAACGCCACTTTCAGCAATTTTTCAGCTATTTCATGGCGTCCAGTTTTTATTGGGGGAGGAAGCCGGAGTACCCGGAGAGAACCCCCGACCTGCGGTAGGAAAACTGGCAACCCTTGTCAATTAAGATTGGAGTCGAGTACACCCTGCCTGCAGTGAGAATCGAACCCGCAATCTCAGTGTTGACAGACCACGTGATCAATAGTAGACGAACTACCTTGACCACTCGGCCACCGAGGCCCCTTATTTCTTCCGTAAACCAACAACTTTTAAATCGTGACCATAATATAGTTCTCGTTTCCGGCGTTTAAATTGGATAACACAACAGGTAAAGAAGAGTGCGCGCTGAATTATCTGTCATTTACAGCAAAATACCTTTATCATTCTTTTAGCAAGCTGGCATAATTCCAGCTTGACGGAAATCTGACTCTTTGTAAAGGTACAGAATAGTAAAATAAGTTGTTAATAGAACATAAACATTTAATTTTGGAAACTCGGTATTTTGTTGCTCACAGTTCCTTTAATTAAATTTGTATTATAAAGGACTGCCTTTACTCGTAGAAAATATGCAATATTTGGTCAAATGAGTACGGATGTAGGTTTGTCGTAGAGTTTGTGCAAAATATCCCTTTACCGGACTTGATTGACCCGTTATCAATACGACTGATGTGTTGTAAGAGACAGGAACGGCTTACTTTTCCGTAACACCCGAGTTGACTTTTATTTCCTTGAGGGTACATGTCGCTGGGTTTTGTATGTGTGTCGTTTTGTACTGTGTTATAGTTATGTAGTAGTGTTTTTAGACTTCCAGATTTCATTGCCCATGAATTATTCACTTTCACCAAAACATGGCAAAAAACTAAACTGTATAACATAAGAACATCAGTGAGTTTGTCTTTGACAACCGGATATAATTTAATGTAATAAACATAGGCAATCCATTATTCCTTATACCATATAACAGTACTGATGCGACTTGAAATTAATAAACTTCGCATGGTCTTTTATATCTATATAACATTATACAATTTGTATATATTTTAATAATATCTTTAATTGCCGTTACATAATACCGCAATGCTTGCAAGTGATAAAATTATATCAAAGACAATTTTGGTACTGATGGCATCAACTTAAAAGTAAACGTAACTATTGAAATTTCAGTAAATTCAATATAAACGCATATCACAATATCAGAATGTACCATAAATAAAACTACAAAAATAACTACCGAGTAAAAATAAAACCTATAAGAGAACCCCACACATAATCAACATTTATGTTAACGTAATTTTAATCATTATGTGGGCACTTGCTATGTAAATAGTTCAACTTTAAATACAAGACAATAACACATGACTGATTTGCAAGACTTGAAGTGACATAGGACAAAAAGTTCATTTATTTAAAATGGGATAATTATTAAAGGAGAAAACTCACCAGGGTATGGTTACAGTAAATCCACCGGCAAACTATAGATTTGCGTGTGTGATATATGTAATTTGTTTTTCTTATTTAATCGGTGTTATTCGTAGATATGGCGTGAACGGCTTCAAAATGTTGTAACGAAATACCGGTCTCAAAATTGTCTTCAACTACTTTCACATGTTTGATATTAAAGTGTTGATGCTCTCCTACCCTTATATACTGGGGTCTAAAGAAAAAAAATGACCTGGTGATAAAACAGTTACAAAACTAGAAAAATGCTTCAGAAATTTACAGAAGCTGTCACACATTGAAGCTTTGACATATAACTAGTTAGACAGGAAAAATTTTAGATGGTTGAAATGTTGTTTAATAAGTATTATCAAAAAAGTAAAAACAATTATATATTTTATTGTTTATTTTCTTTATGTTAAACGTGTTTGTCGTTATTATGAATGTTGTTTAATGCCACTCTCAGCATTTTTCAGTTATATCATGGCGTCCAGTTTTTATTGGAAAAGGAAGCCGGAGTACCCAGAGAAAAACCCCGATCTTTGGCAGGAAAACTGTCAATCCTTGTCAATTAAGATTGGAGTCGAACGCACGAACCCGCAATCTTAGTGTGACAGACCATGTGATCTATAGTAGACGAACTACCTTAACCTCTCGTCCATCGAGACCCCATGTTGAATGTGAAGTGAGATAGTAGTATACATGTTGTTCTTCTTTTCATCCATTTTTGTGGAATGTATCGTGAGGTATATAGTGTTGTTTTTTTGTTATGTAGGTTGCTATACATTATGACTAAGATTCTAAGTTTAAGATAATTTTAATATGTATGCAATCGTTTTAGTAATTTTTATGGATTTGGTTAGTAAACAGGGAGGAGTTGATTATACAAAATAAGGACCCTATTTGTCTCCGTCCGCCACCCGACTTCTCCACATGTTAACACGGTATTTGTAAAATTCGGCCAACAATTTCACACCTATAATATTTCTCAATTTAAACAACATACAGTTAAGATGAAAACAAAAAACATATATGTTGAACGCATTTTCAGGGTTGTGATTGCAATTAAAAAAATGAAGCATAAAATATAGATCTAGTTTTTCCCACTTAAATGTAATTTAAGGCATTTACCTTTATGTATATAAAACTTAGGCTAAATTAAGCAAAACAGCAACAGCTTTACATTGTCTTGAGATTAGCTTCGATACAAGTAAGTTGGATTCCCAACCAGAAAAAACGAATAAACAACAAATGAATAAATCAAAGAAGATATTTAGTTGTTAGCATATCTTCAACGAAAAATTTTTAGATTTTGCACTTGTCGACAGGAAAATTATGTTTGGCACATTATAGAAGAATGTTTTCCAGTGTCAATGGTACAATTTTTTTAAAAAACGACTCCTCAACTACACCTACATGACAATTACAATTTCCGTTATTTTCATTAAGTTTTTTCAAAAAGTTTCCAAAAAGAGCGCACAAAAATGGTTTGTATATGAAAAGAAACAAGAAGCCATTCAACTTTTTTTATAAGTGATCAATATAAGTTCAATAAATCTCGTGAACAATAAATTGACTCAAAAATATATTGAACAGCTGACCTTCATAGAATGAATTTTTAAACTTGCAGAAAAATAACATAGATTTGAAATGAATTAAAAGTATTTAGGTAAAAATAAAGAAATATATTACGTTGTTTCATTTCTCAATAATTTGATTTGCTTTGTAAGCTGATTCAAATGTAGAAATCCGTATTATAATAAATAACTTGCGTTGGTCACGTGCACTATTTTTACGCCGTTAAAATTAAAAAAGTGCTTTAACGTCATTGCTGTAATATTAAAATAGTCAAGATTTATAATTTAAATTAAATTATAAGAAATATTTCTTTTTCTGAACAGTTTATACGATATGGTTTGGGTCTGTTCACACCTTTCATAAAGCGCTTCGCGGTTTATTTGATGTAAACAGGCCGAAACCATATTATACCGTATAACGTGTTCAGAGCTTTGAATTATTCCTTAAATATAAAAATATCAGAAATTATTTTGATATTGGAAGACAGAAAGTACAAAACCACTTCTTAAACATTAAAAATAAGAAAGTAGCTTGTTGACATAATTAAAACAACAATGGTCGTCCTTCAGTTAAAAGATAAGAAAATTTAGAAAATTCATTAAGACAGGAAATAAACCTTTAAATGATTATTTAGAATAGATAACCGTTTCAAGATATCCATAATGGTATTATTGTTTTCAGAAATTTGTCAGCACATTACTTAATGTCACATATTAGAACAACTATCATGTATTGATCTTTTTCAAGCAATTTATCATGGATGACAAATGGTAAAAATGACGTTTGTATGACTTATGATTTCTGAGTACCATTGTTGTTCTCTTCTTATATACGCAAGGTGTACAACGAAAGCTTGAACTGGTTTGGAAATCCTAATGCTGAACAGTTCACTCTAGGGCAATAGAACGTCAAAACAAAGTAAGCATCACAATATGCTGTACAATTTCTAAATACTAGTAATTAGATATCGGAGAACAATATTGGGCGAGGTTTATGTTGATGAAATCAACGACTTGCTGAGAGACGTTTATTAAAATTATAAAAATTTGGAAGGATACTGGAAGAACCAGAGCCACGACCGAATGTGCAATGCAAAAGTCCATACATTACTACTAATGATGTCTTGATAAATTGAGTGGATGATTGCTTTCCGGCCAGCAAGCAGTATTTCAGCTATATGCACAACGAGAACAAAATACCAAGCAATAAATCAACGGAAAAAGAAGTTGGGATGGGGGACACAAGGAACACAATTTATATTGCCAGTGGAAAAGTATGGAGTTTTGTTGGTTAGGGGCGGAGAATATAGCCTTTTGCAGCGGCTTAGATGAGCCTACTTTTTTCGACAAAAGGATTCTCGAATGACGTTACCCACTACCGTCCGGGGCCAGGCTTTCCGTATTATGACCTGACGACCCCAACAAGAGGTCTCCCTTATCTGCAACCAAAGGGACACGCTGGGCTGCTCTTTGAGTCGATCACTAGAAACCCTCCCAGTATGGTCACAATGTCCTGATAGACTGTTTTGACGTAGTGTACAGTTGGAACGTTTTTGTACTGTAAATACGTACAATAGTTTTTTTTACTACAGTCGCAGGCGACACAGTTTTGAAATTTTTAAAAGAAACTAATTACAGTAAAATTAAGTTTTGTTTCGTTAATTTGTGATATAATTTTTATTGTTTTTGCTTTCCTTTTTATATGTATATCTGCTCATATTATTATATGAAATTACGTTTAAATACTAAGGGATGTATGTAAAATTGTTACAAATAATCTAGTTATTATAACATGTACCTTCACGTCCTGAACATATCTGAAATAATGCTTGCTTGACGTAAAGAAAAATCAATCAATCAATCTTACAGTAATTGCTATAAGGCAAGGTTTCCACAATATCTGTAAATAAAGGTTGACATTATTAACGGCCCCAGATTAAGCGACACGGACACAGCGTTCAAGAGTATTAAAGTTTGTAAGGAAAGAAAAACTTTATGCAGTCACATCAATCAACTGGACGAATAACATTTTTAAGAAAAAATTATACGACAGCTGTTTGTCTGTCTAAGTTATATAATTTCACATTTACATTTTTACAATTTTTTTGTTTTATTTTTGTGCATGATCACAAGTATCTAGTTTTACATTTCCAAGTGACATTCGCTAGTACATGAATCAAAATACGCCCGAAGTTCTCCTAAATAAAGTAATTTTCGAAAAAAAATTATATTTCTGTCGATGAGGACGTGGAAATATCCGTAAAATTAAGGTACCTTAATTGCACATCACATCAAATGATGCAGACGGTCATAAGTATGTGAAAAGGTTAGTGAACTAACGAAAAAAATCATCAATACACTAAAAATGGAAGTAATGGAGAGAAAATATATGCGACAGGTAATAGAATGTGCACAGTATTTATCTTTGAAACGTATTTGAGGCAAAGAAATCTTAAGTGGCAGAACTTTTTTAGTTTTCAAAATTATTTTGTTAGGATAATGTGCTGTAGTATAAATATTAACCAATAGTAAAAAATGTCCTTGGATCGATTTTGGCAGTTATCATGGCAACAGTCGAAAATTAATAATTTTATCAAGACCTAAAACTTTAAAGACGTATCAAAACGTGTATATTTGAGGTTTTCTGTGTATATTGTGTCGATTATCACATTTTGCGTTTCTAATTCAAACGCAATGTGATAAGCGATTGTGTTTTTCCTACTTCCTGGAGGGCCGGTTATTAACGCGCATTGATGCTCTTTGACTTCCTTGAAGATATATTCCAACGCTCTTGTTGCAAGATTTTTTGTCTTCATATATGCAGAGGTCTGAATGTCTATGTACATCAAATAAATATTTTAAAAAGATTAAATGCCCAAAATTTTGCAATATGAAATTAATGTATAACAAACATACCTTGCTTAGTTTTTGAATAAAACATACTATACATTGTTTAATTGAAAAACAGCACTAATTAAACGTTCACACTAAGTAATCCTCATTAGTAATTAAATGGTCTACGCAATACAACTCTCATTGTGTTTAGCAAATCTTCTGCATGTAGGTGTATAATTACTATATGACATGAAGAAATGGTTTTGCTGTTGTTTTTACAAAGATAACAGTTTAAGAAAATTTTGTACAAAATAATATAAAAATCTTTCATTATTTTTCAATATTCAACTTTTTAAAATCTTTTACGTCATTGCAAAACATGTAACATAAAGTATATACAATAGTTACAATAAACAATATTTTTGACAGTGAATACATACTTCTAAATATTTCAATGTTGTTGTCTTCCATAACACTGCTTCTTTTTGTGGCTTTTGTGCTTGTTTCTAACATAGCAAAATATTTTATTTCCCAATAACAACATATATTGATTAAAAAATAATATAAATGTTCTTGCGTAGTAAATTATGTTTAACTTAGAATATTATATGAAGTTTATTTAAAACCACACGATCGACGTCTATTCAGGTGTACTGTTAGTCCCCGAGGGTATCACCATCCAATAAAGCACACTTCGCTGCTGACAGTAATATTATTGATTCTTTTAGTCATTTAGTAATTGTCTAAATTAAATACCATGGCATTTCTAAAATTGATTGAAGTTTAAGTATTTCTATTTTCAGGAGAAATTCTTAGCCGGATTTGGTATAATGTTTTGGAGTTCGATGATAATAGCACTTTAACTTCAAAATTTGGATTTAAATAGTGCTTGAGCGTCACGGATGAGTCCTAATTAGACAAAACGTTGTTAAACGTAGGACATTAGATTAGCCTTGGTATCTTTTATGCCATTTTTTACACATTAGTGTGAACATATTTATTCAAAGAGAATCATCATTAATAGTTAAAAAGCATTCTTCATATAGGGCATGAGAAACTGAACCCCCTGGACAGTTGCCTCCTCTACAAATTCTACGGGCAATTTGCCAAGGGGGCAATGTCTAGGGGACAGTTGTCCGGGGAAATTGCCCGGTGGGGGGCAGTCGTCCTGGGCTATTGCCCGGGGGCAGTTGTCCGGTGGGCTATTTCTCGGGGAAAATAGTCCCATAAACAGGATACATTACTGTGAGGAAAAACACAAAGCATAGGAACGATTACCAAATGAATTACACATTTCCTTGCTCAATTCTGAGTACAACGTGCAGTGTAGAAGAGAGCGTGAAGTAGTTTCAAGCCTTAAACATCTACAGTTAGGTTATTTACAAATGGTTTAATTCACTATTATTTATATTTGTTTACTGGCTGAAATGTTTAATGCAGCAACATCCCAAATTGGCAATCAAAAGCCCAAAACTAATACAAAGCCATGGGAAAAAAATCTCATATTATTACAGTAATATTAACATATAATTAAATAAAAATGCTCACCACTTTTATTTAATGGAACGTTACTGATTTTTTCTTTTTAGTCTGTATTTTATCTTTTCCACCTCTGCAAATAGATAAGATTAAAACAATTATAACACGAAATGTATTGTATTGAATAAGTTTAATCAAAACGTGAGCAAAGTTGTTTTTAAAATTCCAGTCTAAAGGATTATTGGCTTGTATTTGATGAGCCGTAATCATGATTGACAATACAACAACAAAAAAAGAAAATAATATATTTTTGGAATATTTTGAAACCTTAAAATGTGCCTAAAGCTTAAGAACTGATAGTGATGCTGACCAATTTTGAATTTGAAGACATTATTCATGTTGAAATTAAAACAATTAAAATGCTAATGTTTAAGAATTGAGAATTTATACGCTTAAGGACAGTTTGAACTAGAGAAACACAAATGTAAGAATATTGATGTGAAATTATTAAACAACCTGACATGAAGTCATATCTTAGGCTTTCCGCTTGAACCGTGTCATGGTCAAAGCAAGGAGATTAACGTAGGACCCAAAATCTTTACAGCCTAACTGTTAGAAGTCTTGTCTGTAAATAGCTTTCTTGATATATTAATACAATAGATAACTCTTGAAAAAAGAAAAAAAGCTTTGCCCGTAACTTTGCTCTAGCATGTGTTGTTTAAGTTTCTCAGGTGCCGCGCTACTTAACCCAGTCCAATATGAAATTGTGTACTCCTATCTCTTTTCTGCCAGTCCTCTGTATTTCTCTCCTTGAACTGTACCTTGGATGACTGTCGACAAGCCCATAGCATTTCAGATCTCGTTTTTCCTGTAATTGGTAGATTTTCATTGGGTCTAATGTATTGCCTGATTTTGTTTTTCCTTTTTCTACGTTTTTGTAATGTGATCTCGGAATAAAATGCATAGCGGGCTTCGGAAATATTTCATTTTTGTGGACTCGACATCTTCAATGAAAGTCATCGATGACCAAGGTTTGCATTAGTCTTGAATGAGTGATATTTAGGTCATTCCAGAAGCCAGCGCCCAGTTGTTTGCGTTATCCTAAACACAAAAAGGGCTGTGACATTTATGTTGGCCAAAATTATCTTTTTGGCATTGATTTTAATTACTTATGCAATATGTCTTATTCAGGCGTTTTACCAAGTAAGCTAGTCTCTTCTGTTCCTGTAAGGTCATCTATGTCGTCAGAAAGTTTGTGAAAACCTCAAAAAAAAATAACTTGGTTATTACTGACCACTCAGCCATTGTCTTTTATGTTTTCTACAAGTCTTGGCAAGAGAGAAAAAGGAAATTGGAAGTTTTACACAGCTATTGAGTGATGCCTAGAAAATATCAAGACATTTATTATAGGCACTGTATCTTAACTGTCAGGTGTCAACGGCCTCTTAATTATTTTTGTATAGGGGAAACTATTGACATTTTTTGCTCTCACTTAGGCACCAAGTGTCGTTGAGTAATGAGAGACCCCTCAAAACGACTGGAATAATTTCACGTATATCACATTAAATTTTCGGGGTGCCATGTAAGATAAAATGTTTTGCAAATTTAGAAAATCCGAAGGGTACTCATGGAAACTCCCTTACACCCATAAAATAGTCCAAAAATAGGCTTTGAACAATCAGATAAAAAAATACCCAATACACTTAATAAATTATCTGAATAAATGTATTTATAAATTTTATATGAAACTGCTCTTTAAATACAGCTCCAATATTAAAATTCCATTGAATAATAAATCCACTGTCTATGCTACAGTTTGGCGCAGTCAAATATCAAAATAAGAACTATTTTCATCTCCCTCAGTCAAAGTTCATTTACAGAGCCGTTGTCAGGTGATGTTAATGACTAATTTCATGTAAATTTTACATATAATGACAATTTGTTCTTGAACGTTTAAAGAAGAAAGTCTGTTTTGAATTTTTTTATACAAGGAAATAGAAAAAATTATTAATCACACTATTGAGATTGATACAGAGAATTTAGAAAATGTTATGAACACATCATCTAGTAAAGCTGTACAAGTATCCTTGAACTTAAAACAAACGGCAGACTGGAAGAAAATGGAAGATTAAAAGTTTAAACAGCTCGGGTTTACATATACACAGTATTTTTGTAAATTGGAATCTTGAGATGGGTTGAAGACAAGAAATCAACTTTTCTCCCTACTATTTTATTATCAAATAAATATCTGAAATTTATAAACAAAGATTTTGTTAATCAGATATTTTTAAACCACAAGAAAAAATTATGAAATAGAAAAATATGCTTGAGTTTGTGCTTTTTGTAGAAACACTTATCTTGCAAGTTTCAATATAAGTTGTTATAAGTTTTCCTGACTTCACGATTGACAGCTCTATACTGTTTTACAACTCCTGTCTTAGAATAGATTTTTAATCCCTGCACAGTAAGATTTAGAATGTCGGCAGTCATTCAAGTTTTGTCGCTGATCAATGTTTATCAAAGATTTTAATGACATTTTAATCCATTTTAGCTGTATCATGCCTTCTAGTTTTTATTGATACAGAAAGCCAGATTACCTGTTAAAACAACCTTAACTTTTGGTAGGAAAACTGGCAATTCTTTTCAATTAATATTTGAGTCGATAACACCCTGCCCGAAATGCGAATCGAACCCGCAATTTCAGTGTTGTCAGGCACGTGATAAACAGAAGAACAACTACCTTAACCACTCGGACAACGACAGTTTTGGTCACTGCTGTGTTAAACGTGCAGATCAGTGTTAAACACTGATCTGCACGTTTAACACAGCAGTGACCAAAACTGTCGTTGTCCGAGTGGTTAAGGTAGTTGTTCTTCTGTTTATCACGTGCCTGACAACACTGAAATTGCGGGTTCGATTCGCATTTCGGGCAGGGTGTTACGATAGCTCCAAGAGGTGCAACTTCCCTCGTACCATTACCTTTCCATATATTAGTGTCATTTGTTTCTACATGATAAAGTTGATTCTTGCGCAATCCTGTAGTTAGCTTTTTTAACACGCAGACTTGCTTGAATGACATACCGGTATATGGCTTAGCGTGCGATAATTATAATAGCGTTGTAGGCTGCATATCGGAAGGTTATTATTAGTGATTTTAAAAATGGTGTGGGCCATTCGCCTGTCTACCATATCTTGTAACAGTTTATTAGGAAACATATGACGGCTTACCTTTCTGCTTGGACTAGTTCTATTTCTACTAAATTACGCTTTTTTCACTGACTTTACTGCTCGTTTACCTCCTATAGGATGATAGAATAGATGTCAGTGTTGAGCTAAATATGTCTGGATAGCCGATGGCTGTGTGGTTGTATAAATCTAACAATAGTACTCTGTTGTAAGCTAGGCAACGTGGAGGTTTTTAATATAAAGTTTTGTTATAAATCAGTGTGAAACTTGACTATTGTTAGGTCAATAACTAAAACAAATGAAGGAATAATTCCAGCCAAAAATGTAAATTTAATTTGGTAGATGTTAAGCAGGCTAATACACAAGGACGTAATGTTAAGAGCGATTTCTTGAAATTTATATAAAATTTCACTTTGCTAGAAATCTCGATGATAACCACGATAGCATTTATGTCCACGCAGATATTAAACAAAATACGATTCAAACACATAACCATATGCAGTAACTCAGGAAGTACTTACATATAATACATTGTACATCTGAAATAACGGACGTTACAGAAAATTAAACATGCAAAAAATGTCCAACAGTTATAAAGCATTGCTTAGTAAAACACAATGACAATTACGGCTGCAAAAAATATTCAAAAGTGTTAGCGCATTGTGTATAAGCAAACAATAATAAAACTACATTTTTGAATAATAATCGTAAGTCTTCTTTTTAACTGTGGTAAGTCGGAACAAATCCTTAAGTTAATTTTTGTCAAAACGTTATGAATCTATAAAACTGAAAGCCATCAATACTTCCTAATTAAATATACAACACTAGTACGCATAAAAATTAACATTTTCGAATAAAGCGTATGTTTCATCATTCTTACCAGTTTGACTTAAACTTGCAAATACATGTACTTTATAAGTGATAAACAGACATCATGCTATTTAAACACTATTATCTATTTTTACTCTTAGCAAACATGTATAAACGAAGTATATTGTACCGCCTCAACGCTAATTCCAAAAACCAATCGTTAATCATTAATTCATGTTGTACATTTTAGCATAACCATGATAACATTACCAATGCAGAGTATAATAATGCATGTCAGCAATGTATCTCCAACTTGGAATATTCTTCTACTTAACAGTGGAGCTGAAAAGATTAGAGTAAACGAATTCAATGAAATTATTAACACTACAAATGTAATTAATGCATTGTTATAAACAAACAAGATTCAAATATAATTGTTATGTTAACTTTGTTGATAAAAAGCTTTAAGTTGGTGCGTGTTTCGATATTCAGAAAACTGTCGCCAGCTACTCCATTGTGTTTTTTTTAGTCATATACTTGTTCAAAGTCAGTGGTTATCAGTATATTAACCTTGTTTTATTTACTCGCTTAATATTGATTAAATACCAATAATAATACATTATTACTGAGGTAGCCGCGCAATACACGGTGCAACAATAACATTTTCCATTCAACAGTTAGCAATTTTATCTGTGAAGACTACCATGCTAATATGGAATTCTCCTGATACACCGTTTTCCTATTCCTTGACAGACATACAACCAAGAAAACTCTTCTATGCAGAAAAATTCATAACAGTTTGTTGCTATGTATAAGGTTAGATCAAGACTGTTACAAAATATATTAAATTTGATTAACGAATACCAACTGAATTTCAGTCATTTTAATTACCTGTAATTGTAGTTGATAAATGCACGTTGTCGAAAGATGGGGTTCGGCGTACCACTCTGAAAACAGTGAAATAGATCCTTTAAATGACATCAAATGCATGATGCCTGATTTGTAAACGTTTTCTGTGCCTAGTTGACTCGTTTTCTTCGTAAAATGTAATTAGCAATGCCATAAATGTGTTAGGTAGGCAAAGATCAACATCTTATTGATATTTGTTGAAATATAGGCATGATGTAATAGAATGTCTTGTTTACATTTGAATTGGATTTCTATTGACAGATTTAGACTTCTTTTCATTTTTTAAGTATTTAAGATTAGTAATGAATATATATACTGCTTATGTAAAGTCCGTTTTTTCTGGACAAATATATGTAACAATCCAATCAGATGCCGCTGAACAACTATCGTCTAAAAGAACATATGAACAATTATTAATTACAGTTCAGTACTCTAACACAGCTCGAACAAAAACATGAAACATTTGGAATAATATTGCAAATAAGCAAAATGATTGTGGTATCTAATTTGTAATTCTGTAAAGGTAGACATGTATTCCATGATGGAAATAAAGGTAACATATTTCATACGCAAATTATGTTTACATATTAAGTAAATCCATGATTAATAAATCCATTTGATTACTCTGTCGAGAAAATTTCAAAAATGGAATAGTTGTTTGATTTGAATACAAATCTGCACACTGCCATTTAATGATTGTATTTCAAATCAATTATTTATATGAAACGTGTTACTAATACGTCATAATTTTTCCATCGGTTACAAAAAAGTAGTCATTATAAGTCCCAGTCATGTATTATTGCTTACTAAAAAATCCCCAAAAAGTACAAGAAAACCGAAAACCACTTGTTTACATGTGATACATTCTGCAAGTAGGCTAAAGAACATAATGATAGGTTATATTTTACTTCAGTTAAAAATTTGAAACAGTGTCATTTTGTTCAATGTTAATAAATATAATATTTGAATAAAGACCAGCGAAACTTTAAAGCGAAAATCTATCTTACACGAATAGGCCAAAATATGAAGAGAGAGAACAAATAATATTGCAGATGTTGGAATAGAACATTCATTTCTAAGAAAATGCTGTATTAGAATTAAAATTATTGCAATTCATGCGACGCCCTTATACAGTAACTTCATTAAAACAAAAAATGTTATAGGTGTAGAAGTTCAAAGTCAAGGACGTTGCAACGCATTGATGATTTTTATAATAAGTGATTAATCATAACATTTAAACTTCACATATTTCATGTTTACAGATGTCATAATGTCATCAAAATATGTGAATTCCCAAATAAAAGCTGATCTCAGCCAACATATAATTGCATACGGAGAATTTTTAAATGTGGTCTTAATACAGCTGAGAGCATCTGTGATTTTTGTGTAAAAATAGGGTTGAACATTTTAAGCAATTTTCATAATCATTTTTAATTACTGTTAAAATTAAAACCCTTATACAGAATACAAATTAAATAATTTTGCAGATTCTTCTTCCTTTGCATTCATTGGTGGCATTATGTGTTGATTTTTAAGCTACAATTTAGAAAAACTTACAATAATAACACAAATTACATATAAACAAGTCAAACAATACTGAGTAAGTTTCCAAGAAATAGCCCTCAATGCTGCCTATCGCGTCCTCGAGAAGGGGATAGATAGAAACAACAATAGCGTGGCGATACATTTCGGCATAATTACATGTGTGCTTAAATTTCAGAAAATGTAATTACGTTGAATGACACAACGCCCATGCCGCCACTTTCTATCCCGTCACTTAGTTGTCATAGCGTCTGCTTCATTTGTTCCAATGTGGACTAATAATTGCCCTTGTTCATTGCATGTGGACTTCGTGTAAATACAGTTGCTAGTGCCATTAAACAAAATGTAAATGGTTGATACCTAGTTTTCTCATACGGTGTCCCCTGTATATTTCCCACCATTTCCATTTTGTACCGTGCAACAAATGTTTTCGTTAAACATTATAATAAACGTCTTCGTGTTTTGATAGAGGTTTTCGCCTGGCAAATAAAAACTGCTTACCGCGTATAAGCGAGCTTATGCTGCTTTTGTAGATCCCCAAATGATAATTTGAAATCAACAATTATTTCCTCAAAATATTCAACGTTTTGAAATGCACCAATTTTTAAAAAATCAATATTAGTTTAAATTTCGTTAAAATATAAAAAGGCAAGTAGCCACGAGAGAGCTTAGGCGACCGGGCAAACGGGCAGACTCACACGTGGCATTTTGATCCCGGGTTTACGTTGCGGTAAAGAAAAACAACCGAGTTATTAGCTAGATAGGAAGATAAGTTATTGACATTTTCACCACCGTACTCTTAAACTTTACAAAGTATAAAAGATCAGCTTACTTAAAACCAAAAGCCCGCAATAAGGTCGGTGAAAAATATCGGATTAAACAGAAAAAAAATTTACAACACGCTCGGTGGATCAGTGGTCAGTGGTAAGTCATATCCTGTTGATCATCGGTGTGAAAACATTAAGTCTATGACTTTCGACAAGACTGCTATTTTTCCTGCCAATTGTCAGCGTTTTTGACAGGGTTTTTTGTCTCCTTCTGCAATTAAAAATTGATATAGGTGAAAAATCGCTCAAATATACTTAACTCCATTAAATCAACAGGCAGACTAAAGAGATACAAGAAATAGAATAGGCTTATACTAACATATATTATAAAAGAAAATTGCAACATATTAAGATCAATTATCTAACCTTTATTTTGATGGTAAAGTAGATAAAAATGTAGATCCCAGAAGATAAGCTGTCTAAAGACAAACGACATCGGCGAACACGCATAGTACACTAGCAACATTTTACGGTCTTGTAACATGTAATTTTAGAGGATTAAGTTTAGCTATATAAATGTAAGTGACGTAGGGTATAAGTAGTCCAGTGGTCACACATTGGTGCTGACAGCAATATCATTGAATAGTTCAGTAATATAGTCTTTGTCTAAATTTACTGCCCTGTAATTTCGAAAATCATTTTAGTTCTAAGGTTTTTCTAATTTCAAAGTGTAGACAGCCTTAGCCAGATTTGGTATTACGTTTTGGAATTTTAGTGATAAAAGATCTACAACTTCATTATCATTTACATTTAAATATTGCTTAAATTTGAGCGCCACTGATGAGTTTGGATACGGCGAAACGCGAAATGTCCGGCGTAGTAAATTCTATTTACCATAAAGTTCTTAAATTCAAGGTTTAAAAATATATTAAAAACCATACTATAGTCGTCTTTTAAATCAGTAGATATCTTCTTACCTGGGGTTTCATACGCAGGATGAAGTCACCAAAAAACCTTTTTCTAACTGACTACTGTTTTCATTATATAGGAAGAAATATCCTTCTGTATGGTTACATACTTCATGTGCGCGTAGATTCCAGTGTGGTAGCAATAGACACTAAAATGCCCATGCTTGACATAACTTCAAGAAATGAGAAATTATCTAGAAAACAAAATACAACGTTAGTAAATTATAGCTTAGAAACCCAAATTGAAAAAACCTTTACAGGTTTATGCACCTATCATTTGCCGTGCTTGCAGATTATCCCTTCAATTTGTAGATCAGTGGTTTACCAAACTAAGGGCGTCAGGATCAACTCCAGGTAGAATCGGCATCATGCTTTAAGGTTTGTTGCGAATCGTTACTAAACGATATTACATGAAGTAATGTTGTCAAATGTACTGAAATTCAGGAAGATATTGGGCACAAAATCTCAGATAAAGCTTAATTGTCTGTTTCAGAAAAGATAAACGGAATGTTGTTTCCCTTCTAACACTAAGGAAAACATTTAAATGTAAACGATTAAGTAGACTGCCTAAATGTTAAAATAAGTCTTACCAAGATCAGGGAGCACACGAAGTTGAAATGCATGTAGAATCTAAAAAAAAGGAATATTGGACGTTAGGTAAAGTACATAAAATACATGATTTTTAATTAAACCAATGCAAATCTTTGGTTCAAATCACTGCTTTTTCAAAAATAGTTAACCTCTTTAGAATTATAGAATTTGTACTTCCTACCTGTGCCTATAATATTGTCATTATATGTGCTTTTTATTTTATATGCAAAATTATATTTTACATTTGGAGTCTAAATCACAAGATAAGTTGTTAATTTATATTTTAATGCGAATACATTTTATACATCAGAAGCACAATTTGAACCAATAATAAAAATATAAAAAAATTCTTATAAAATCTTATTAAATCACACTTAAAAAACCATAATAAATAGATCTCATTTTTGTCCGATTGATACGCAGTTTAAGTTTTTTATTTCAAGTTTTCTTTTCGTTGCTGAGGTTTTGTTTTGCTGCATGTCGTTGAAATAGTTTTTACCGCGAACCATCTAGAATACCGCCTTTCAGTTTACCCACCCCTGTTTGACAGTTATTTTCCCTGTCACATAAGGCGTGTATGCAGATACATTTTTAAACCGTAAAGATGAAATCTTACAGTATTTTAAGTTAAAAAGGAAAGCGCATAGTGTGACAGATTAACACAAACAAAAACACACTCGCGCATGGTCTCAACTAATTGTTGAATAAATTGAGATACGTATACAGACTACTGTTTGTAGCAGTGTTTTTATGTTTTCAATATTTGTTTATATAATGTTATATTATTTATCTGACAAGCTCTACCAGATGAGCAATAAATTGAAATTGTTTAAAGCAACTGGATTTTTTTTATGCAAAATATAGTTTTTCGGATATGCACATATATCTATTGGTACAGTTGGGTGCAGTCCTAACATAACATGCTAGTTAACTTGTAAAGCAGAGATTCTGACTGCTTTAAGTTAACTTCGAGCAGAGAATTTGACTGGTTTGAGCAGAGATTTTGACAACCCAAGTTAACTTGAGCTGTTCTTTTGACAATTTTTTTATACAATATATTTCTGTCCATTTTGTTGACAATTTCTGTCCACTGGACATTTTTGTTCTTTTTAAAATTTTTGTCCACTGGACTTTTTTTTTCTTTTGACAATTTCTGTCCTCTGGACAATTATTTTTTCTCTTGACAATTTTGTCACGTGACAAGTTTGTCAACAGGACATTTTTTGTTCTGACAATTTTGTCACGTGACAATTTGTCCAATGGAGATTTTTTTATTTTCTTAGAAATTTATGTCCACTATGTCAACTTGCTAACCTTTCGACTGCACTTTAAAACACTTTTAACTTTTACCTTTTTAATGTTTTTTGACAATTTTTTTACGAAAGACCGACTGGTTGTACCGTACGTCCATTTATTTTATCTGCGCGTTGTCGGAATGAAAAGTATACGAATGATGAATCAAATCCTTTGTCGTTTATTAAAATCCTACAATCGATAAAATACAAAATTAGTTAATGAAAGAATTGCAGATTTGTTTGCTATTTACGTGTTTCTGGAGGATATCAAATGTTTTAAATCTTACGGCACGAAAACATATTACTTATTGCGCCGTTGTTTCCTTTAATTAAATATTAATGTATAGTCCAATAAAGTGAGACATATCTTTGTTATATAAAATCTATAATTCAAGCAATTCTTCGATATCATAATATAAATTACAACTCTTGAACTTGGCAATCATTCAAAATATAAATTAAGTCTACATGTATCCAATTGAAAGTACATTGCATATCCAAAATGTGTGATAATAATAAAAAAAGGTTAAAAATCTATGAGAGTTCTGTATTTTAACAACTAAATCTTATTAAAATACACAACCATTAAACAATAATGTAAAATCTCATATATTTACAATGGTTAAACCCACATTCATGACATTTTGGTTGCATCTTTTGGGTATTAGGAATAATTTTATATGTAAAATATGGTTTTAATCCCATCACTAATATCCCGGGAGTGATTTTATACATAAAAGTATGGTTTTTACTTTTATAGCTCAGGTCTCAGGATTGATATTATTTGTAAAATATAGTTTTTTTTCCCATGACTATAGTCGCAGGAATGATTTTATATGTGAAATATTGTTTTTATGGCATTACTAAGGCTTCAGGAATGATTTTATATATGAAATATGGTTTCTAGTTTCATTGCTAAAGTCTCGAAATTGATTATATATGTTAAATATGGATTTTAATTGCATCTCTTATGTCTCCAGAGTGATTGTATATGTGCCATATTGTTTCATGGCATTACCAAGGCTTCAGGAATGATTTTATTATGTGAAACATGGTTTCTAGTTGCATTGGTAAAGTGTCGAGATTGATTTTATATGTTAACTATGGGTTTTAATTGCATCTCTTACAGTCCCTGGAACGTATAAGTTAACGATTTAATCGTTCGTACATCGTCCGTACATCGTCCGTTTATCGTCCGTACATCGTGCGTACATCGTCCGTTTATGGTATGGTATATCGTTTAGTTCATCGTGTAGCGTATAGTTTAACGTTTTATTTATCGTGCATCGTTCCGTATATCGTGTAAGGTTTACCCCAGCGTTTATCGTATGGTTTATCGTTTTATGTATCGTATATCGCATCGTTTTGCGTTTTATCTATCGTATGTCGTATCGTTTTGCGTTTTATCTATCGTACATCGCATCGTGCATCGTATGGTGTAACGTATCGTATATCGTATCGTACATCGTATCGTATAACGTTTTGTTTGGTTTTAAGTTGTTTTACTTTTTTGCACATGATCAACTGTATCCCGGATGTTTATGTTTGAAATCGGTCATTTTGACAACATGCAGGCAGTGAAACAAGGACGACTCACTCTTTCAGTGCGGCATCTTATTTTGACTTACCGATCAGAGAATTTGTCGTATAAACAAATAAGGTGTATATTAGAAGAGAGACATTTTGTGAAAACTTCAAAAGTTTCAATCTGGAAGTTTTTAAACCAGTACCGCAAGAGTGGAAACATTCATAACAGACCACGCAATGTCGAAGGTAGAAGAACAATCAAGGACATTCATAAGAAAGTGATTGACTTTTGGCTGAGAGAAAACAGCGAGCTGACGTCAGCAGCCCTCGTGCATAAATTAAGACACACATTTAATGTTTCTATTTCTCAAAGTTACATGTGTAAGATAAGAAAGTCTCTAGGTTGGACAACACACAGGACCAACAAATACTGTCAGTTAATTAGTAAAGTTAATAGACAGAAGCGTGTCGAATATGCACTTCAGATGCTACGTGAAAAAGAAACATTCTCCAATGTTGTGTTTGTTGACGAAACCACAGTTGAAATGTGTTCAGATGGGAGGCTGTTCTTTTATAAACCGGAAAATGGGATGCAGTATTTGCAAGCCAGGAAACAAAAACCAAAGCATTCTTACAAGGTATGTTGATACTTTACATATATACATGTACTTGTAAAAAGTTGGGTTGCACAATGACCTGTAGAATAAAATTCGTACATTTGTCATCTGTTATCGAAAGCATTGCAGTAATATATATTTTTCAGTTATTTAATCAAAGGCAGGATAACACATTATGTAAAATGCATATCAAAACAAAAATGCATGATTAGGGTGCATAGGCAAGCTATAGGATAACATGCATGCGACAGATGACCCATATGAACCATCCATTTCAGATGGTAGCTGATCTATCTGAAGAAAATATTGTATATGAACACAAAAATAATGTTGACCTCACTATAAAAAATTAAAAAAAAGCAAGAAAATTTTTGTGCAATCTGAAATGCTCTACTCGTATTCAAATTGACAGTTTTGTGATGTCACAAACACACGAGAGAAAGACTTAACTGCCTGCACACCCCTCAGTGACCTGTATATATTTATACTTATTCATTCATGCCTTAATAGTGACAAAACTCTTTTCAGGTACATGTGTGGGCAGGAATTTCTTATCGTGGCAGAACAGACATATGCATATTTACTGGCATTATGGATTCAGTGATATATCAGAAGATTTTAGCTGACAACTTTTTACCTTTTGTTAGTAAAGTTTTTCCAGATGGATATCGTCTTTATCAGGTGAATATGTATTTTCATTTTTCACTTCATAAACTTTTATTTGTAGGGCATTTGTTATGTGTTAGGATAACAAAACCAGCAAAACTAAATAGGAATATAAGTATATCAACAAATATAGACCTTATATTGATCATAAAGGCAGCAAATACTGGTATTTGAACATTATTGGTCATTTTTTGTCAACATGGTCAGTGTACATGTGATTCATAGAACTAGAATACATGAAGCACATTAGGGTACCTATGTAGATTTTTTAAGATTCTTTCATTTGTTCATAAATATTAACTTCCAATGTGAGTAACGTAGACTTTATTTTGTTTCATATTTCAGGACAATGACAGCAAACACTGCAGCAAATCAACCAAGGATTGGATGACTGCTAATAATGTGATTGATAAAGTCATGCAAACACCAGCATCCTCTCCTGATCTTAATCCTATAGAGAACACTTGGTCGGCTATGAAGCAGTATTTACAGAATGTTGTAAAACCTAGGAAAAAAGATGAATTGGTTGACGGCATTGTGCAATTTTGGGAATCTTTAACTGCGAAGAAGTGTTCCAGATATATTGACCATATACATCGTGTACTACCACATGTTGTTTTGAATGAAGGTGCACCAACTAAGTTTTAATTTGACATAAACCTTATCATACTTATGTTTATGATGTGCATGCTTTTATTTGAAAAAAAAAACATTTCACATTGTATCACTTCCAAGATCTGTCCCCTTTTTAATTATTTTGAGCAGATATGAATATGCAGCTTTCATTGCTCTACATGTTTCTATTGTAGGGGCTGCATCAACTGAATTGGTTGTTTGTTACTTTTATTTAATAAAAGATGTTGTCTTCATTTTGCGTAATGGTTTTATTTTTATTAACAACACTACATGGGTTGGATGTTTTATTTCTTTTTATATAATAGAAGTGCAATCTCATATAATAGTAAATATCATGACTCGTGTAGTAAATAAACTATAAGCATGGTAATACAGACAATGTCGTAATAACATTACGAATAAATAAATATTTATCAGTTATAGACCCAGAATCAGTCATGCACACTAACAACTCATTGATAATCACATAAATAAATTCACAAAGTCATCACACACACCTTGAAAGAGTCCATCACACAGACTACAAAATGTACACATGCACATAAACATGTTATTGACATCATCATTTATAATTTCTGATACCAGTGTTAATGCCAGTTATGCAGTTTTGTAGTGCAGAGTGTCCATATACATCACATATACCATGTTCAATGGCATGCCGTCTCCTCGGTGATAGACCTAATCTTCCCTTTTTTCCCCAGAAGTTTCTGCCTGTAATTTCTTCTCCTGAATATAACAGTTTTACTAAATTCCAACCAAAGTTTTTGTCCGACACAGATTTATCTTTTACCTCTCTCAATTTATCTGGTTTTACTCTTACTTCAGTATTAGGCTCTGCTGATCTAAGGTCTGATGGCTGTTCAATTTCAAATATTGGACCAATAAAACATGATCCCATTGCCTTTGGTTTTTTACTGTTCATTATAGACTGCACTGCAGAGGTACATGCCGCAGGTGTAGGGCTATCTTGTTGGGGTGCATCGTTTGTTGGAATGTGACTGTCTGGAAATACAAAAGGTTGAATGTTACTTGGTGTTTCAACAGAGTTTTGGAAGCTGGTTGTGGATGATATTGGTACTGTGTATTTTGTAATAAATGTTTGGTCCAGAGTGGTGTTGAAAAGTTCTGTGTCTGACAGGAGATCATCATGTGTTCTAGGCTGGGTCTGTTGCAGTATTAATCTTTGTAATTTAATTATTTCATCTAATTTTTTCTCGACTGAATTGCTACTGTCAACTTGGCAACTAAAGTCGTTGGTGCTGGCCCTCATTTGGCTGAAAAGGACTGATGGTTGCGTTTGCGTCTCCATGTGAACAGTTTCGGTGAGATAACTTTCTAATGATGGAGTTGGTGAGACTGGCTGGGAGACTGGTTTACACGTTGGGGATGAGGGGAGTGTATTAAGAATTGGCGAGGCTGGTGTACATATTTCCCCCATATATTTCATCAATTCTTCTGAGGAATTAAATATCAGGACATCATCAGTCTGCATAAAGCGGGTTGTTCTTCCAACACTGTTAATTTGCATTTGGAGTATTTCATGTTGATCAGTTGTTAAGTCTTCAATATAATTGGGTTGTCTTCCTGGTTCTGAAGGATTATTGCTGTAATCCCCACTGCCCTGGTATAGAACAGTAACTTTCCTACCATTTAATCCCTAAAAATAGAACAAATGAATTTTGGTTTATGTTAAACAATAAATATATATTAATTAAAATTTTAGACATGATTTTAAGTTATTTAGACTTGTCTTTGCAAAACTGGGTTTAAAATTTCAGCCAATGATGAATCTTTGTGGAGTATCTTAAGAGCAAATAAGAAAATGAGTCTTGGCAACATAAAAATGTATACAGCTTGGCACATATGGCAAAGCACCCCATTTGTCTTAGTGCAATACAACATAAAATATTTGCTGAAGCACTACATAGTTTTGCAGTATGGTGATCTCAATGTTGTGAACTGTGAACCAAGTTTCATGAAAGTGTGAAGTCATTCTTATTAAAAAAAGCTTTGATTCAAGGGTATACCGTAGGTAATACAGACGAACGATTGGAAAAAACATCTGTTTGTCCACTTGTTTGGCAAGTTGTTTACATTAAAAGGATTAAAATACCAAGATTTTAATAGTCGAATATGGACAAAAAAGTGATGATAACAGATCAATGATAACAGATCAATGACAAGTAGAATGTTATTGTATTTACTTTTACAATTTACTACTTAATTGTTTCGGTTTACCTCATTAACTTGTGTACAGTGAACTTTTTTAGGAGCTACTTCATCTTGAGCTGGGGAAGTTTGTTTACGTCTTCTGTTAGTTGTCTAAAATTGATAAACAATAATTATTAAAATTAAAATATTTATGTGCTAATTAGATATTACCATATCCTCTGAGTTAACACAATAACTTCTGTCATGCATGTCAACATTAATGCTTAACAACAGTTCATTTCATGCTTCATAATGTGTCGGAATACACCGGTTACACTGTAAAATTATATTCTTAATGCCATGCAATGAAACAAACAATATTGAATTCCTAATAATTATCTGCTAATAATTGAGGTTTTCACATATACCTTTATTAAAAAATTAATGATTATAAACTGAAATATGATTATTTTTACTTGTTTAGGTCTGTTGGTATCTGTTGGCCAAATCTCCAAAAAGCCACCAAACTCTCCATCACCTGCTTCTCTTCTTTCTCTTTCAGCTTGAACTGCAAAAGCTCTGTGTGTTTTCAACCATTCTTTTTCATGTTGGTTTAAAGCAGATTTCGTGTCTGTAATAAAAAATCTCACTTAAACAAGTTAAGTATATAGACAAATATAATGAAATTAAATTTTAAGAAAGGGAGGTAATTTTGACCAGGAAACAAAAGCCAATTGACCAGTTTTTTCCAATAAACAAACATTTAACACACAACCCCTATTTTTCGTTCCATCACTAAAATGTATACCAATTGCTTGACATTATATAACAAAATTGAGTAATTTCAATCCACAGAACTTTGTAAATAAAGTATTTTAGTGTTTTTTCTTCTTTCTGAACAATTTATTTCTCTATTTGAAACTTAATTGCTTAACCCGTCAAAAATAAGCTCTGAAAGCCCTAACTGTTATTAGGAATTATTATTACAAACTATAATTAACAAAAAATTCACTGACTATGTGAAGTGTGCCGAACCCCATTCAACAATTAACATTCCACCTTTTGTGTTCTTATCAGGTATTGTGTAGTACCTGCTAACTCCAAAACTTCAACTAGGTAAGTCTTTGCTCCTAAGGTCATGTCTGCCTGGTCTGCTTTACATATGATGTTACTGTCTGATTTACTTCTCAATTTTTTTGTCTCAATTACACCTGTGAATCCATCATGGTCAAACATTACAAGTCCCCACTTAGCCATACCTGCAATAAAAGATCAACATTTCCTGTTAATGGTTTGTTTATTATTGTTCTTACTTAAAAATATGTATCTCTAATTTCGAACTTTATGGGAATGTCAATATTAATTTGGGAGCATTTGTAACCACATTAAATTATCTGAAATATACATTCTGACTTTATTTATTTCACATAAAACTTTATATCCATTCCGACAGAGGGTATTAATTTATCAGTGTATGGCATTAAAAACCCACAAGAACAGAAGAAGAATGTCAGATGGTCGACCTTTTACTTTTGCTTTGACCACAGGAAGAATTGTTACTATATCTATATATTCTTGTAATCGTGGTTAACCACACAAGTTTCTGTAAACACATATTGGGAGTACGTAAAACATCTTCCAACTTGTGTACACGGTTGGAACTTGGTCGAAACCCGCTCGAACAAATGATCATGCTTCGAACAGTGTCGTACATGTCAAGACTCTGTTCGAAAAATATAAATAAACTACTAAATGAAGCCTTCAACCTCACCAAAGAATTAAACGATCAAAATGTATATACATGGTACACCTTCGCTAAGGGTTTTATATCTGATGATAAGCTTATGCAACAACTTGAAAACTTTAAAATCTTATTCAAATTATATCAGAACAAACTTGATTTACTAAATGAAAGTAATAAAACATACTTATAAAAGCATAAAAGAAGATTTAAACAGAAAATTCTATCTTTTATTTAAAGATTTTGAATCTAGAAAGGTCCTTACAAAAAGACTATGTGTTGTTTGCAACGTAGTAGAGGATGAGGTTCATTTTCTGCTGCATTGCAAGACAAATGAGTCTTTGTGAAATACTTTACTCAAAGAATTTTTTGAAGATGCTGATCAATACGAACAATATAGTGACATTAAAAAATTAAAAATACTTCTAAATCCAAAAAGCTATAAACAAGTTAATGTTATAAGTTCCTATATAAAACAATCATTAGCATTGAGGATGGGGGACTCTTAATTAAATACTTGCAAAGCCAATACATACATTGTTCATGTAAAATACTATGTTTTATATGTTAATTGTGTATTTCTGCGGTTATATTGTTTTGTCACAAACTCTGTTTATGACAATAAAATTTGTATTGTATTGTATTGTATAGTTACCATTTTTACTTCCTTGTTATTTATTTTGATTCATTATTAAAAATCAATCTTTTATTTGTATTGTCTGTTCATGACCTTCATTGGCCCATACATGTACATGGTTGATAAAGTATCTTATCTTATCTTATAGATCCATGAATTACTGAATTTATAATTTTGTTATTGTTAAATGCTAATTTTTTAAATAACAAAACAATACTATTTATAGTAGTGCAACATATTTAAGCCAATCAAGAACAATAATTTGACAGATGGCATGCCTAACGCAAGTTATTTATAGCTGATACTTAACTGTTGCTTTTTCATTATTAATCGTTGTAAATGAACAGAAAATACGAAAATAGAAGATGAAGAAACAGCATGTACAAACATGACAAACTGGTTCAGTTCATACCTTCGGTCCAATTTCTCAACCCAAGAAAATATTGAACTGAACGTTATGAAATTAAGGAAGTATTAAAATTTACGAGACCAGTAAATGAGTGTTGAACACAAGCGACACTTTGGTGACTTATTATTACTAAATTTGATTACTGTACATGGTTATAACAAACGGGCAACGATTTTCCGGAAACGGAACTGGTTAAGTGACAGGGAGCTGTCACTACTTCGGGGAGCCATTAAAATTTAGGTTGCTCTTAGAATATTCGGTCTACGTGAGTAGGACTAATACACACGTGCTAATACAATAAGAAATAGCTGTTCGGTCGCCACTTACTTAAAACAGACATTTGGACAATATATTTTTGTCTATTACAATTAAAATGGTTCAATACAGTCTACTTTAAGGGGAATACCTGTCGTTTATAAGCTGTAAACGTGGGGGGATGAGGGCAAGATATTTACTGTTAATGTGTTTTGGGCATTTTTACAGGTACCGATATTAAAATGTTAAAAAGCTTTTACTTATGAAAAAGTATAACATAACAAAACAATAGTTGAAAGCTGATTTGTAGTAATAGATAAGAAGGCACTAGTTATATTTATTTATATCAAATGGCTTTTTTGAAAGGGATCAAATTGTCGTCGCTTTCACATTGTCCTTTAACTATTTATGAAATCTCTCGCGTAGAACACGCGTGGGGGAAAGAGATTACATGTAATTGTTTATTAGATAAAAGCATTTTGTTAATTGCTCATATATAACCGGACTTAACTTTGATGTAAGATACGTTAAAGTAATGATGAACAAATAATAGACCGACATAATAAGCCGAGAAATGTAAATTTAGTCGATAGTATTTTTTTATACGAAAAACAGATTTTAAACTCGTGTATGCTATAAATGTCTAAATAAGTTAAAAATGCAATAGAAATGAGGGAGACAAATAAATTTCTATTTAATCATGAAAGTTACAAAACATACAGATTTTGTTTAACTTAAAGATTTAAACATTTCCGCGTAAGAATTAAAAAAATGATCAACGATCGTAAAGAAAGTTCTTAAAACTAACATTAACAATAAAAAAATGTCATTTACAGTTTATGAAATCATATATAGTTACTGTCACAATTTTCAATGAAATTCAACATTTTTCGGTATGTCGATTCTCGACGGAAAGGCACGATAATTGCCGATCTGCCTCATCCGAACCATGTGACTGGGATTTCGAAAAGGCGGCAGTTACGGTCCTTCAGATTTCGTATGGACATGAATAGGTTTGGAATACATGCAACTGCAAATCTTTTTGAATCAATACTAATTAATTAAGGGGGATCTTCCGAAGATACATAACCAATAAATCCCCCCCCCCAAAAAAAAAAAATCACATACACAGAGTTCGTTACAATGGGATTTCGAAAAGATCGTATGTATTATATATGTTTAGAAATTTACCTATTTAAAATACAATTGAGAAATATTATGAGACATATTTATCAAATTACTATGTCCACATTTTTTACCGAAAATATTTTGCGAAAATTCTATGTGTAATAGACGTTTTGTAAAAGTAACATTGTAAAAAATGTAAAGAAAATTACTTACCTTTTTGTAATCTTCAAGGTGACTGAAAAGGGTCCTTCAAACAGAATATTAGCGTTTAATTCTCCACTTAATCCACTCCAAATAAGGTACAACTATTCACTGGATGCACTTCATACAATTACTAATTGCAATCGTTTGATAACCCGGTTATTATTTATATAATATATGCATTGTGGCACATAATGTACTAACTTCCATTGGACTCTATTGGACACGCCCTATGATGTATGGCTTCAGATTCTCTGTACACGAATCTAATTTTAAAAACGGGTTAGAATAATATACAACTTTTCATTTCATGCCTACTAAACCAATTAATGAATCAATTAATGTCTCATAATATATAATATTTATTTGATATTGCTTTATTCTTTACAAAAACAGAACCAAACGAACATATCCAATGGATACACAAACAAATCACTTAAAATTTAAATGTATATTTTTACTGTTGACCAGCCATAATAGAATCCTTCTTACGCAAATGAAAAAACAACAACAACAAAAACCAATAACAAAACAATAAAAAAAACCCCACAAAAATGGGTCCTTAGGTCATTTACTTTCGAATTTTTATTTATTTATTAATACATATATTGTTTCGGAGAAAAGAAAACGAGAAAAAATAAAGGGCATAAAAAAATATTTTTCTGACTAAAAATGAGACATATGTCATTTTAACAGTTCCAATTAAGCTATGACTCAATAAATTGTTTTCTTAACTATTGAAACAGGATGTTTATTAACTTTTAAAAACCTAAATGTTATGTCAAACAGCTTTTTGATCTTGTAAGCTTACAACCTGTGTAATTACAATTACAGTGATATACATGTATGGCTTCATCTATTACACATGTCAATAATGAATAAGAATTTCTCCCAGTTAAAGAAATTATGTCTCCATGGATCCTATAATTTGTGAGACATATAATTATGTTATTATTTGTCTCTGATACATATTTAGGTTTACACAATTTTGGCATTTTAATTATTTATAAAGACAATCATAAAAAGTCCAATACATTAAAAAAACTTTAAGCTATACTATTTCATTATAACGTGAATGCAGTTGTTAAATTTGTTTAAGAAAAGATTGCTGTATAATTGTTATATTTTTTGTGTGGTTTTAACTTCGCATAGTTCGGAACCCGTTGTTTTGTTTGCTCTTTTTAAAAGAAATTATGAAATTGATTTTAACGTCAACGCTAAGAAAAGATAGTGACAGGGTTAGAACAACGCTAATAAAAGATAGTGACAGGGTTAGAACGAATAATCGTACCCTCACCCTTTTTTGGAGATGGTACTATTTAGTCCCATTACTCGTAATGTAGCAGAGCGGGAGTGAATCAACCTCCGGCACTTTGATGTTAAAAAGTAGTTGCATATATAATCAGCCATGGTTAAACTTGTATCTATCGACAGCGTCACCATACGTGATGATAATATATATTGCCGTTTTAATAATCCGCTGTGCGTTTTAAAAAAAATTAGGTCGTGTTATCCATATACGAGAAAATGATCAACATAGTATTTTCCACGTGCATTTTCAAAGACGGAAAAAAATCCGGTTATGTTCGCAATGTCTTAAGCTTTAAAACGTAAAAGAGATGTATATTATGTTTAAATTGTGTATAAATAAATCGAAGTTAGAAATTTTTATTGGCTACATTTACGAGTAATAGGACTCAATTCTGCTGTTAATCCGACAAATCACAAAACTAACATCGGATTTTAAATGCAGTACAATTCGGCCTGTGATAAGGTATACTTATGATTTTATTTACGATTTTAAATTTTTAATAGAGAACTCTTCGTTTTTGGAGTCTAGTACACACTGCCCGCAGTGAGAATCAAGCCTGTCCAGCAATCTCAGTACGTGTTGACAGACCACGTGATCAATACGTAGACGAACTACCTTAACCACTCGGCCACCGAGGCCCCTTGAATGAAGATCTATTTCGGCTGGCACGTGTATGGGGGAACCAGAATGTAATACAGATCTGTATATTGAAACAATTTCTTTATCATCGGCTATTTGTATGACAAATGACAAACTAAAATACCTAGACGGAAGCGAAACATGTGATAAATAAAAGGAACTCGAGTACATGCATTGTTTGTACATTTAATAACTGTATAATTATAACAATATTTATTTGATAACGATATCAAAAAAAATAATAATAATTTATCTCTTTTCTGTAATCCAGTAACACAATTACACATACACATTAAACTACATTATAAAAACAACTTTATCACATAGAAAGATTCAATAAAAAACCGACAATATACACCTGTGCAGTACACTGGTTGCGGCCTCTCTGGCTACTTACTTGCAGACCTCGGTTGTACACCGATCTTTTAATTAATTAATTAATTAATTAATTTATTTATTTATTTATTCATTTATTTATTTATTTATTTATTTATTTATTTATTTATTTATTTATTTATTTATTTATCTTTATTTCATTTCTTTATATATTTATTTCTATATTTTTTCATCATTTCACTTTATTGTACTAGTTTTAATGTATTTTTCCTAAATAACTCAAAAATAAATATGTAACGTTTTAATAAAAGCCATTCGGCAGTACGTCTGTGCGAGACAGTTTTACAGTAGTAAATGCCGTTAAAAAACTCCAAAAGTAAGTAAGTAACAAACGACGCACGAAACGATGGACGAAACGATGTACGATACGATGTACGATACGATACAAAAAACGATAAACTATACGATGCACGAAACCATGTACTATGTACCATACGATAAACGATACGATTAACCATACGATTCGGCAAACGATACACGCAACGATGCAACACACGATGTTTTATACGATTTGATAAACGTTTAGATGGTATATCGTGTATCGTTTCGTTTATGGTGCATCGTCCGTACATCGTCCGTACATCGTGCGTACATCGTGCGTACATCGTTCGTACATCGTTCGTTTTGTTAACTTATACGTTCCAGGGACTGTAGGTCTCCAGAGTGATTTTATATGTGAAATATGGTTTCTAGTTGCATTTGGTAAAGTGTCGAGATTGATTTTATATGTTAAATATGGATTTTAATTGCATCTCTTATGTCTCCAGAGTGATTTTATATGTGAGATATTGTTTTTATGGCATTACCAAGGCTTCAGGAATGATTTTATATATGAAATATGGTTTCTAGCTGCATTGCTAAAGTCTCGAAATTGATTTTATATGTTAAATATGGATTTTAATTGCATACCCTGCTTTCCTGAACATGAAAAAATCATGGAATTTCATTATAATTAACAGTAAATTTCATGGTATATTATCATGGTATTTCAAGATTTGATCATGTTTATACAATGAAATAATCATGACATTCAATGAACGTTAAATGGCACCTCCATGAACTGACCAAGATCATGAAATGACCATGAAATGCCTGGAATATGAAATGACCATGAAATACCTGGAACATGAAATGACCATGAAATACCTGGAACATGAAATGAACAAGAAATACCTGGACCATGAAATACCCAGCACAATATCATGAAATACAATGCTGTGATTTGGAGGTATTAAAATTTCATGTCTTTGCATGTTAGGTATGATTAAAACCAGAACAAGAAAAAGACTGAAAACAGGGAATATTCACGAGACAAACAACAACCGTACCATGGAGAAACAGTTCTAACAGTTTGAAACTGAAAATCTCTATATTTAAAATAAATTTTTAAGGATTTTTTTAAATGTTTTAATGCTTTAATGGTGAAAAATAACAAACTTAATACGATGTATTGTTAAGGAAAAGTTTGAAAACGAAAATGTAACCAGCTTATAAAGACTTCTACGGAAGCAAACATGACAATTTAAAGAAGAAACTCACATATTTTTTTTTTACTTTTGTTTGCGATACAGTTTTTGAATATTTTGAATTTTGGTAGTTACATTTTCACTCCCAAACTTTTCCTTAACAATACATCGTATTAACGAAATAATATCTTCCTGCATTGGTGGACGAGCCACCGTTTTAGAATTGCTGGCTCGTCCAGTTACAGAATGGTTACATATGTAGTCACGGTCAAAAAAAATAAAACAAGTTTTTTAACAGCCGCATATTCGTCTTTTTCATTCATAATCATATCTTGTAGTTGTTTTTTGGTTTTTCCATTATATTCTTCTTCACTGTCTTGCACTGTTTTTGATTTCTTTTCCAACTTTTTAAGTCTCTTTTTATGTTGTTAATTTGATCAACAATTTCATCCTGTGCATCTTCAATTAAGGTCAACTTCCTGTGGATAGTTGAGCTGAAAAAATGTCACGTGATTTGTAGACCATGTAGCAAATATTCTGAACTGCCCAATTGTAGTTGGAATGTGTTGTCCTTGGTATGATGAAGTGTGCAAAGTTTCATGAAGATCCAATTTCTGTTTTTTGTAAAATTGGCGTAAATGTAAAGGTAAACCTGGTGGAATGGACAGATGAAAGAAAAATCAGACCTAAAAAAACTAGAATGTCCCCAATATCAGAAGCATTGAAATTTGTTACCAAACAGTTCAACTACAAACTTTCACCTGTGAAGCAGTAATTTGTAAACAGAGCTCATTTTACCTATTTAATGGAAAACGCAGTAATGGAATAAAAATAAGTCTTAAGAACAAAGTCTTATTAATAATTAAAGGTTTGCAGATTTCTAAATTAATGTTTGTTGGGAGGTCGTGTCGTATAAACTTATTCCACATCTCAATATTATCTATTTTAATATGAGTTATACATGAATTGGTTTTAGAATGCCAAGACTCTTTTATGACGATGGGACCCTTTTTGATATTATCTTTTACTTTAAACAGAATTAGACCTACCTCATCTGTTCTTTGGTTGCCTTTTTAGGACTTAGATCTTCACTGTCAGTATTATAACTTGTATGATCTATTCTGGAATAGAAATTTTATACTCTTACTGGTTATCATTCACAGAAAATAAAATTAAAGGTTTACATGACAAGTTGCCTATGACTTTTTGGATAGTGTTACAAAAGTTTCAAAACTTAGAAGACACTTTCATCGTGGGAATCCCATAACAGTGACTGATGGACGAGTCATAAACCAAATACCCTCTGCAAGTATGTCTTTGCATGGGGTACAACATTAACCAACATAATTCAATTGAATTAATAACTCAAGTTAGAGTACAGAAACCAAATATCTAACAAAAAAAGCACTAATCCCATAACATTTTAAATTTTGTATAAAAATGTCATAAATTTTTTTTTTTATTATGAAAAAAAAACTTGGCGAGTAAATGTATGGTTGGTCAAATAGGTTTGTAAAATACCACCTATAAAGTACTTTTTATTAAATACAGAGAAATACAACTCCTACAAAATTATTTGGATACAACAGCCTTGTGGTATCATAATTATGCACAAATTCGTATGGTGGTCTAACAAAAGTTTCATTAATATTGTTGAGTATTTTCAGAAGAGTTTCAAGGACACACTTTGTGACGGACCTATTAAATGATAACAACAGTATGTATCCCCACACAGTAGATGCATATGTTGCAGATTTAAGTTGGCTTATTCTTGGCATATACCTCATCTGTTCTTTTGTTGTCTTTTTAAGACTGGGTTTTCTGCAACTTCGACCTTCACTGCTACTGTCTTCAGCTTCGCCATCACTTGTATCATACTTTCTGCAACAGAAATTTAATACTTTTATATAATTTTAATATTATATAAATAAATTTTGCGCGAATACTGACTTTTCATTGGCTGGAAAATATTTTCTATCAGAGGATGGAAAACAAATTTGATCGTCATGGAGACACGCGCCATTTGACGTCATATATTACTCCACGGGAAACTAACAGTTTTTGTGTTGATCTCTTTTTTTCAAAAATGTCCAGTTACAAAAATGAAATTGTTGGGTTTATTCTATTGTTTGAATTTATTTATAAGTATTAACTACAAAAAATATTTTCTCCATTGAGGGATAACACAATTTCTGTTATGCACATTTAGTATAATCCGCTACGCGTTTTTTAGCACTGACTGTTGGTATTCCAATCAGTTTTCTAAACTTACCGTTTCTTCCCAAAGAGCTGTCTTCTGCATCCTCCAAGAGGATGCTAATATTCTCGTTCAACCATCTTTCCATTGTGTTCTTATCTAAATAAAAGTGGCAAAATTTAAGCAACAATTTGAAATAATACGGGTCAGAGGGCATGAAACACAAATTTTGTGCAGGATACCCTAAAGGATCAATCTTACCAAGTTTCATTAATGAATGTGCTAATAAACTAATTATTAATTATTATTAATTCTGTTCAGTGTAGTTTCAGAGAAGAGGATTTTTGAAAAAATTGTTAACATACGACGAAGGACGCTAAATGATGGCATTGGCAATGACATTTGTGGTCCAGCAGCCATATTCTCAAAAAATCGTAGATGTCATTTTAAACGTAGCGTAAGTTTACGTCTTTTTTAATATTCTCAAAGATTCGTAGTTGTAAGTTACGTGTAAAATTGATCGTAAACTTACGTCTGCTCCTGAGCACTCGTAAGTCCTAGTGTCCCTCATAATTTTGCAAAGAGAAATCGTTTTTCAAGCCATTCACTACTTAGCATCATTGATTTTGTTGCACATGACATAGAACGACGAAAAAAACATTCAAAATTTGCAAATATTTTGAAAAATGTGTTACTCATGGGGAATAACTCTTACAAAAATTTTATAATTTTAAAAGAAAGAAACAACAACCGAATTATGAAAAAATGTTCCGGGAATTAAACGTTTTCTATAAGATTTGCGATTTGACATCATGCTGTTTTATTTATGTTAAAATGGGTTTAGGTTATTTATTACATTATTATAACACGAAACTGCTCATTAATTCCTACACTGAAGAAACGTAGCCTTAAAAAAGGTCTTGTTCCACGTTATGGTAAATTGACAGATTACTTTAAAACACATATTCAAAATAATGCAACACACCAATTAAATATCATGACTTTATTTTATTTATTTATTTATTTATTTATTTTATTTTAGTTTTTTTAATATCACTTTAGCCAAATATAAATCCGTATTTCCTTCCATCAGTCAACTGCTTTGTGAGGTTATGCAAAATTAAAAACTACTAATTTAAGTAATTTGAGGTAATTATTTCTCTTTCAATACGTTTATTTTTAAAGTGAAAGAAGTAACTGAGCATGCGTGATAACGCTACGTGCAAAACGTAAGATTTACTATTGCTATTTTATGTCCAAAACTGCGATTACTTTCGAGAATACGAACAATCGTACACGTAAGTGTAAATTTACGATTTTTTGAGAATATGGCTGCAGGTGAGCTAGAACTACTCTACATTTATGTGATTTAAGGGGCTGCGCACCCCTAACAGCCTAAAAAATCGGCAACAAATTTAAGTTTCTTGAAAAGACATGTCATTTACTTTAATGCCAAAAAGTATGAAATTGAGTGAAAAAGTATGAAATAGGGGGTTATGTCAAAAACACCAATTTCTGTTTGTTCAGACAAAACACAGCAACTTTTGAAACTGAACTTTTAAACAGTAGTTATTCATATTTGTGAGTACAAAAACATGCATTTCTGCTAGGAGTAACAATAATAATTTGAAGTTTCTTGGAGCAACAATATGAAATATATAATAAGTTAAGGAATTTTGTTTTATTAATAAGTTTATAATATACTAGTACACTCGAACTTCGGCGATGAGTGTGTCGGTTTAACGGACGTTAATTTCATTGAAACGCACTATATTTTATTAGGTTAGAGCAATAAATGCACGATATTTTGAAAGTAATTTAACCTTGGGTTCATTGTTTACATTGCTGAATGAAGGGAAATCGCCGAAATTCGAGTATGGACGAAATTCGAGTGTGTGACCATACCTCCAATTCGAAGAAGTCGGAACTTCCACAGTCCAGGATAACCCGGATACTTGGCAATTCCTGTAGTACCAACTGTAAACTCATTTACTGGAATTTCTGGTTCAACAACGTGTTTCATATTATGTACAGAAAGTCTGTTTCCATCATTTGTCCACCGAAATACGCCGAATCGATCCATGCCTACAGAAACAACTGTTCACGATCTTGAATATTTTCGCGCCAGTTAACTTTTTCCAGGCAGACGATCGCAAATCATATCCAATGAAATCGCTCTATTCATTTTTTTTTGCATCCGGCGTGTTTGGTAATGAAACAGTTAGCCGATGAGATTCATCGACAAAAAAGATGTTTGGATATGTTTACAAAATGGCGGATAATGACACAAACATAGACAATTGCTTGGTAGGTATCTCCTATTATCCAATTGTTACGTTATAAAAGGGTTTCCATTGATGAATGAATTTTGAGCAATATTTTGTAAGTACACATATATATTTAAATACAGTATCTCTTGCAGAATTCTAGACAAATCGGTACCGGGACACAACGTCTACGGTACTCGGTACTAGACAGTTCGGGACTACGAAAAGACAATTCGGTACTGAATAAAATAAATTTAAATGTTTATTTATTTGTATGTTTTACAATATAAGGTTGACCAATTTATTTCTGCCGTTGGATGCCAAATTATGGTTTACATAAAAATGTAATATATACAGAAGTATAGTAGTCCAAGAATCCTCTGCCGTCTAACACTTTTTTTCGTTTTCGTGGGACGTCAGAGAGCCATCCATAAGCAAAACAGCGGATTTTGCAACGGCAAATTTCATCGTGTCCAGATGTTAACAAACATTTTCTCCAGTTAAACTATATATAATTCGCTTTTTTAGATATTTTTCTCTATGAATATAATCATCATACATTTAATCAAGTTTATTTAAGCACTGGGTTTAAGTAATTGTTGTCACGTGACTTTTTGTTCAAAATGAAAGTGAAATGTAGGAATGAAAGGGTATCGATGGAAATGAGCTTAGAAATTAACTTAAATCATCTTGATTGAAGGTATGATGATTACATATATTCATAGAGAAAAATAGCTTAAGAAGCAAAAAAAAAAAAAAGAAAAAAAAAGCGTTGGAGGCAGAGGATTCTATTTCTATTGCTGGGAAGCATAAGTATATAACGTAAAATAACGTTTAGTATAAGAGTGCGGAAACCAAAAATCTAACGATGATGACACAAGACCCGTAACATTATACGACCATACTCATTTTTTCGGTCATATGCAAACTATTTTAGAATAGAAATCATTGCAGATAGGAAAAAGTATTTGCTTGTTCAAATGTGCAACTAATGAAGCTCTACAAAAACCCCATTTGACCCAAGTTGTCAGGACATTTTAGGAGTTATATGTATCTCTTTAAAAGTAAATAATGGTGATTTTTTATTCACTTCTTATGTCAAATTCTACTTCCTGTTTGTGTCTGTGGTATCTGTGTCAGATTATCTATTTAAACTTGTTCTACTTTTTTCTTCAGAATACTTGTACCCTCACACCAACAAAGGATGAATCTTATGACATTGTTTTTGACAGTGATAGAAAATCTAGATTTAGATGTCAAATTTGTTCTCGAAAGCTGTCCAGTAAACAGAGAATTTTGTTGCATTTGCACCAAAATCACAAATTAAGTAAGTGATTAATAAAATATAAGAATATGACTGAACTATCATTTACTGGAGGTACATGTAAGTTATACATTGTAATACAAACAAGGATTGCCAGTTTTCCTACCGCAGGTCAGGGGTTCTCTCCAGGTACTCCGGTTTCCTCCCCCAATTAAAACTGGACGCCATGATATAGCTGAAAAATTGCTGAAAGTGGCGTTAAAAACAAAATGTTTGTTGGTGGACAGCCATACATTTCAAACACTTGGTAGAGGACATGACAAAACATCCAGCAAACATATATAATTGTTAAATGTGCAGTAACAGGTAGCTTTCTCTTTTTCAATGCAATGGATTTCACACCGTAAAACCTTTTATTTCAAATTCAGTTGAACACATGAACCGGTACCAAGTCATAGTGACAATAATCACCACAGTAGTTAAAGAAAAAAATATTCCCGGGGGCAGAATGTCTGTACAATTTAGAGGTACTACCACAAGATATTATTTAAAGTCTAATTTATCTTCATTTTTTTTAAGGACCATGTGAACGGAATATGAATTTATGCTTCACCCTGTGAACCATCCACCCACCAATGTATTTCTATATATTTTCACACCCTATCTACACATTTTGATTTACCCAACCACCAATACATATAATAATGGTATTCTGCTACCAGGGAAATTGTTTTTCTAGAATAGCCATTATCATTGTTTACATATGGAGTTATCTTTTAAAGGTTTATAAACTGTACATCTGTCTATTTTAGGTCCTGTAAAAAGAAAGAAGAAAAGGTATTTCAGTGATCCTGACATTCCTATTCTTAAAAGAACACTAATACGTCATAAAATGACAAGAGTTGATAATGTGATAAACCAAATTATGAACACAGAAGAACTACAAATGCCTAATACATCCACACCCTTATCTACTTCAGCAACCATTCATAATAATGGTGAAGAAAATTTTGTGAATATGGAATTCGAACCAGAACATGATATTGCACCTGTATGTATTTATAGTGATGTTGAATCTCCATGTGCATCTTCTGAATCAGAAAGTACTGATACATTCTCTGATACAGATTCCATTACTGATTCCGACGATTCTGATTTTGACTTTAGCAAGGAATCTGGTGATGAAGAAGATAATATTTCAAATCAAATGAGCAACACAGACCTTGAAATATTTGGAATACTGTCATATGTATTAAGACACAATACTACAGGTGTAGGCATGAAAGACCTTTTGCATTTATTGAAAGTTCTAAACCCAGAAAATGACAATATACAATCACTTACATATAATAAACTGCTTGAAAATGTTTCTTCAAACAGTTACAAAGTAATTCATTACTGCAGCATATGCACAAATATTTTTCAAAATGATGAAATTAATTGCAGTACAGCAGGTTGTCCAGGTAAACGTAGTGCAAAACGGGAGGAGAAATTCTGTTTTACTATTGCTGATATAAAGACACAGCTTGTAAAATTATTTTCAAGGGATGAAATTTGGAATTCCCTCATGAGAACGAAAACAAAAACTAGTATTGAAGTAAATACAACTAATGAAATGAAAATCTGTGACATTATTGATGGAGAGGCTTATAAAAGTTTGTGTAGACCAGGACAATTTTTAAGTAACCAGTTTGCTTTTAGCGGTATTTTAAAACTGATGGGATTCCACTGTATTCTTCAACTAAAGTAAAGCTGTGGCCAATATTTATTGCTGTCAATGAACTTGATCCTGCTATTAGATTTTCAAGACAAAACCTAATTTTAGCTGGCATTTGGCAGGGCAAAAATATTCCACCTTTTTTTCAATATATTTCATGTTTTGGAAATGAAATATGCGACTTGTACAACCATGGATTTAGTTTGAAAGACGATACAATAAAATTTGCAGTTTTACTAGCAACTCTAGACTTGCAGGCAAAAAGTTATGTGACAAATATGACAATGCACAATGGTGAATATGGTTGCCTTACATGTAAAGAGCCGGGTAAAACTGTTAAACAAGGAAAAGGATATTCACAGCAATATCCATATAGAAATGTGCAGGAACGATTCCCTCAACGGACATCAGAACAAATAAAAGAGGTGTGTTTGGAAGCCACAAAAACTAATCGTAAACAAGGAATTTGTGGTCCTTCAGGCCTAATTACAATGCCTTGGTTTGATTTAATATTAGGTATTGTTCCGGATTATATGCATGGCGTTCTCTTAGGTGTTACTAAAACACTTTTATTGAAGTTCCTTTCTCCATCTTATGCCGGAAAACCTTATTTTGTTGGAAATCATATCAAAGCAATTTCTAAAAGATTAAAATTGATTAAACCTCCAGATTATATTGATCGTGTACCAAGAAATCTTGAGAAACACTATCAGAATTTAAAAGCATCTGAATTACAGTCATGGCTTTTACACTATTGCCTACCCTGTCTTAATGGATTTTTACCAGATATCTACTTGAGGCATCTTGCAAAACTTTCTGAAGGAATTTACTTGCTTTTGTCTGACAATATTACACTTGAAGATTTGAACAGAGCTGAAATGCTATTGGACCAATTCTACAAGGATTTTGCCGACTTGTATGGTGCTGGTCATTGTGGGTTAAATGTTCATAACATTGGGTATCATCTGGTATGGTATGTAAAAAAATGGGGTCCACTTTTTGGTTGGAGCTGCTTCGGATTTGAAGATGCCAATGCAGAAATTTTGTCATTTGCTCATGGCACTCAAGACGTTACCAATACAATTATTCAAATGTCAGAAGCAAAAATGGCGCTCAGTGATATGAAATTAGAAAATACTAGCCATAACAAACAAATAACAAGGTTTATTATTAAAATGACCAATAGATTTTCTAAACGATGGAAATGTGTTAAACCTGCTCATAACTGTGAATATGCTGGTGCTGCAATAAAAGCTACAATTCCAGATGATTATAACGAAGAAGAAGTCTTCAATGTGTGTGGATCTAATATTTTAACAGATTTTCTTGAGGTGAAAAATTTATTCCAAAAATTACTCAAAAATGTACAAAAAGATGTGTTATGTTGTTTTGTTGAGAAATGCAACTATGATGATAATTGACAAATTTTTTCTAAACACTAAATCTAAAATGATATATGCACTGGGTTCAAAGTTAGCACTTGCAGATCAAGGTCTATTGTTTGATACAGAAGGACATCATGTTATCCAGGTAGAATATACCAGGGAAAAGATAATTTGTCCTGTTGAATTCATTTCAGAAAAGGTTATATTTATGCCGATTGAAAACAATTATTTTATTTCTCGTATTCCAAACAAGTTTGGTCATGGTGTTTCCAAATAAAAAGAGATGATGTTTTGAAGTTTATACATGTTGTAAATGGCAAACTACAGTGCTACAGATAATAAATGGAAAAGTATTGTTGAAATTGTATATTTTTAAAAATTGAAATAGGAATTTTTTCACACAACCAGCTTTATAAAAGCTTGATAGTTGAGTATTTAAAATCAAAATACAACAATGTTCCATACTGAGGCAATAAATTTTGCACTTGTAGCCAGGTAACATGTCCTGGGCTAACGCCTTGAATCTTGATCATGACCTATAAACTATTAATGCAGAAAAACTATCTGAATATGATGCCTGTTATTGTACACTTCTTCAGGTATTATTGTTCTGTATCTAATACAAATTTCCCACTCAAGTTTAAATACTCATGCATGTTTGTTCATTGTATGATATCTTGAAAGTCTTCTTTTTCATGACTGATCATGACTTTTCTTTATGTGAGTTATTCTTTCTTTGAAGTCCAATTTTCTTAATTTACATTTGAAAAAATATGACTTAAAAGTCCTATTTTCATGTTTGCTCATGCTATTTCTTGATCATGTAACAAGAAAAAAACATGATCAAACCAACATGAATTCAGAACATGATTTTTTTTCAGATATTCATGAAATTTCATGCTATATCATGATCATTTCATGTAACATGAAATCTAAGAAAGCAGGGTAGGTCTCCAGAGTGATTTTATATCTGAGATATTGTTTTTTATGGCATTACCAAGGCTTCAGGAATGATTTTATATATGAAATATGGTTTCTAGTTGCATTGGTAAAGTGTCGAGATTGATTTTATATGTTAAATATGGATTTTAATTGCATCTCTTAGGTCTCCAGAGTGATTCTATATGTGAGATATTGTTTTTTATGGCATAACCAAGGCTACAGGAATGATTTTATATGTGAAATATGGTTTCTAGTTGCACTGCTAAAGTCTCGAGATTGGTTTTATATGTTAAATATGGATTTTAATTGCATCTCTTATGTCTCCAGAGTGATTTTATATGTGACATATTGTTTTTATGGCATTACCAATGCTTCAGGAATGATTTTATATGTGAAATATGGTTTCTAGTTGCATTAGTACAGTGTCTAGATTGATTTTATATGTTAAATATGGATTTTAATTGCATCTCTTAGGTCTCCAGAGTGATTTTATATGTGAAATATGGTTTCTAGTTGCATTGGTAAAGTGTCGAGATTGGTTTTATATGTTAAATATGAATTGCATCTCTTATGTCTCCAGAGTGATTTTATATGTGACATATTGTTTTTTATGGCATTGCCAAGGCTTCAGGAATGATTTTATATATGAAATATGGTTTCTAGTTGCACTGCTAAAGTCTCGAGATTGGTTTTATATGTTAAATATCGATTTTAATTGCATCTCTTAAGTCTCCAGAGTGATTTTATATGTGACATATTGTTTTTTATGGCATTACCAAGGCTTAAGGAATGATTTTATATGTGAAATATGGTATCTAGTTGCACTGCTAAAGTCTCGAGATTGATTTTATATATTAAATATGGATTTTAATTGCATCTCTTAGGTCTCCAGAGTGATTCTATATGTGAGATATTGTTTTTTACGGCATAACCAAGGCTTCAGGATTGATTTTATATGTGAAATATGGTTTCTAGTTGCATTGGTAAAGTGTCGAGATTGATTTTATATGTTAAATATGGATTTTAATTGCATCACTTAGGTCTCGGGAGTGATTTTATTTGTGACATATGATTTTTGATTACATTGCTAAGTCTTTCTAGTGATTTTATTTGTTAAATATATTGTTTAATTGTATTGCCAAGGTTTCACGATTGATTTATATGCAGAATATGGTTTTAATTCCATCTATATGGTCTCAGGATTGATTTTATATGTAAAATATGGTTTGGAATTGCATGGCTATTAAGGTCTCCAGAGTGACTTTATATGTGAAATAGAGTTTTTAATTTCATTGCTTCAGTGTCATTATTGATTTTGTATGTTAATTATGGTTTTTAATTGCATCACTTAGGTCTCCAGGGTGATTTTATATGTGAAATATGGTTTTTGATTACATTGCTTCAGTATCATTAGAGATTTTATATGTTAAATATAGATATTAATTGTATTTTAAAAGTTTCAGGATTGATTTTATATGTGAAATATGGTTTTCTAATTCCATCACCATGATCACTATGGTGTCAGGATTGATTTTATATGTTGAATATTTTGTTTTAATGGTATTGCCATGGTTTCAGGATTGAATTTATATGCAAAATATGGTTTTTAATTACACGGCCAAGGTCTTTAGAGTAACTTTATATGTGAAATATAATTTTTAATTGCATAGCTCTAGTTTCTTTAGTGATTTTATATCTAAAATATTCTTTTTAATCACATGGCTAAGGTCTCCAGAGTATCTTTATATGTGGAATATGGTTTAAATTGCATTGCTATTAAGTCTCCTGATTGATTTTATATGTTAAATATAGTTTATATTTGCATTATAAATGTCTCAGGATTAAATTCTTATGTGAATTATGGTTCCTAATTGCATTGCTATGGGATCAGGATTGATTTGATATGTGAAATAGGGTTTTCAATTGCATCGCTTAAGTATTTGGAGTGATTTTGTATGAGAAATATGTTTTTTAATTGCATCGCAAAAGTGATATTATATGTATTTAATATGGTTGTAATTTTATATGTCTATTTTCTCAGGAGTGATTTGATATGAAGAAGAGGTTTTAATTTGGGATTTTATGGGTGACTTGTTTTAAAATGTGGATTTGAGGTTAAAATGCATATCCTAGGATGTAGTCAGCCAAGATTTGAAAACTAATTAATATTATTTAGTGTAAAATTAAAAGTGAAATGTAAATATTAATAATAGATTTAATGATACCAACATACAGGTGAGTTGTAACAGTATTTATTATTAAATAAAAATATTACATGTTAGGATTTATACTTTTATATTTTTATTCAACTACACAAAAATATGATTGCTCAATCATAATAACAATAACATAATAATAGAAATGTAGGGAGAGCTAGAGTCTAAATATGTAACCACAACAGCTTGCTATACATTTACCGAAACGCGGACGGGAAAGAAATCGCGTTCTTTAAAATAGACTGCCGTACGGTAGATTTCGTTAACTAATTTATGATGATAGTCTAATTGACAATTTGTAACGAAGTGATTAAATAAAGCATATAATTTGACTTTTTGTACAAAGGGACATTTTGTGACTTGAAAATTGAAAAGCAGAGATTTTGTCCACTGGGACATTTTTGTCACGTGACTATTGAAAAGCAGAGATTTTGACAATTTTTGTCCACTGGACATTTTGGTCACGTGACAATTGGAAAGCAGAGATTTAGACAATTTTTGTCCTCTGGACATTTTTGTCACGTGACATTTGAAAGCAGAGATTTTGACCGTTTTTGTCAGTTTGACAAAAGCAGAGATTTGGACCGTTTTTGTCCACTTGACAAAAGCAGAGAATTTGACAATATTTAAAGCAGAGATTTGGACAAAATTTTGTCCTGTCAAAGCGGTCAAATTGACTGGTTTTTGGTCAAAAAGCAGAGATTTTTTTCTCAAAAGCAGAGATTTTGACCAGAGATTTGGACTGGTTTAAGTTAACTTTATGTTATGTTAGGACTGCACCTAACTGTATATTGTGTCACATAAAGCGCGTATGCAGAAAAATTAAAAATCATTAAGACAAAATCTTACAGAATTTTAAGTTAAAAAGGTAAACACATATTGGTGACAGATTAGCATACATGTTAACTTTGCTATTAAACAATTTTGTTTGAATAACTGTCACTGTAAGCTCCTGGAAAAATTAACCCATATGTAGGACTACACGACACTATGAGCTAGTTTGTGCCGTAATAAAATAATATTTAAAATCACTCTCGTGCATGTTCTCAACAAATTGTTGAATAAATTGTGATACGCACAGACTACTGTTTGTAGCAGTGTTTGTATGTTTACCATATTTTTTATATACTGTTATATGAATTTATCTGACAAGCTCTACTAGATGAGCAATAAACTACTTGATTTTTGTTTTGAAAAATATAGTTTTCCTGTTTGGTACAGATATATATTTTCTCACGTAAATAATCAATTGTCCTTAGTATCAACATTTTGTTTATTTGGAAATACCATAAAACAAATATTTAATTATTTTTGTTTAATTTTTATGAACATTGAAAAGGATGCAGGTTCCCCTATATATTATGCAGTGGTTCAAGTAGGATTCACTCTGAGTGATGGTTTAGTAAAAACAGAAGTAAGCATTATCTGTTATCAAAGGTGCATCAACGTGCAATTGAAAATATAAAATAGCTGATTGATTGTTTGAACATGTCCCAGACGAGAACACGTTTACAAACAATATATCAACTGGGATGAGCGATAAACCAACCAAAACCAAATTTTAACTGCTTCTGAATAAGTATGGGGTATTGAGTAGGGACAGCAAGTTTAGCCTTTTGTAGCGGCTACAATGAACCTTCTCAAATCTACACAAGGGTTCTATTAGGTAAGGCATGTGACACTCTCCAGTAACGTTATCTACTATGATACGATATCTGGCTTTCATTATTATCATTTTACAAACCGCCTATAAAAGGGCCTCTCTTATCTGCAACCTTGGAACACACAGGTAAGATTTTTTAGTCGAGCACTTAGAAACCTACAAGTTCTAGTCAGAATTTGATATCACTTATATGCCTTATTGCTGTGTATAGGTAGAATATATATGTTAACATGTAACTTGTATTAAGGGAATTATTGAAACCAGTAAGGGTTTTAACATGATTTTACGATCAAAACATCATTCCCGTCTGGCATGCGAGTCGGGATAAATAATCAAAAGATAGACTGCAGAAACCAGTCGTACCTCAAGGATAACAGATAAATAATGCTGTGTCTTGAATTGCTGCTAAATTGGGAGATAGCAAACATATAAGTAGAGCTAAGTTAGGGATAAAAACCCGGCATAATTACGGGCGGCAGCAATCATTATAGGCTCACCTCTATTCGTAGCCACTCGAGAAAAGCCGAGCGATCACGAATCGGTTACGATGAAAAAAGTGGAAAAATATGCAAGATTATGGGAATCAAACTCAAAAGAAAAGTCACATTGATTTGTGTATGTTTATTGTGAAATGTGTATCATTAAACTTAAATTGGAAAACAATATGCAAGATAATGGGAATCACACTGATTTAAAAGAAAAGTTGAAATGAGTTGTGAATGTTTATCATAAAATGTGTACTATAAAACTTAAACGGAGAACCACAGAGGAAATTGCCGGAAATTTTCGAAGCGTGACATTTTCGCGAACAGGTGTACATTAACTATATTGGTGAATATGATGCATCTAGGAAGAAACCTTAATGCATTCTTGGATACTGCCTCTGATCTGTATTTTATGGACAAATGACTATGGTAAGGAGAATTCTTTTTCTGCTTACTGACAAAGTTCACGTCAATTATCCCACCACGTATGATGCATCTAGAGATGCTTAGCACATTGCATGCGTCAACTGCTGCCTCTGACCTATTTTTGCGGTTGCAGGATTTGGCTCTCTTAACATTTTGTACTTATAATGAAGTGAAGTAAATAATAACAATACATATTGCCGCTTACCAATAAAAAACAGTACGTACTTGTGTCCACAAAGAAATATAAAGCTGAAAGACGACTAGCTTTTTAGGAAAGCTAATACGTTTTGTTCTCATCATCGATTGATCACCGCCATATCATTACTGGTGTTTAGAGTTCGAGTTCTATTTGGACAATGTTTGAACACGACGAATGAACAAATTGGTATACCCAACTTAAAATATAGATAATGTACGGATGTTAACTTTTTTGTCCGATTTTGGGGGAAATAATGTTTTTTTCGATTATCAAATTAAGGGTGAGATAAATATATTTTTGCTCAATACACTGACCACAATACGGGCAAAAATTTGTTTGATTTTTAAAATGATACAAGCACCTTCTAGTTTACTTACATATTCCTTACACCTGCGGTTTTGTTATACATTCTTTTAGAAAAATGTTAAATTATCATGTTAGAAAGTAGCAAAGAAAACTGACCGAACAACAAGAGCCAAAAACCAAGGGACAATTACAAATCCGGATATAAACAAACACAACACAAAAATCAAAAAACATAAAACACAGAAAGAGAGTAACCCGAACCCAATAAAAACAATGGGTGCACTCAGGTGCTCCGGACAAGTAAGCAGTGCCTGCAACGAATTTGACACCCGTCGAGTTACTCATTGTCTTGTCTAGGAATCAGTCAAATCCTGAATAGGAAACACTACCTATGACTCAGCAAAAATGTCAGATCGTGTTTGAGACACTGATTTCCCGTAACGATCAATTAAGTCGTGGTGCCGACCATACAACTTCTGGAGAGATAACATTAACCTAGGTACAACAAATCCTTGTTTGAGTAGTTTAGCAGTCAACAGCAGTGATCGGTCTAGAAAATCTGAATAACGATTGCAGGATCTAGAATAACGTGTAAGTTGTGAAATGTACACACCATACGCTGGAGTTGTTGGAATGTTGCTGTCGATGAAAGGGAAGTTGACAGTTGAAGTCATCACGCTTGTCGTAGAGCCTAGTTTGTAGTTTTCCTGAGTCTATTTCTAGAAATAGGTCTAAGTAAGAGGCTGAGCTTAGTGTATTGGCGGTGTCTTTAATTTCAAGCTCGCTAGGGTAAATTGAATGTAAATAGTCACCAATTTAGCATTGTTGAGGGACAAAACATCATCAATATAGAGGAACGTAAAATTAAAGGTCTAGGCCAGAGTCTTTTCTTCTTTTTCAGTGGGCCTTCTAGGAACTCAGCCTCATAGGAGTACAAAAACAGGTCGGCGAGGAGAGGAGCACAATTAGTACCCATTGGAATACCAACAGTCTGTTGAAAAACATGTCCTCCAAACATGACGAACATGTTGTCAATTAGAAAATCTAACATGTGACAGATTTGGTCTTCAGTATATTTAGTATTAGCTTTGGAGATCTACCTACTTTATCGATTTGTACGCTTTGAAGGTTCGGATTGTGCGTTTAATCGGTCTTAAACGCACCCTGAACCCCAGCTGCGGAAATGGAAATTTAATCACATCAAATAATTGTTCTGGACTGCGAAACAAAAAATATAGTGTGCTGAGTGCAGTTAGTTTGTTAGCTAAAGTGACATTGTTGTCCCGAAATGTTCTCAACATATAAAATTGTGTAGAAGCACCCGCTTCACTCCACGAGAGCCCCCTAAACCACCAGATATGGAAAATAACAATATATCATGGCATCCGGATTTTTTTTGTTTGTTTCTTTTTTTTGGGGGGGGGGTGGGATGGGGGGGGAAGAACCCAGAGTACCCAGTAAAAGCTCGAGCTTGGACAGTATGAGTACGAGTAAACCAAATAATTATTCTGTTATTGAGAATCAGCATTAATATATATTACAATAAAATCATCACTTAATTTTTTTTTAGACTAACAGTCAGTTCTAACATCCAAACTCCCGGATTAAATAATATTGACCCCAAAACAACAGACAAATAGAGACTGTATGACACCAAACTTAACAGGAAAAAGATATAGAAGATGATATCTAAACACATTCGATTCAATCTTCCATAGGAACTAATTTAGATTATTTTTTATTTTTTTACTTGTTTCAAAGAATATTTTTTGTTTGTAAACAGAACTTTCAGCGATTTCAGCTATATGCACATGTTGGGGAAAGAAATTAAATTGGAGTACTTGGTGAAAACTTCTTAACATTGGTAGGTAAACTGCATCCTTGTCAATTAAGATTAGAATTGAGCACACCCTTCCCATTGATGAATATTAATTACTTTCACTCAACACCAGTCCATTTCTACCACAATTAATTTAATCTTCCACATCTTCCAGTCTATTACATTGTTTCAATGAAAAGATCTATAAATGGGTAAAAACAATAATGGTAATTCAATTCTCTAAAATTTTCTACTAATTTTGTTGACTTTAGTGACAAGAAAAAAACACAGCTTAAATGTGAGCACTGCAAAATAACCAAATTGATTGTTTTTGTGTATTTGAATGGGGTTTCATGAAAACAGTAAACTGGCAATCTTGTCAAGTAAGGTTGAAGTCGATTTGTTTTGTTTGTTTGATTGGTGTTTTAACGCCACTTTCAACAATTTTTCAGCTATTTCATGGCGTCCAGTTTTTATTGGGGGAGGAAGCCGGAGTACCTGGAGAGAACTCCTGACCTGCGGTAGGAAAACTGGCAATCCCTGTCAATTAAGATTGAAGTCGAGTACACCCTGCCTGCAGTGAGAATCGAACCCACAATCTCAGTGTTGACAGACCACGTGATCAATAGTAGACGAACTACCATGACCACTTGGCCACCGAGGCCCCATGTTGAAGTCAAGTCTGCCCTGCCAACAATAATACTCAAACCAGCACTCTAAGTGACAACATTCATGTGATCAAAATAAGATAACTAAATGTGTAATTTCCTTAGCCATTGGCCGCCTAGGCCTTCATAATAAGAAGAAATTTACAGATGTATAGACAACCAACCAAAGTATATGGGGACTACAGTAATAAGTGCTCAGATCGTTAGGCATGCTAAAAGATAGGGAAATGTACATACTAGTAGAATCACAAAATTAATTGAAAGTAAAACAAAATAAATTATAAATACAACAATGTACATGTACCAGTCTGATGAGAAAAGTAAACATTTTTATCATATGGAAGTTCATAATAGTTTGGGAACAATATGTTAATAACACAATAAAGTCTTGAAATTTTGTTTAAATTAATGATGACAGTTTGAATAGTTTAACAGAAAATGTAAACTAACGCACAATACAACTTAAATTTCTTGTCTTCAATTCTACCTGCACACTGTACAAATCTGCATTAGTATAAATGTAATATTATGGTTGCTTATCTGAATTTGTTAACATTAAACATGTTAAACTCGATGAGGGAGGTTGCACATTGGAAAATAAATTTTTCCTCATACTGAAATAACAAATTTTCTGACCTATTTTAACATTTGGGTTTTTAATTTCCTTCATTTTGTTTTCAGGTTTTTCTTTTTTCTTTTTTTTTTGGGGGGGGAGTGGGGGGAGGGAGGGTAGAATTAAAATAACAAACAGGATGAAATCCTACTACACTTTTGTATGAAATGACAAAAATGCAGATTTAATGTCTCCTAAAAAAATTTAAAGAGTTCATTCACAGTTCTTAAATTGATAAGAGATAAATTGCTTTAAGTACATGTACATGTAGCTATATATATAGTCGTCCACCCAGTATATAGTTTTAAGTTCAAGAGTACTTGGAGTTGGTGCACATGCTAGTAGGAGGATCCATGAAAGATAAGTTTGATCTCCTGCAATTTACAGTTCCAAAATAATTGGGGATAAAAAGACTGACCCAAAGGCCATTTTCAGTGAATTGTGAAATAAAAACAAGGATTTTTGATCCAAATAAAAACTTCTTTTTTTAAATATGTTGAATAACCACATTAAGAGTTTGTAATACAAATTTTAAGCACGGAGTACATACAGGCAAGTTGCGGTAAAGAGAAACCATGCTTTTTAATGTCTATTCTTATATTATGTCCTTTTGATTATCGTTAACTAATACACGTTCTTTTCTTTTAATTTTATTCCATTTAATTTTCTTATAAAAGTAACCAGCATACTCATCAGCAGTTTACAATGAATTAGTACAAGTGTATATTATTTCCTTCCACCAGGTATGGAGGAGTAAATTGCAGAAAATCCACACTTTATAAAAAAAAAAGTGGAACATTAAATGATACATTGCCACACTGCATTGTTTGAATACTGTATGTACATGAACACATTTTATTGCATTACAGACCACCAACCTATAAGAACAGCTGAGCATGATACCAGTCCACCTCACCCAATCTTATACCTTGACCTTGGACCTATAAAATTGATTTTTTGGTTTGCTTATTTGTTTGTTTGAATGTTTTAACACCCCCTTTCAGCAATTTTTCAGCTATATCATGACATCAAGTTTTTATTGGGGAAGGAAGCTGGTTTATAACTAGCAACACACCAATCCAGGGGTAAGTCAAGTCTGCTTAAAAAGAATCTTGGGAAAAAAATGAAAATTTAAAATTGTATTCTTCAAATAAAAAGAAATATATTTGAATTTTGATGTTTTATTATATCCTCAACCATTACATTTCTAGCGTGGATTATAGATGGTACAATTTTAATTATGGGGGCCACAATATTGACAGTATTTACCACGAGTTTGTATGTTTTGACGTAAAAGTATACTTTATCCAGTAAATATGATAAATAAGTTTAAAAATATTTTTTTACTTTTTGAAGAATCTAAAAACTTGGGAGATGTCTTGTCACCGACATGAACATGTTTGTAATTTGATACCCCAAGACACCCTGGTCAGGTGGTGATGTAACCCCGACTATAAAAAAAAAATTAAAAAAAATAAATGAATAAATGAATATTTCTGGGACGCGAAATTGCAGAGCTTAAAATGTGACAGTGCGTTACCCTTACTTTTCTGAAATGCCGCACTAGATGACTGCCTACCGTGGCTAGCGTCATCAGAATGTCAAAATCACCTAGGAACTTTAACATTTTATTTGAGCTGGTTCTTTCAGTACATGCACTCCATTAAGGTTGATTGCAACAGTGTTGTCATTTTTGGATGCCATTATAATTAGAATCTAAATTTAGGAGCATAATTTAACTAATGTAATTAAAATATTTACTAAAATAATTAAGTTTTAATTTTAGTATGTCCTGCAACACACTTCCAGTACCAAGTAAACATACCACCCAAAAACAAGGAATCTCAACAGAAAATTACCTTCTTCCTTCCAAACAATAGCCAAGAAGTTTCAACAACCACAAATAATAAAGAAATGTCTAGTATCCAAGCAACCAACCAAAAAATTTCAACAATCATGGTTTGCAAAATGACCTTGGCTAGATTATGACTCTGAGAAAACCTCCTGTTTTGTAAAGTCGGTATCAAGGACAAAAGAACCAATCAATTGACAAGGACAAAAGAACCAATCAATTGACAAGGACAAAAGAACCAATCAATTGACAAAGGGCTGTATAATAATTTTAAAACTAGTATGCTTACCAGATATTTGAAAGAAGATGATCATTTTAAGAGCTCTGAAAGCACCAAAAGAAAATCTCAACTTTCAAAAAGCTGTTAAGGCATTTTTAACCGATAAGAAAATGCCATCATGGTGGCAATGCAAACCGTTTATTGGATGGCCCAAGAATGCCTGTTGTTGTCAAAATACGCAAGTCTTATAAAATATCTTAAACATTAAAACACTCCATATATTGACAAACTGAAGGTCAATGAGCAAACAGATTATACATGTTACAAAACAGCAACTGACTTATGCTCAGCTCTTGCTTCAGTTATTGATGATAACATCAACACCACTTTAGACCAGAGGCTCTTAAGAGCCTGTATCGCTCACCTGATTTTATAGGCAATGAAGATGACATTTCCCTGATGTTAAACTAAGTCCTGTAATTTTCAATAAACTTTAAATAGGACCATCCAAACAATATTACTAGAAAGCTTTGTTTCATTGGTTAACCGGTTGTATAGAGAAGATTTTTTTTATTTGCCCATAGGGTCCTATGTTAAACTAAGTCCTGCGGTAGCGGCCATTTTGAATTTCCAATTGCCATAAAAAACATAAACTTTATAGAGGACCATCCAAACAATATTGCTAGTAAGTTTTTGTTTACATTGATTAACCGGTTTCAGAGAAGCAGCCTTTAAAAACTTTTTCCCATAGGGTCCTATGTTAAACTAAGTCCTGCGGTAGCGGCCATTTTGAATTTCCAATTGCCATAAAAAACATAAACTTTATAGAGGACCACCCAAACAATATTGCTAGAAAGTTTTGTTTTGATTGGTTAAACGGTTTCAGAGAAGAAGCCCTTTTAAACTTTTTTCTCATAGGGTCGAATGTTAAACCAAGTCCTGCGGTGGCGGCCATTTTGAATTTCCGATTGGGATAAAAAACATTAACTTTATAGAGGACCATCCAAACAATATTGCTAGTAAGTTTTGTTTCCATTGGTTGACTGGTTTCAGAAAAGAAGCCTTTCAAACTTTTTCCCATAGGGTCCTATGTTAAATTAAGTCCTGCGGTGGCAGCCATTTTGAATTTCCAATTGCCATAAAAAACACAAACTTTATAGAGGACCTTCCAAACAATATTGCTAGTAAGTTTTTGTTTCCATTGATTAACCGGTTTCAGAGAAGAAGCCTTTTAAAACTTTTTCCCATAGGGTTCTATGTTAAACTAAGTCCTGCGGTGGCGGCCATTTTGAATTTCCAATTCCCATCAAAAACACAAACTTTATAGAGGACCATCCAAACAATATTGCTAGTAAGTTTTGTTTTGATTGGTTAAACGGTTTCAGAGAAGAAGCCCTTTTTAACTTTTTTCCCATAGGGTCCTATGTTAAACTAAGTCTTGAGGTGGCGGCCATATTGGTTTACCAATCAAAATAAAAAACACAAACTTTGTAAAGGTTATTGCTTTAGTGGTTTGTAGTTTGGTGGAAACACCTGCATGTTTATTATTACTGAGAAATCATTTGTTAAGAGAAATAAATGCTATTTTTTAAGAGTACAGTTTACTTTGGATTAATTGTTACATTGATGAATAAACAATAATCAATGAAATTCAAGTGGGTGGCCAAATGAGTCAAAATGTTTGAACAAACCATGTTTTCATTGGAAAATTTTTAAGTCTAGAGAAGTACTGTTTCAACATACCAGCTTCTGGCATAGATTTCCAGTGGTCAAATTACATGAAGGGCCTTTATTGCACTTTCTTTTTATCAGCTATATATGCCTCATCTAACACTATCTATAAAAGATTAATTTGATTAAGTTTAATCATAGAGAGAACAAAATATTCCAGCGTTTAGTAAAATAAAACATTAATTATAAGAAGTAAACAAATCCATATACCAGTAAAATGAATGCATGGTTTTTTAATCACAATGCCAGTAAAAATACTAAAATGTCTAGTATACAGGAAACAATTCATTTCTGCATGATATAGCTTTAACGTGTTGAACAGTTTCTGAGAAGAAGCCCTGTGTCTTTTTTTTCCATTAGCTTCCTATATTAAGCTATGTTCAAATTTGTCAGCCATTATGAATTTAGGATCTGCACAAAACAAGCTAACTTTGTACAGAGCCATCTAAGGTACATTTCTAAAATATAACAAATCAAGCAGTTTGTCAGGAAACACAACACATTAATGGCAGCCATGTTAAATTCCAATCAGCTCAATAAACTACATCATATTAATATATAACTTAATTTCTGCAGGGTAATTTTAGTTTAAATGTGTGGAATAGTTTAGGTGAAGAAGTCCTTTGTATATTTTTCCCATAGGTTCGCTATGTTCTACATGGTGGCCATCTTGGATTTTGGATTGACACAAAAAACCTGAACATTGTAGAGGACTATCTAAAGTACATTTCTGCAGTTTTTCAAATCAATCTTCCAAGCAATTTGTGAGAAGATCTTTGCACTTCACGATTGGTCCTGGCAACCATGTTGAATACTATGTCAGCTTCAAAAACTCAAACTTTGCTAAAAACCACCCAAGATTACATTCCTGCAAAGTGTGGTTGCAACTGGCCAAGGGATTTTGGAGAAGAAGACTGTAATGTGAAAAGTTTAGGACCGACAATGATACATGCCCTGTAATGAGAATTAATTATAGCCAAAATTATAAAACACATTTTGTAGTTAATAAAAAAACTTTCAATTATTAAGGTAGTCCTGGGATAAGGACTATTTAAACAGTATTCCCAATATTTCCTATTGGAAGCTGGTGGTGTATAAACAAATATGCATGCACCACACTATTAATTACATCAGTTGACATCAAAATCTTAAGTTATGAATAAAACATGTAGAGAAAATTTTTTTTCAATAATTTCATGTACAAAGTAGGTATTGTTGAATACACATTAATAAATATTTCAGAAACAAATGTGTAAATGTAAATTATTTATGTACATGTGTACTGGTACATGTACATTAGATGTCTCATTTTTGTTGCAGAATGGTTAAAATTAGATGTTCATAAAAGTCTTTCATTGCACAACTATCTACATTTAATCTGCAATAAAAAATTAATTAAACAAGTACAGGGTGTCTAATACAACCCACCATTATGGTACCTACATGTACATTTTCTTGCTGCATTTTTTAACCATGCCCACAATATGAATTGCCCTTTATTCAAAAATTGAGAACTGGAATCCATAAAAGTTTACAAGTTCACACTTATATTCATTTGCTGTGCTTGAGTGTGTGCAGTTTTCTCTTTTCTGTACATTACAAGATTTTTAAAAATCAATTAAAACTGATAAAAAACAGTTCAATGGGAACAACTCCTTCTCAGCTCATCAGACAATCTTGACCCTGAATACATTTTTGTAGCTCTCATAGAGCTGAACAATTTAGCAATGCTAACGTTTTCTCTAGTTCTACTAATTTTCGAGATTTTAAGGACAATGTGGCAAAAATCATAAATTTTGACAATTAAAGCGCAATAACTCCTACAATGAGTCATCATACAACTTCGACTCTATAGATAGTTTTGTAGAGCTTTTGATGCTGAAGAAGGTAAGTCTCTTCGGTTTGCCTGTATCTGTTATACTTTTTGAACTGTAAGGCAAAAAATGTATTTTGACCCTCCCCCCCCCCCGTCTATTTTTAGCTGAGGTTCGGGTCAGGTGTGCTAAAAATAAAGCACTGCATATTAACTTTTGATGCCCTATTTACTTTTACTTTGCCAATGACATGGGTGTATAGTATGAAAATTTTATTTCTACCGATTAACAAGAGGATTAAAAGTTTCAGGTGGGTGACAGACCATATGTATTTGATAATAACTTTATATCTTTGCCAATCAGTTCTTTGACAGTCGTCAATTTTTTGTGGACAAAAAAAAGTGATGAAACTTCATTGTAATAACTGGTACATCTCATAATAAAAACAGCAAAAATCTGCACTTTTTACTGGCACAAATTGTAATATACATGCCCACTGGAATTGTTTACAGACAGGATTATAAGTGTGTCTTGGGGTCATCATTAATATTCCCAGGCTCTACTCGGTACAAATACTAGAATTTCCATATAAAGAGAACATTAACGAAAAACATCTGAAAAATGGTAATAACTTGTACACAGCCAGTACCCCTGTTATAAAAAATCAGTGACTCACAAGCGGGCTCTCAGATGCTGTTTTGATAACAGACCTGTTAACCCATACCAAGTCTAATCAAATAGTGAAAGTGGTTTGGGGAAAATTTTAACAACTAAAAAAAAATCTAATTTGCATATTTTTGGAAATTCACATACATGTATCAATGTATCAATTTTTTAGAACAAGTGTGGACACAGAAAAACGTCTCGCCTGAATTCCGCATCAGTAACGAAAAAAAATTTCGTCATAAGCATTACGTAAATAGCATTAATTATGAGCAGCGGCCTGTATACCAAATATTGTCACCATATTATGCATAGTTACAGAGGAACTGTCCTAATACAAAAACTTTAACGTAGTCGCTGAACCGTGAAATTGAGGTCAAGGTCAGGTGACACCTACCAGACAATCATGTACTATTCATCAGCAACCTATATACCAAATATTGTCATCCTACCATGCTTGGTTACAGGGGAACAGCAGTAACCTAAAAACTTTAACTTAGTCACTGGACCGTGAAATTGAGGTCAAGGTCACGTGGCACTTACCACACAGTCATGTACTATTTATCAGCAACCTATATACCAAATATTGTCATCCTACCATGCATAGTTACAGAGAAACTGCAGTAACACAAAAACTTTAACATACTAGTCACTGGACCGTGAAATTGAGGTCAAGGTCAGGTGACACCTACCAGACAGTCATGTACTAGTCATCAGCAACATATATACCAAATATTGTCATCCTACCATCCGTGGTTACAGAGGAACTGTCGTAACCCAAAAACTTTAACGTAGTCACTGGACCGTGAAATTGAGGTCAAGGTCAGGTGACACCTACCAGACAGTCATGTACTAGTCATCAGCAACCTATACACCAAATATTGTCATCGTACTATGCGTAGTTACAGAGAAACTGCCGTAACCCAAAAACTTTAACGTAGTCGCTGGACCGTGAAATTGAGGTCAAGGTCAGGTGACAGGTGTCTGACTGGCAAGTACTCATCATAAGCTACCTCTGTACCAAATTTGATGGACCTAGGGCTTGGGCTTACAAATATATGAAGCAAGATGTCAAGTGTTTACGCAGCCGCCGGATCCCCATACATATGTCTCGCCTCCAGCGACTTTTGTCGCAGGCGAGACAAAAAATGATAATTTAAATTATGTAGGATTTCTTTAGAATTCAGATCTGCATGCATTTTTAGAAATTCCAACAAAATTGAATACACTACAAACAGACGAAAACACAAATAATAAACTCTCAATGGTAGCAAAAGAGATGTCACAAATATTGCTAAAATTAATAAAATAGCTAAACCTGCACATGTAACTATGAAAAGTAAAATTTTGCAAAAAAGTATAAATTATGAAAATTGTTAATCGTGTTTAAATATTTCTTATATACATAATATATTTGTAAACTGACTGCAGTGCATGATTTTATATAAATCTATTTTTATGTGATTGATATCAATTTGTCTACCAAAAGTGTTTTAGAAAACTTATAAAGACATAATTGATACCCCAGCTTCCCAATTTTCAAAACATCTCTAATATTAATCTGATCATAATGTTAAATATCTGGTATACAATGGCACTATGTGACAAAGATTCTGTGGAAGTTTTATTAAATTCCATTCAGTGGTGTAGGCGGATAAGAGATGGGTACCCCCTTATGTAAATGACAAAGTCGATGTTTTGCTATGGGAAACCTCATATATCATTCCAATCAAAATGTTAAATATCAGTTGCACAATGGGACTACTAGTATGTGACAAAGATTTTGTGTAAGTTTCATCAAATTTTATTCAGTAGTGTAGGAGGAGTTGCAGATGGACTGAGAGATGGAAGGACAGACAAACAGAGAGACACCCTAGCGTGGGGCATAAAAATAGAAACTGTGTACCAGTAACTTTGGCCTGATATCACAAGGACAAATGGAGCTTTACTACCAAAATGAAATTGTGCTGCACCAATGAAAGTGTAGTCCTAGATTCAGCCTACTGTTGCAAAAATCTATTGAATTGCTATGTTGAATTTAAGTTCAAAGATTAATGAAACACAATCATTATTCTTCCAAATCTAGAAAAATTGCAGAAGTCTGAAATGGCAGTGTTGCAAAGCATGTAGCTTAATAAGTGGTGAAAATGGTTTATTTGTTGGTAGAAGGTTTTGGATCTCTCATGTCTGTGTCGAAAAAGTAGAAACCATAATGTATAAAGTGTGCTAAAAATTACTAAAAGGTTGTCTATAAAATAGGGCATTTAATGGGACATTAAATGATACCCTGCCATGTTTTGTATTTATTATTCATGAACACATTTTTCTGAATTATAAATCAGCTATAGCAACACAGTCCAACTCAGGACACAATTTTTACCTTGACCTTGGAACTATAAAAGTAATTTCAAATTGGCACAACTCAAAAGCTACAAAAGGGGTTGTGCTAAAAATTCAACTTGATTTTCATGTTATAGCACTTAACATACATGTATGTGCAAAGTTTTAACAAAAGCTGTTTTTCAATTGTAATCTTTGAAAAAAGCCAATTTAGAAACTGTCAACTGTTGACCAAAAACATTAGCCTAAGTTGAAAACTACTAGTACTTGATCTTTATTTTACAGTACTAAACAGCTGTGCAAAGTTTGAACAACATCTGTTGATGCGCTAGTTATTATAGATCTGGAAACCACCAACTGATGACAAAAAAAAATTTATTGGACTAAGTTGAAAACTACAAATTGGATTGTGCTGAAATTAGAAATTGAACTTCATTTATAGTACTTAACAGTTGTACCAGGTTTAAATAAAATCTATTGACATGTTTTCAAGTTATCATCTGGAAACCACAGAGGCATGGAGAGACAGATGCAGGGGCAGACAGACAGATGGATGGACGTAAGGACAGACACTCATATCCATATGGAGGGTATAACATAAACTGCCGCTTTGTGTGGCAAGATATAAAATTTGGGAACAAATTCCTCAAACAATTCCATAAAACCAGGTGCACCACCTTTATACATGTGCAATCTTTCTGTAAAATGTTTCAGAGATACGGGTTGAAAACTGTAGGAAAAGTTTATGACATAAAATAGATACCATATTTTTCCCTCCCACCCCACGGCCCACCCACCCCGATTCACCATATAATCCATGTTTGTACTTCGTGGGACCAAGCCAATAAAAGGAAGATAGACATATAATCTTTTGAACACGATTAATTAAGATGCCTATGCACACATTTTGTACAATTCATTGAAAATGGTGCAGATTTAGTCACAAAAATAACAAACTTGAACCTGTGTTATGTTGACAACCCAATTCTGACAATAATAATTTTTGCAACTGCTACTAGTATATGCATTACAATGAATGAACAAGTATTTAACAATTAACTGTCTGAAATATAAAGTACTTAGTCACATAAGTGCGAATCAGACAGAAGAATTAAAATCTGTAATTCACACACCTAATTAAATGTACAAACCACATACCTGAATGCAGCAGATACATTTACAAAATTTGTTACAGCTGCAACATTCACAGTATAAATCAATATAAAACTTAGCAAATTCATTGTGATTTACAGGCAAAAGGACTGTACACAAACCTGCACTCAACAACTTGAATGAACTTCTATTTCTTTTTTTTTCATGCTGGGCAGGGGACATTTTAATTTGATTAAAAGAAAGTTCCCCCATCCAATTGTTAACAAATTCATTTTGACTTCAACACAAATGGGAAAATAATATATACCCAAAATTGTAATTGTAGGGGGAAATGTAGGAATAATTACTTACTCATATTTGCTTAAATAGGTGATATTTAATTTCCTGTACCTTTGAGACAAACTGAAAAGAGGCTTTGGTATTTGCTACAATGTTTTCACATAATTGGCTACTAAAAATTCCAAGACTGGGATTTCAGTTGTTATTTCATGACAAAAATCAATGTTACGTATGTAAAATAAACAGCTACACCCCAAGAGCCCATGGCAGGCCCAGCTAAAGATAAGAACAAATTAAGAGACATGCATTTCATGGACCCATTATTGTATTGCACTAGTAAGACATACATGTAATCACATATTATCAATATCAACTGACCTAATCCAAAAACTTAAACGTCTTTACTTGAACGTGAAATCAAGGTCATGATCAGGTGACACCTACCAGACAGTCATGAACTATTCATGGTCATCAGCAACAACAAATGTTGTCATCTTTCCATGCATAGTTACAGAGGAACTGCCTTAATCCAAAAACTTTAACATAGTGGCTAGACCATGAAACTGAGGTCAATGTCAGGTGAAACCTACCAGACCATCATACACTTTTCATCAGCAATCTATACACCAAATGTTGTCATCCTATCATGCATGGTTACAGAGGAACTGCCCCAATCCAAAAACCTTAACATAGTCGCTGGACCATGAAATTGAGGTCAATGTCAGGTTACATCTACTAGACCGTCATATACTTTTCATCAGCAACCTACCCGGTATATACCAAATATAGTCATCCTAACATGCATGGTTACAGAGGAACTGCCCTAATACACAAACTTTAATGTAGTCGCTAGACCAGGTTACAGTTAACTGCTTAGCAAGTACTTGTCATCCAGTGGACCAAATTTGATGGAGCTAGGGCTTAATCTTATAAAGATATGAAGCAAAATGTGTTTACGCTGCCGCCGCTGCCGGATTGAAATATATTTGTTGCATCCAGCACCTATCGTCGAGGCTTTCTGAGACAGAGCCAGACATACAATATACTATAGATCATAAATATTAACTATTCTTTTCTCATGAGTATATTCAGTAACATATTACACAATACCACAATTGCAAGTACATATACATGTATAAGTCTGTTATAGAGGTGTTATTTTGCTGTTTAGGAAGTTCTTATTTCTAAGCTGTCTTTGATAAAAGAACCCAAGGATTTTAGTAGTGGCAAATACTCTTGAGAAAAAAGCCATTCAAATTTTATATTATTATCTAAACATATAGTAGAATTCACTACTGTGAACATTCATCTATTCAACAAAATACTAATTATTTCAATTTTTGCTGCATCAGATTAAATGTTTCAAAAATCAACTTTAAAATTGTATAAACGTTGTCAGATTAAACTCTTCAACCTGTCAACATCAATTTAAATAAAACTTAAATAAATTTACACAACCTACAATGATACCATACTAGACAATGAAGTTTAACCTTTCTTGTTTTTGTCTGAGAAAAGCAGGTTTTATTTTAACTATATAATAAGGATTACAGAAGCTTATTTTGGCCACTTTATTGGATACAAAATATTTGTATTGCGTTTAAAAGCATTACTTATTGCAAATAAATGTAGTGCTTTGCATTTCAACGCAAAAGTTATTGCAATTAAATTTAATTCAAATAAGTTTGCGAATAAATGCAATACTTTTTGAGATTAAATGCAAAAAAAATATTGTGTTTAAAGACAATAATTATTGCGATAGAATGCAATAATTATTAAATGCAAATAATTATAGCGATTAAATGCAATAATTACTGCAATTAAACTCAAAAATATTGTGATTAAACGCAATAATACATTATAATAATAATAATAATAATAATAATAAAGTCTTTATTTAAAGAGGGTTACACAGTTAGTGTTATAACTAATCTTCCCTGAGGCCCTCATGCATAAAACAAGTACAAAGCAATCTTATTTAAAAGTTTACAATTCAAAATGAAAAAGTGTATGTATACAGTACAATTAAAATCAAATAAATCACACATCACTATAAATTCTACTTTGAGTCAGATATTTTTTGACACCATACTTAAAAAGTTGTGTATTTTCAGTGCTTTTTAAATCATGTGGCAATTCATTCCATAACGTTGGTCCTGAAAACACAAATGACTGTTTGTAAAATTCAGCTTTAGCCTTTGGAATAAAAAGATTACCAGCTAAAACGTTTCTCGATGCATATGGGTTACATTTAGAGAGGTAGCTGAATTTTTGTGTTAAGTATTCTGAAGCCTCCCCTTTTAAAACCTTATGAAGGAGTAAATATTTGTGATACTTGATTCTTAGGTGGACTGGCATTATACCCAGCTGTTTAAAAAGAGGATTAGATGGGTACAGTGGGTCAGCATTTAGTATTAACCTTGCTGCTCTTTTTTGTAATTTTATTAATCTATTTAAACCATCTTTATTACAACCTCCCCACACAACACAGCAGTAATCAATAAGTGGCAAAATATATCCATTGTAAAAAGTTTTTCTTGCCTCAATATTAAGGAAAGATTTGATCTTTGATAACAAAAAGATTCTAGATGAGATGCTATTACAAATCACATCAATCTGCTCTTTCCAGTTAAGATTTTCATCTATCTTAATTCCTACTTTTTCACAGGAGGAATTCATAAGGTGTTCTGAAAACAATTCCAATCTAGGCTGAATAACTTGAGCAGTTAGTTTCTGTTTTGTTCCAATAACCATACATTTAGATTTGTTGGGATTAATAAACATATTATTTTCTTTACACCAATTTTCAACAAAATTTAATTCTTTTTGCATTTCATTTTGCAAAAGCTGGGTACATTTTCCAGATAAATGTAATGTGGTATCATCTGCATATAGATCAGTCATACATTTATCAAGATACAAGGGTAAATCATTTATAAATAAAACAAACAGTAAGGGGCCTAGTATTGATCCTTGGGGAACTCCAAATTTCACTTCTTGTTTTCCTGAGAAAACATTACACAGTTTAACTTGTTGAGTCCTTTCTGATAAGTAGGATTTGAAAAAATTCACACAGTTATCAGAAAATCTATACATACCAAGTTTTTTACAAAGAATATCATGATCTACAACATCAAAAGCTTTCTTAAAATCAACTAACACAGCAAGGTTTACATTACCCTCATTCATTTCATGTAGCCATCTATCTATAATGTTAATAAGGGCTGTCTGGCATGAATGATTTGGTCTAAATCCTGATTGTGCTGGATGTAACAGTTTAAACTTTGATAAAAATAAGGCTATGTGGTTAGCAACATGTCTCTCTAATATTTTTGAGAGTGTTGGAAGTACTGATATGGGTCTATAATTATTAGCAGATAGGCGGTCTCCAGCTTTAAATACTGGAGTAACTTTTGCATTTTTGAATAATTTGGGATAATAACTGGTATCAATTATTCTATTTAAAATATAGGTCAGTGTGGAAGCAAGAAATAGGGCACATAGTCGTAATATTTTTGGACCAATATTATGACTTCCTGTTGATTTAGTTACATTCAATTTCATTAATGCATCAAATATTTCATTTATTTTCACTGGAGGGATTGACAATTTTTCTTCAGATTTTTGCATTTGTTTTTCTACAAAATTAGATAGCTTTTCCAGATTCAATGGCGTCTGTGTAAGACCATCTCTTAATTTGTCAACACAAGAGGTAAAATGTTCATTGAAAGCATCAGCTTACTCTTTTTTGTCATTAACTATGGTATCATTTACCTTAATTTCATGTGGAGTACTAAAAGTTTGTGGGTTAAGACTGTTAATACATTTCCATAGATTTTTTGAATTTTTAGGATCCTTTGTCATTTCAGTAAAATATTGTTTTTTTTTAATTTTCAATAATATATTTAGTTTTATTTCTCCAATATCTATATTCATCCCACATACCATATGCTTTATATTTATCTCTTAAAATTCTGGCCTGATTTATTTCCTCACTGTACCATTCAGGCTGCTTATCTCTTTTAACTCTTTTGGTAATTAGTGGGGCATGTTTATCTAGTAAGGAATTTAAAATATTATAAAATAACTCTAGACAGATTGATGGATCACTTTCATACTCTATTTCATTAAAAGGTGCCTTTTCAATATCTGACAAAAAGAGGTTCTCTTTAAAGTTTTTAAAGTTTCTATATTCAATAGTATTATGAGCTTTCTTTTTATGAATTCCTCTTTCCTTTCTTGTTAGACAGACAGGATAGTGGTCACTGATGGCAATTTTACTTACATTTGCGTCTTATCACAATATTACTGTATTTCATTGCAATATTATTGTGTTTAATTGGAGTAATATTGTGTTTAATGCAAAGGATAACACCATATTTATAAAGTTTTTAATTTATTGACCACTTAAATAAAATAGGTCATTCAGAATGGCTTAACCAAGAAATTAGTTTTTGAATAAAATATTCCTGTTTCACACACAGATTTTATTTTAAAAAATATTACCTTTTAAGAAATGTGTTCTGTCTCCAGTGATTTTGTTGCTTTGTGAAACATTCTTTCTTCATAGCAGGTGGTCACAAGTTTGTATATATTTTAATAAAATATTTTATTAATATTGCAGTGGTATATTGCATATCATTTTCGTTTCTCAATTCTCTTATCGATTGGCACCCTACTGTACCTGCGCCTCGGTTTCGAATATGTTTAGTGTAGGTTTAAGTATCAACCAATGAAGAGAAAGTATTTCAAACTCACCACCAGGTTATTGTCCAATCATAGCCTGTGTTTTCATCCGTGCCCGGAGGATTAATTATCTCCAGTGTCACTTCAAATTTGAATGCTGGCATGTCCATACATGTTATGTTTGGAAAAGAAAATTTTTCGGTTTTTGTTTTTCTTTAATTGTTTTAACTGAATGATGGAATTCGTCAGGAACTTTTTACAATTGCCGTCGTGGTACATTTTAACAGTGGAGAAACTTTCACGATTTCGGGAATATATTATTGACTGTAATTATGAGTTTTATCGTGTAATAACATCCATCAAACTAGACTGTTCCTGTTATTGCGGTGGATGCTACTTTTGTGAGGAAATAAAGCCCAAATGCCAAAGCGGAGCCCCGAGGGATGTAAACATTTGCACAAAATGAAGATGACATTAGCTCTTTGTAAATATATATAAAAAAAAGTTAACATTTAGAAGAATGAAAGACCACATGAATACTCATTTGTTATTAAATTTTATGGTTTTAAGTTTTATTAACATAGAAATACAGTAATTGTTTTTAATTTTATAATGTTATTTTTATTTATTCCTTCAAGTTCCATTTTAGGATTTTTTGGGCTTGCTTTGTAACTATAAAGTGAAAATATACCGTAGTCTTGAAATGTTATACACATGTAGATCTTGTTCAATGGCGGTGTACCCAGAACTTTTCCAAAAAGTTTTGCTGCAATAAGTTGACTAATATAGCATATGTATTCCATATGAAACATTGTAGGATTACCCCCCTCCCCCAGTTTGTACTACAATCATAGTCCATGATTTTAATTTTAGAACCCCTAAATATGGTTAAATCTGTAAGATTTCAAACACTATCAATGTGTAAATTTATTGAAATAAGAACACTAAGGCTGGACTATAAAATACGAGATTGTGGTCTTCTTACTTGTGGACACACACATGACCAAATGGACAAATAGACAAACAACAACTAAAATACATGTATATTACTATATATACTCCCAACTGCATAAACATATCAAAAACATTTGAACATATTTCGTTTTACTTGAATTTCAACAGTAGCACTAAGTACATATACATGTATACTGTAAAGATACACACACAGTATTTCAAAACATGCATAAATATCTGTCTCTTGTGATTACTACAATGTAGTATGTCAAGGGTAACCATAGCAACCAAATCTGAAATATTTTTGAAACAAAATATATAGGTTTAAACTAACTGTGCTTAACCTCTGTTTTTATGCTGACACCAGGTCATAATTAATAATACAACAACATTTAAAGACAAGGAGCAGCAGGTATCCATTATGTCAGAAATATATCAATATATATACATGTAGGTCACATGTTACCAGGTAACCTCCAAAAAAAGACATGTCAATAAGATTTCAGGAAATGTACATGTGTTCCTTTTAAACATTGACACCTAGATATTACTGCAGTAAAGCAAAACCTAGTAGAAATGTTCTGGTCTTCAACTAACTGCATTTGTATGAAATATGTTAAAATTTATATTTTTAATGTCTATGACTTTACCACATCTCCATTGCCATGGTAATCAAAAATTTCTAACATTTATTAAAGTTTACAACTTTATCTTTATTATGGTATATAACATGTATATACTAGTAAACCCAACAAATTTTTTAAATGAAGATTTTAAGTGTTTTCAGTAACATAAATATATTAGAAAAATCTTGAAAGGGGAAGAGTTAAATAGGGAATAACACCATTTTATCAATTTTTAGGCTAAATTATGGTTTGTTTTTTTTTTAATTGGAGAGTAGTGTATTCAATGACAAACCTACCTGTGATTACAAGTGAAGAATGTGGACTGCATATTCTGTAATCATAGTATGAAATAATATGAATCCCTTATGCCTAAAGAAATCATGCAATGTGTACAATGTACATGATCTTGTATGTTTGCTACAATTGTAGCAAGCATACAAGATCATGTACATTGTACATTGTAAAAAAAGGGGGGGGGATCCCCCTTTTTTTTAAAAAGAGCTCTATTTTCCCAGCTCTTATTAATGTTCCCCCAAATTTAGAAGATTTTCAATCAATTATGTTTCTATTTTTAATTTTTTTCTATTTTCAGAACCCCAACATCCAATCAGATGCATCCGTGAGTTTATTCTGATGACTATCTTGGGGTCAAAAATTTCCTGGTGTAATGTAAACAAATAGTTGGTTTATTGTAACCTATAGAAAGCACTTAAAGAGTCCGAATCACTCCAAAACCTTGAGGTAGCATCCTGATACAATATCCATGTGTTTACCAAAATAAAATAAAGTTATCTTCAACAGTTGTTCGTTTATTTGAATTTTCAGGAGGCCACCACTCTAAAAATTGCATGCTTTTTTCAAGGCGTTTTTCTGCAATAATGTGTTGCTGTTTAGTAATATGCCAGTTATTGTTTGTGTTTTCAGTGGTTATTTGCTTACTTGATACATGGAACACGCCTGGGATAGTATTCTGCTTTAACGTCTTTCCTTGGAAAAATATTTAGAGGCCGAAAACGAAAATTCGTGGAATTTGTGAAAAACTACATTTTTGAAACAGACTATAACAAACTTTGATACCATTTGATCAGTCTAATCATATGTTTGTTTGTCATGAGTAGTCCTGCTGAATATAACTACATTACAATTTTAGAAAGTTGATGTCAATCGTAAACACAGCATAAAATGTACCACAATGTTTGAAACCCAGAAAATTACATTGGCCAAAAAATGGTTAAGGCCCAAAAGTTGGTTAGCAAACTTAATCATAGTATAAAATAATTCCTTTAGGTGTCAAACGCTGCATTTGAATGTATAGTACAATTTTCTTGCTAAAAAGCAGTAGCAGACGTTACTTAACAGGCCTTACAAACTCCTCTTTGTAGCCCACCCTAGATTTCCTATTGCAAAATGCGTATTTTCAGAAATAGACTATTTTTTTTAACACATCGTTTTAAATGAACAATCTATACATATAACTTGTCATTCTGTGACGAAAACCCATGTGAAAATTAACAATGGATTAATGAATCAAGTATAATGAAAAAAATCCAGTCTCCCTATAGGTTACAATAAACCAAATATTTAACATTGTGTCTTCCAATTAAGAATTTAAGTGTGAAAATCCTCTCAAATTTAACCCCCAAAAGCAGTTGCTTGTGGAAGGTGAAATGTTACGACTACATTATTAACAAATAAAAAAATATAGGTCCTGCGGCAAAAATGACCGAAAATTTTGGGTGAAAAATCAGCACTGGATGAAACTAACAAACTGTGTAACCTCCCCCCTTTTTTTAAAAAAGAGCTCTATTTTCCCGGCTCTTATTAATGTTCCCCCAAATGTAGAAGATTTTCAATCAATTATGTTTCTATTTTTTATTTTTCTATTTTCAGAACCCCAACAAACCAGTCAGATGCATCTGTGTACTAGTATATTCTTCTGATTACTATATATCTTGGGTTAAAAAATTTCCTGGTGTAATGTAAACAAATAATTGGTTTATTGTATAAACCTACAGTAGTTAGTGATTGTAATCAGATGGAGCCCCCTGCTGACTTCCCAATGAATGAATCCAGTCAAAATACTTCACAAACTATGACTGATATAAATCAAGCAGAATCTATCAAATTTTTGCCATCTACCTCTGTACAAAAATCTGCAACTAATAGTTTTTAGACCGCAACATTTTTATATCCCCAATTTCATGTTTTTTGTAATTGGATTTTGGATATATTTTAGCTATCTCTTCTTTGTCATTTCCCTATTATAACTACTTTTCACAGAACTTTCCCTAATGTGTCCATTATTACCACAACTATAACATTGTACTTTTTTACCATGTTTGCAAGTTCTTATGTTGTGGTCAGGTTCCCCACAATACATAGCAAACTCAAGGCTCCCAGGAGCCTGTAATCGCTCACCTGGAACCCAAATGACTTCAACTAGATTTAAATTTTTGAAATTTACAGTTTCAGTCTAGTTTAGTTGAGTACAATAACTCCTATAAGTTGCCACCAGACAATTTCTGAAAATTAAATGGTTTGTAGGCCTTGTTCTTTAGGGTAATTTAAAAATTTACAGTTTTACTCTTGTTGTGTTATAGACTACATGTAGTTTATAATACAACTAGAGGCTCCCAGGAGCCTGTATCGCTCACCTGAACCTGAAACCAAACAACCCTTTTTTATATAGAATTTCGTTCCTATAAGGAATTGACCAACACTTCTGCAAAAGTCATTAACTTTGACCTTTTAAGGGAAATAACTCCTATAAGGAGGAGCTTTTGATGCTTAGGAGGGAGGTTCACTTGAAATTTGCTGTACCTGTTATACTTTTTTTAACTATAAGCCAAAAACTCCCTTGACCCACCCCCTTTTCTATTTTAAGCCAACGTAGCTATGTAGGTAGTCAGCTGTAATGATTTGCACAATTTTGGTAGAGGACATCCTAAAGATGATGTGTGCAATGTTTCAAAGCAGTCCTTTCATTGGTTAGAGGAGAAGATTTTTTAAAATAAATTAAAATTCATTAAAAAAAAATGTTCTAAGAGAATAATTCCTAAACGGTTAATCAGACAATCTTGACCCTAAAGTCATTTTTGTAGCCCTTACAGAGCAGAACAATTAAGCAATGCTAAATTTTTCTCTAGTTCTAAAAATTTTCAAGATTTTGTGGCAAAAATAGCAAAAATCATCAATTTCGACAATTAAAAGGCAATAACTCCTACAAGGAGTAATCATACGACTTTGACCCAATAGAGTGTTTTGTAGAGCTTTTGATGCTAAAGAAGGAAGGTCTCTTCGGTTTTCCTGTATCTGTAATACTTTTTGAACTATAAGCCAAAAACTGTATTTTGACGCCCCTGTTCTATTTTTAGCCATCGTGACCATGTTTTTTACGAATCAAAATCCAAACGATAGTTTGGTAAAGGACATGCTAAGCAATAACCATACCAAGTTTGGTTGCATTCTGTCAAGTGGTTTCAGAGAAGAAGATTTTTGAAAAGTTGAACGGAAAGACGACGGACGTACGATGGACGCCAAGTGACGGCAATAGCTCACCTGACCCTTCGGGTCAGGTGAGCTAAAAACTGTTCATTTGTCCAAAAACATAATTAAAGGGCAATAACTCCTATAAAGAGTCATCTTGCAATTTTGGACTAGCAATCATTTGTAGGACTTCTATTGCTGATCATTTGTGAAACTTACAGTTTCAATCTAGCTACTATAGTTTTCAAGTTACAGGACAAAAATGTACAATTACATAAAAAATTGCCATTTAAGGACAATAACTCCTATAAGGAGTCATCTTACAATTTCACACCAATGCAGTGAATTGTAGGGCTTGTATTGGTGATCATTTTTGCTATTTACAGTTTTACTCTATAGCTAGCTGTTATAGTTTTTAAGTTAAGGGGCAAATAGGGGAAAATTTCATTAAACCAGAGGCTCTTAAGAGCCTGTATCGCTCACCTGATTTTTATAGGCAATGAAGATGGCATTTCCCTGATGTTAAAGTAAGTCCTGTAATTTTCAATAAAGTTTATATATAATAGGACCATCCAAACAATATTACTAGAATGCTTTGTTTCATTGGTTAACCGGTTGTATAGAGAAGATTTTTTTTATTTGCCCATATGGTCCTATGTTAAACTAAGTCCTGCGGCAGTGGCGGCCATTTTGAATTTCCAATTGCCATAAAAAACATTAACTTTATAGAGTACCATCCAAACAATATTGCTAGTAAGTTTTTGTTTCCATTGATTAACCGGTTTCAGAGAAGAAGCCTTTAAAAACTTTTTCCCATAGGGTCCTATGTTAAACTAAGTCCTGTGGTAGCGGCCATTTTGAATTTCCAATTGCCATAAAAAACATAAACTTTATAGAGGACCATCCAAACAATATTGCTAGTAAGTTTTGTTTTGATTGGTTAAACGGTTTCAGAGAAGAAGCCCTTTTAAACCTTTTTCTCATAGGGTCGAATGTTAAACCAAGTCCTGCGGTGGCGGCCATTTTGAATTTCCGATTGGGATAAAAAAACATTAACTTTATAGAGGACCATCCAAACAATATTGCTAGTAAGTTTTGTTTCCATTGGTTGACCGGTTTCAGAAAAGAAGCCTTTCAAACTTTTTCCCATAGGGTCCAATGTTAAATTAAGTCCTGCAGTGGCAGCCATTTTGAATTTCCAATTGCCATAAAAAACACAAACTTTATAGAGGACCATTTAAACAATATTGCTAGTAAGTTTTTGTTTCCATTGATTTAACCGGTTTCAGAGAAGAAGCCTTTTAAAACTTTTTCCCATAGGGTTCTATGTTAAACTAAGTCCTTCGGTGGCAGCCATTTTGAATGTCCAATTCCCATCAAAAACACAAACTTTATAGAGGACCATCCAAACAATATTGCTAGTAAGTTTTGTTTTGATTGGTTAAACGGTTTCAGAGAAGAAGCCCTTTTTAACTTTTTTCCCATAGGGTCCTATGTTAAACTAAGTCTTGAGGTGGCGGCCATATTGGTTTACCAATCAAAATAAAAAACACAAACTTTGTAAAGGTCCATCCAATGAACATTATGGCCAAGTTTGGTTCCAATTGGCCAAGTGGTTTCAGAGAAGAAGATTAAAGTGTAAAAAGTTTACAGACGCCGCCGACGACGCCGACGACGACGCCGACGGACGCAAAGTGATAACAATAGCTCACATGACCCTTTGGGTCAGGTGAGCTAAAAATCGACGAATGTGTCCATGGGACACATATGCCCCCGCTAAATGAAGTCCTAAACAGGAAGTAGTTGTCCAACAGGTCGGAAAGTCACTTAGGACGTACAACTTGTGATACTGAACCACCCTGCCAAATTTCAAATTGTTCTCATGTACGGTTTCTCAGAAAAGCTTGACGGACATTTTCATACTCATGTTTACACATTTTCATATCAGCCCAGTTGCAAACAGGAAGTAGTTGTCCAACAGGTCTGAAAGTTGCTTATGACGTACAACTTGTGATACTGAACCACCCTGCCAAATTCCAAATTGTCCTCATGTATGGTTTCTGAGAAAAGCTTGACGAAAATTCTTACATACGGACGGACGTATTTACGTACAAATGAAGTCCCAAACAGGAAGAAGTTGTCTGACAGGTCTGAAATTCGCTTAGGGCGTACAACTTGTGATACTGAACCACCCTGCCAAATTTCAAATTGTTCTCATGTACGGTTTCTGAGAAAAGCTAGACGGAACTTTTCATACGCGTGTTAACACATTTTCATATCGGCCCAGTCCCAAACAGGAAGTAGTTGTCCGTCAGGTCTGAAAGTCGCTTAGGACATACAACTTGTGATACTGAACCACCCTGCCAATTTTCAAATTGTTCTCATGTACGGTTTCTGAGAAAAGCTTGACGGAAATATGTTGGGAGGGATAGACGGACGGACAGACAGACATTAGTAAAACTTTATGCCCCCCCCCGACATGTCATCGCGGGGCATAAAAATTGTCATTTAAGGGCAATAACTCATATAAGGAGTCATCTGACAATTTCAGACCAATCAAGTGAATTGTAGGGCTATTTATTGCTGATAATTTTTGCCATTACAGTTTCACTCTACTAGTACGTCTTATAGTTTACAAGTTATATTGTAAACACCAAAAATTTTGTCAAAAATCGTCAATAAAGGACAATAATTCATACAAGAAGCCAATACACAACTTCATACTACATGAAATAGCAACAATTGTAGACCTTAATGTGCTGATCATTTTGAAGTAACCGTTTTCTCTGTAGCTATTATTATTTTTGAGATAATGATCAAAAACCTGTGTTGACACCCATGTTGTATTTTTAGTAACAGTGGCCATCTTTGTCTGTTGATCAACACCCTGGGTTCAAAATTGAAACAAGGAACCCTAAGGATGATTGCTGCCAAGTTTGAAAACAAGTGTGGACACAGAAAAATGTCTCGCCTGCATTCAGCATCAGTAACGAAAATAAATTTCATCATAAGCATTACGTAAATATCATTTAATATCAGCAGCTGCCTGTATACCAAATATTGTCACCATACCATGCATAGTTAAAGAGGAACTGTCCTAATGAAACATTGAATTAATACTTAACATGTACTACATGCATAATTACTGATCAACAGAAAAACTTTTAGAATTACATTAACCAGGTGTTAAAAAAATTTAGGATACTGTTGTACCACACGTTTTGGTTTGTTTATTTGAGGGATTATGCCACCTTTAGCATTGTTCCAGCTAGGGGGAAACAGAGGGGCGCTGAGTTCTGCCCTAAAATTACAGCGCCCCTGTACCCCTCTCAATCTCCTCTGTGTCCCGATTGTCGCCCCATAACACTCTATTGCTCCAATTAATTTTCTGTTCTAAAATTAATAGTAATTATAGTGTTTTTATAGCTAATTAACTAATAAGACTATTTTCGTTTCCTTATGATTTTGATTATATAACTAGTGGTAGACAGTGGGGACTGGTACCACCTTTCACACAGTTACAGGTAACATTTCAAGTTTCGACACTTAAAAAATGTTATTACTAGTACCTAATTTGTGTGGTCATTGTTTCTTGGTCATATGGCTTAATTATGATCCAGATCAGTAAAACCCTTTGCGAGAGATATCTTCGAATATTTGTCACAGCGCCATGATTATCATTGAACATGCCATTTTTTTAAAACAAAAATAGAAGATGGTACCCGACTGTCTCTTTCTGTGTTCAAATAGCGTTAAGTAAAAATACTTGTGGCAACCAGTACAAACCAACTGAAAATTCATAAATCTCCGGAGCCCCCGATATGAACTTAATTCAGGAACTTGCAAATACAATGCTGGTTGTGTTGAAGTTACAACCACAAAATATTGAAACACAGTAACAAATAGTATATTGGCAGTCACTTTTCAATAAATATATTTAAAACTTTACTTTAAAATAAAACTAGAGTAAAAAATTGAAGAATGTGTCCATGGGACACGGATGCCCCCGCTAAAGTAAGTCCCAAACAGGAAGTAGTTGTCCAACAGGTCTGAAAGTCGCTTAGGACGTACAACTTGTGATACTTAACCACCCTGCCAAATTTCAAATTGTTCTAATGTACGGTTTCTGAGTAAAGCTTGATGGAAATTTTCATACTCATGTTAACACATTTTCATATCGGCCCAGTCGCAAACAGGAAGTAGTTGTCCGACAGGTCTGAAAGTCGCTTAGGACGTACAAGTTGTGATACTGAACTACCCTGCCAAATTTCAAATTGTTCTTGTGTACGGTTTCTGAGAAAAGCTTGACGGAAATTTTCATACTCATGTTAACACATTTTCATATTGGCCCAGTCGCAAACAGGAAGTAGTTGTCCGACAGGTCTGAAAGTTGCTTAGGACGTACAACGTGATACTGAACTACCCTGCCAAATTTCAAATTGTTCTCATGTACGGTTTCCGAGAAAAGCTTGACGGAAATTTTCATTCTCATGTTAACACATTTTCATATCGGCCAAGTCCCAAACAGGAAGTAGTTGTCCGACAGGTCTGAAAGTCGCTTAGGACGTACAACTTGTGATACTGAACCACCCTGCCAAATTTCAAATTGTTCTCATGTACGGTTTCTGAGAAAAGCTTGACGGAAATTTTCATACTTGTGTTAACACATTTTCATATCGGCCCAGTCCCAAACAGGAAGTAGTTGTCCAACAGGTCTGAAAGTCGCTTAGGACATACAACTTGTGATACTGAACAACCCTGCCAAATTTCAAATTGTTCTCATGTACGGTTTCTGAGAAAAGCTTGACGGAAATTTGTACATACAGACGGACGTATTTACGTACAAATGAAGTCCCAAAAAGGAAGTAGTTGTCCGACAGGTCTGAAATTCGCTTAGGACATACAACTTGTGATACTAAACCACTCTGCCAAATTTTAAATTGTTCTCATGTACGGTTTCTGAGAAAAGCTTGACGGAAATTTGTTCGGACGTACGGACAGACGGACGGACGGACATGAGTAAAACTTAATGCCCCCCGACATGTCGTCGCGGGGGCATAAAAACCTGTGAGCAATGCTCACCATTGATACCCCCCACTTCACAATTACTTTGAAAATTCAGGTGTTCTTAATTATGAAATTGAAACTTTATCTAGTTAAACGTGAAGGCGAAGTTGCAGATAAAACATGTAACCCTCCCCAATCCCCCAAAGAATGGCATCCCCTATGTCAATGACAAAGTTCATGTTTTTCTATGGAAAACCTCCAATAATATTCTGATCAAAATGTTTCATATCCAGCGCACAATGGCAATATGTGACCAAGATTCTGTGTAAATTTCAACAAATTCCATTCAGTGGTGTAGGAGGAGTTGCTAATAAAAGATGGGTATCCCCTTATGTCCATGACAAAGTCCATGCTTTTCTATGGGAAACCCCAAATATCATTCCAATCAAAATGTTAAATATCTCCTGCACAATGGCACCATGTAACATGGATTCTGTGCAAGTTTCATCAAATTCCATTCAGTGGTGTAGGAATCAGTTGCACATAAGAGATGGGTATCCATTATGTCCATTAAAAAGTCCGTTTTTCTATGGTAAACCCCAAATATCATTCCGATCGAAAAGTTTAATATCTAGTGCACAATGGCAATATGTGACAACATTCTGTATCAGTTTCATCAAATTCCATTTAGTGGTGTTGTAGGAGTGGCACATAAGAAATGGGTATCCCTTATGTCAATGACAGTCCGTGTTTTTCTATGGGAAACCCCAAATATCATTCCAATTGAAATGTTTAATATCTAGTGCACAATGGAAATATGTGACAACATTCTGTATAAGTTTCATCAAATTCCATCTAGTGGTGTTGGAGTAGTTGCACATAAGAAATGGGTATCCCCTTATGTCAATGACAGTCCGTGTTTTTCTATGGGAAACCCCAAATATCATACCGATCAAAATAATAAATATCTCCTGCCCAATGGCACTATGGGACAAGGATTCTGTGTAAGTTTCATTAAAGTCCATTCAGTGGTGTAGGAGGAGTTGCACATAAGAGATAGGGACCCCCTTAGGTCAATGACAAAGTCCATGTTTTTCTATGGGAAACCCCAAATATCATTCCAATCAAAATGTTTAATATCTCCTGCACAATGGCACTATGTGACAAGGATTCTGTGTAAGTTTCATTAAATTCCATTCAGTGGTGTAGGAGGAGTTGCACATAAGAGATAGGGACCCCCTTAGGTCAATGACAAAGTCCATGTTTTTCTATGGGAAACCCCAAATATCATTCCAATCAAAATGTTAAATGTCTCCTGCACAATGGCATTATGTGACAAAGATTCTGTGTAAGTTTCATCAAATTTCATTCAATGGTGTAGGAGGAGTTGCAAATAAGAGAAAGTGTAACGGACGGACAGATGGAAGGATGGACGGACGCCATGAACACTATATACCCATAAAAACATATAAAAACAAAAGGCTCAAAACAGCAATTAACAGAACACTTATTCAAATAACAATAACAACAAAAGTGCAACAACCGCAATCACACTAAAAAATATGCAAAATATGGTGCCCTTCTCATGCACCCCTCTATTTTCAAATCCTTGCTAGAACACTGTTTAGCAATTGTTAACATATATCATGGCATCCGGATTTTTTTTGTTTCTTTTTTTTTGGGGGGGGGGGTGTGTGGGATGGGGGGAAGAACCCAGAGTACCCAGTAAAAGCTCGAGCTTGGACAGTATGAGTACGAGTAAACCAAATAATTATTCTGTTATTGAGAATCAGCATTAATATATATTACAATAAAATCATCACTTAATTTTTTTTTAGACTAACAGTCAGTTCTAACATCCAAACTCCCGGATTAAATAATATTGACCCCAAAACAACAGACAAATAGAGACTGTATGACACCAAACTTAACAGGAAAAAGATATAGAAGATGATATCTAAACACATTCGATTCAATCTTCCATAGGAACTAATTTAGATTATTTTTTATTTTTTTACTTGTTTCAAAGAATATTTTTTGTTTGTAAACAGAACTTTCAGCGATTTCAGCTATATGCACATGTTGGGGAAAGAAATTAAATTGGAGTACTTGGTGAAAACACCTGAACATTGGTAGGTAAACTGCATCCTTGTCAATTAAGATTAGAATTGAGCACACCCTTCCCATTGATGAATATTAATTACTTTCACTCAACACCAGTCCATTTCTACCACAATTAATTTAATCTTCCACATCTTCCAGTCTATTACATTGTTTCAATGAAAAGATCTATAAATGGGTAAAAACAATAATGGTAATTCAATTCTCTAAAATTTTCTACTAATTTTGTTGACTTTAGTGACAAGAAAAAAAACACAGCTTAAATGTGAGCACTGCAAAATAACCAAATTGATTGTTTTTGTGTATTTGAATGGGGTTTCATGAAAACAGTAAACTGGCAATCTTGTCAAGTAAGGTTGAAGTCGATTTGTTTTGTTTGTTTGATTGGTGTTTTAACGCCACTTTCAACAATTTTTCAGCTATTTCATGGCGTCCAGTTTTTATTGGGGGAGGAAGCCGGAGTACCTGGAGAGAACTCCTGACCTGCGGTAGGAAAACTGGCAATCCTTGTCAATTAAGATTGAAGTCGAGTACACCCTGCCTGCAGTGAGAATCGAACCCACAATCTCAGTGTTGACAGACCACGTGATCAATAGTAGACGAACTACCTTGACCACTTGGCCACCGAGGCCCCATGTTGAAGTCAAGTCTGCCCTGCCAACAATAATACTCAAACCAGCACTCTAAGTGACAACATTCATGTGATCAAAATAAGATAACTAAATGTGTAATTACCTTAGCCATTGGCCGCCTAGGCCTTCATAATAAGAAGAAATTTACAGATGTATAGACAACCAACCAAAGTATATGGGGACTACAGTAATAAGTGCTCAGATCGTTAGGCATGCTAAAAGATAGGGAAATGTACATACTAGTAGAATCACAAAATTAATTGAAAGTAAAACAAAATAAATTATAAATACAACAATGTACATGTACCAGTCTGATGAGAAAAGTAAACATTTTTATCATATGGAAGTTCATAATAGTTTGGGAACAATATGTTAATAACACAATAAAGTCTTGAAATTTTGTTTAAATTAATGATGACAGTTTGAATAGTTTAACAGAAAATGTCAACTAACGCACAATACAACTTAAATTTCTTGTCTTCATTTCTACCTGCACACTGTACAAATCTGCATTAGTATAAATGTAATATTATGGTTGCTTATCTGAATTTGTTAACATTAAACATGTTAAACTCGATGAGGGAGGTTGCACATTGCAAAATAAATTTTTCCTCATACTGAAATAACAAATTTTCTGACCTATTTTAACATTTGGGTTTTTAATTTCCTTCATTTTGTTTTCAGGTTTTTCTTTTTTCTTTTTTTTTTTGGGGGGGGGGGGGGGAGTGGGGGGAGGGAGGGTAGAATTAAAATAACAAACAGGATGAAATCCTACTACACTTTTGTATGAAATGACAAAAATGCAGATTTAATGTCTCCTAAAAAAATTTAAAGAGTTCATTCACAGTTCTTAAATTGATAAGAGATAAATTGCTTTAAGTACATGTACATGTAGCTATATATATAGTCGTCCACCCAGTATATAGTTTTAAGTTCAAGAGTACTTGGAGTTGGTGCACATGCTAGTAGGAGGATCCATGAAAGATAAGTTTGATCTCCTGCAATTTACAGTTCCAAAATAATTGGGGATAAAAAGACTGGCCCAAAGGCCATTTTCAGTGAATTGTGAAATAAAAACAAGGATTTTTGATCCAAATAAAAACTTCTTTTTTTAAATATGTTGAATAACCACATTAAGAGTTTGTAATACAAATTTTAAGCACGGAGTACATACAGGCAAGTTGCGGTAAAGAGAAACCATGCTTTTTAATGTCTATTCTTATATTATGTCCTTTTGATTATCGTTAACTAATACACGTTCTTTTCTTTTAATTTTATTCCATTTAATTTTCTTATAAAAGTAACCAGCATACTCATCAGCAGTTTACAATGAATTAGTACAAGTGTATATTATTTCCTTCCACCAGGTATGGAGGAGTAAATTGCAGAAAATCCACACTTTATAAAAAAAAAAAGTGGAACATTAAATGATACATTACCACACTGCATTGTTTGAATACTGTATGTACATGAACACATTTTATTGCATTACAGACCACCAACCTATAAGAACAGCTGAGCATGATACCAGTCCACCTCACCCAATCTTATACCTTGACCTTGGACCTATAAAATTGATTTTTTGGTTTGCTTATTTGTTTGTTTGAATGTTTTAACACCCCTTTTCAGCAATTTTTCAGCTATATCATGACATCAAGTTTTTATTGGGGAAGGAAGCTGGTTTATAACTAGCAACACACCAATCCAGGGGTAAGTCAAGTCTGCTTAAAAAGAATCTTGGGAAAAAAATGAAAATTTAAAATTGTATTCTTCAAATAAAAAGAAATATATTTGAATTTTGATGTTTTATTATATCCTCAACCATTACATTTCTAGCGTGGATTATAGATGGTACAATTTTAATTATGGGGACAATAATATTGACAGTATTTACCACGAGTTTGTATGTTTTGACGTAAAAGTATACTTTATCCAGTAAATATGATAAATAAGTTTAAAAATATTTTTTTACTTTTTGAAGAATCTAAAAACTTGGGAGATGTCTTGTCACCGACATGAACATGTTTGTAATTTGATACCCCAAGACACCCTGGTCAGGTGGTGATGTAACCCCGACTATAAAAAAAAAATTAAAAAAGTAAATGAATAAATGAATATTTCTGGGACGCGAAATTGCAGAGCTTAAAATGTGACAGTGCGTTACCCTTACTTTTCTGAAATGCCGCACTAGATGACTGCCTACCGTGGCTAGCGTCATCAGAATGTCAAAATCACATAGGAACTTTAACATTTTATTTGAGCTGGTTCTTTCAGTACATGCACTCCATTAAGGTTGATCGCAACAGTGTTGTCATTTTTGGATGCCATTATAATTAGAATCTAAATTTAGGAGCATAATTTAACTAATGTAATTAAAATATTTACTAAAATAATTAAGTTTTAATTTTAGTATGTCCTGCAACACACTTCCAGTACCAAGTAAACATACCACCCAAAAACAAGGAATCTCAACAGAAAATTACCTTCTTCCTTCCAAACAATAGCCAAGAAGTTTCAACAACCACAAATAATAAAGAAATGTCTAGTATCCAAGCAACCAACAAAAAAATTTCAACAATCATGGTTTGCAAAATGACCTTGGCTAGATTATGACTCTGAGAAAACCTCCTGTTTTGTAAAGTCTGTATCAAGGACAAAAGAACCAATCAATTGACAAGGACAAAAGAACCAATCAATTGACAAGGACAAAAGAACCAATCAATTGACAAAGGGCTGTATAATAATTTTAAAACTAGTATGCTTACCAGATATTTGAAAGAAGATGATCATTTTAAGAGCTCTGAAAGCACCAAAGAAAATCTCAACTTTCAAAAAGCTGTTAAGGCATTTTTAACCGATAAGAAAATGCCATCATGGTGGCAATGCAAACCGTTTATTGGATGGCCCAAGAATGCCTGTTGTTGTCAAAATACGCAAGTCTTATAAAATATCTTAAACATTAAAACACTCCATATATTGACAAACTGAAGGTCAATGAGCAAACAGATTATACATGTTACAAAACAGCAACTGACTTATGCTCAGCTCTTGCTTCAGTTATTGATGATAACATCAACACCACTTTAGACCAGAGGCTCTTAAGAGCCTGTATCGCTCACCTGATTTTATAGGCAATGAAGATGACATTTCCCTGATGTTAAACTAAGTCCTGTAATTTTCAATAAACTTTAAATAGGACCATCCAAACAATATTACTAGAAAGCTTTGTTTCATTGGTTAACCGGTTGTATAGAGAAGATTTTTTTTATTTGCCCATAGGGTCCTATGTTAAACTAAGTCCTGCGGTAGCGGCCATTTTGAATTTCCAATTGCCATAAAAAAACATAAACTTTATAGAGGACCATCCAAACAATATTGCTAGTAAGTTTTTGTTTACATTGATTAACCGGTTTCAGAGAAGCAGCCTTTAAAAACTTTTTCCCATAGGGTCCTATGTTAAACTAAGTCCTGCGGTAGCGGCCATTTTGAATTTCCAATTGCCATAAAAAACATAAACTTTATAGAGGACCATCCAAACAATATTGCTAGAAAGTTTTGTTTTGATTGGTTAAACGGTTTCAGAGAAGAAGCCCTTTTAAACTTTTTTTCTCATAGGGTCGAATGTTAAACCAAGTCCTGCGGTGGCGGCCATTTTGAATTTCCGATTGGGATAAAAAACATTAACTTTATAGAGGACCATCCAAACAATATTGCTAGTAAGTTTTGTTTCCATTGGTTGACTGGTTTCAGAAAAGAAGCCTTTCAAACTTTTTCCCATAGGGTCCTATGTTAAATTAAGTCCTGCGGTGGCAGCCATTTTGAATTTCCAATTGCCATAAAAAACACAAACTTTATAGAGGACCATCCAAACAATATTGCTAGTAAGTTTTTGTTTCCATTGATTAACCGGTTTCAGAGAAGAAGCCTTTTAAAACTTTTTCCCATAGGGTTCTATGTTAAACTAAGTCCTGCGGTGGCGGCCATTTTGAATTTCCAATTCCCATCAAAAACACAAACTTTATAGAGGACCATCCAAACAATATTGCTAGTAAGTTTTGTTTTGATTGGTTAAACGGTTTCAGAGAAGAAGCCCTTTTTAACTTTTTTCCCATAGGGTCCTATGTTAAACTAAGTCTTGAGGTGGCGGCCATATTGGTTTACCAATCAAAATAAAAAACACAAACTTTGTAAAGGTCCATCCAATGAACATTATGGCCAAGTTTGGTTTCAATTGGCCAAGTGGTTTCAGAGAAGAAGATTAAAATGTAAAAAGTTTACAGACGCCGACGACGACGACGACGACGACGCCGACGACGACGCCGACGCCGACGGACGCAAAGTGATAACAATAGCTCACATGACCCTTTGGGTCAGGTGAGCTAAAAAGTCACCTATGGTAACAATTTTATGGGATGCAAGTATGGACACTGTGACTTGTCACAAGTGGGTCATTAATGCACAAATTGTTCATCCACTGACACTCAATCCTAAAACATTATTTCGGAAAGACTTCCATTATAACCCCCCACTAACAAGTGTGGACACAGAAAAACGTCTCGCCTGAATTCCGCATCAATAACGAAAATAAATTTCGTCATAAGCATTACGTAAGTAGCATTAATTATGAGCAGCGGCCTGTATACCAAATATTGTCACCATAATATGCATAGTTACAGAGGAACTGTACTAATACAAAAACTTTATCGTAGTCGCTGAACCGTGAAATTGAGGTCAAGGTCAGGTGACACATACCAGACAGTCATGTACTAGTCATCAGCAACCTATATACCAAATATTGTCATCCTACCATGCGTGGTTACAGAGGAACTGTCGTAACCCAAAAACTTTAAGGTAGTCGATGGACCGTGAAGTTGAGGTCAAGGTCAGGTGACACCTACCAGACAGTCATGTACTAGTCATCAGCAACCTATATACCAAATATTGTCATCCTACCATGCGTGGTTACAGAGGAACTGTCATAACCCAAAAACTTTAACGTAGTCACTGGACCGTGAAATTGAGGTCAAGGTCAGGTGACACCTACCAGACAGTCATGTACTAGTCATCAGCAACCTATACACCAAATATTGTCATCCTACTATTCGTAGTTACAGAGGAACTGCCGTAACCCAAAAACTTTAACGTAGTCACGGGACCGTGAAATTAAGGTCAAGGTCAGGTGACAGGTGTCTGACTGGCAAGTACTCATCATAAGCTACCTCTGTACCAAATTTGATGGACCTAGGGCTTGGGCTTACAAATATATGAAGCAAGATGTCAAGTGTTTACGCCGCCGCCGCCACCGGATTCCCATACATATGTCTCGCCCAGGCGAGACAAAAATGCATTATTTCTAACATAAATAAAAGAATTTGGGACTGGGTGGCAGCCACTGGTGAATCACACAGTGGACACAGTCATGCATTGCCAATAAGGCATGTGCGAGTCGTGTGAACTCCATGTATCTTGTGATAGTCTAATGCATTGCGTATTTTTAATTGGGGGGTTCATGTGGTAGTCTTACCATTGTTTCTGTCAGATGTTAGAATAAATGGAGCGACAGGTCTTAACATCTTTAATGAAATTTAAAATCATTTGGACAGCAGAAAGGTTCGGTTGACAAAAGTCATGGGACTCTCAGGAGAAGGCTCCAAAAGAGTTTTGAAATAATGAATTTCATTTTTCATAACTCTGAAGTGGCTGAAGCAATTTAGCTGGTTGTCAATGTCAGTTGAGATATTATGCTTAAAAAAATTTTCCCCATGTTTCATGAATACATCAGACAACAACTGTTTGACTTAGATGGTGGACATGACTGTGGACATTACCAGCCCTTTGATTGCTTGCCTGTTTTCCTGTATTGTACGACACATCTTCGATAGGCTTATAAAAAAATGATGTCACCTAAATGAAGATCACCATACCATTAAACTATCCTCCTATCAACATTTATGATATTCAATAACCTTGCATACCAAAATTGTGCCCTTGTGTAATTAAGTACATGAAGAAGTCTTTAATTGGGAACTACTTGTTACTCAAGTTGAGGTATTTGCTTGGATCAGGGATATGAAATGTAACCGTGCCAGAACCTCGTCTAATAGTCAGTGTTTTTGAAATTTTTATATTCCAGGGGTCATGATGACCCCCTGCAGCTGAGTTGAGCGAGTCGAATACAATTTTCAGGGGTCAAATTTATTATTCAGTTTTGTAATATAATAGCCCGTAGCTGGAGATTCCGACCTGTGCTCTGAATTCCGCACTGTTTTGCTCGGAATTCCACATTTTTGCACGGAAAAGGCTTGGAATTTTGGACTTTGATATTTTAAAGTGCAAAATTAGCTCAGAAATTTGGAATTTGGCATTTCTTTAGCTTGAAAAATGCATGGAAAGTTGGACTTTAATATTTTTCAGCACGGAAGTAGCTCCGAAATTTGGGCTTTGTCATCTTTTAGCTTGGAAAATGTGCGGAATATTGGACTTTAATAATTTTCAGCATGGAATTAGCTAGGAAATTTGGACTCTTGTCATTTTTTTTATCTTGGAAAAGTTGGACTTTAATATTTATGCTCAATGATAAGGGGATTTACAATTGCATTAAATATGTTAGAATTTCAGTAGAATATCTTTTTGGTTAATAAAATTATGCTGAAAATATAAACATTGGTCACCAAACAGCAATGATTGTTTATTAAAAACTTTGACAGTGACATGTTAAAATATTCACATTCAATTTATTGATTAAACTAGTTTATAAGTATTAGCTCTGAAAACCTAAAGATATTCAGAGTTTTACAAATGCATAAATTGAAATAATTATTTGCTATCAATACAAAAAACTAAATTAAATTTGTAATAAATCATAAAATTAACATTTAAGTTTTAAAAATGTAAATTTTTCATGTTCTATTAGTGAGGTACAATGTATCCTTTAAGTAAAATCTATATCATATATAGAAGTAAATATTTTTAAAGCAGTAGCTTGTTGTATTTCTAAAATATTACTCAAAAGAATTTAAAATGATTTTTTTCCTGAAATGCTTCATATTTTTTAATGCAACTCAAATTTGTTTTTTGATTAATCAGTTTTCAAATATTGACCAATGAAAATGGAAAATCATTACCCAATCAAAAAATTTGGCACATTTTTTAAATGGATGTTGAGGAGGAAAACTTAATGGAGTTTGTTTACATTACATGCACTTGGGGTGAGGATAATTTTTTTTATGGAATAAAAAGCCAATAAATGAGTTTACAGTGTGTGTTCACTCGTTTGGTATCTAGTCTGACATGTCTCATTGTGAAATATTGACCTCAGAAAAATAATAAATTTTTCCTTATTATATAACAACAAGGCATGATTCTTATCCAAGTTCTATAAATAGCTCAAGCTTTATTTTGGAATCCACCCATTTTATTTAAAAAGCATACCGTTCCGAGTGTCCAAACCAGAGGCTCTTAAGAGCCTGTATCGCTCACCTGATTTTATAGGCAATGAAGATAGCATTTCCCTGATGTTAAAGTAAGGTCCTGTAATTTTCAATAAACTTTAAATAGGACCATCCAAACAATATTACTAGAAAGCTTTGTTTCATTGGTTAACCAGTTGTGTAGAGAAGATTTTTTTTATTTGCCCATAGGGTCCTATGTTAAACTAAGTCCTGCGGCGGAGGTGGCCATTTTGAATTTCCAATTGCCATAAAAAACATAAACTTTATAAAGGACCATCCAAACAATATTGCTAGTAAGTTTTTGTTTCCATTGATTAACCGGTTTCAGAGAAGAAGCCTTTAAAAACTTTTTCCCATAGGGTCCTATGTTAAACTTAGTCCTGCGGTAGCGGCCATTTTGAATTACCAATTGCCATAAAAAACATAAACTTTATAGAGGACCATCCAAACAATATTGCTAGTAAGTTTTGTTTTGATTGGTTAAACGGTTTCAGAGAAGAAGCCCTTTTAAACTTTTTTCTCATAGGGTTGAATGTTAAACTAAGTCCTGCGGTGGCGGCCATTCTGAATTTCCGATTGGGATAAAAAACATTAACTTTATAGAGGACCATCCAAACAATATTGCTAGTAAGTTTTGTTTCCATTGGTTGGCCGGTTTCAGAAAAGAAGCCTTTCAAACTTTTTCCCATAGGGTCCTATGTTAAATTAAGTCCTGCAGTGGCAGCCATTTTGAATTTCCAATTGCCATAAAAAACAAAAACTTTATAGAGGACCATCCAAACAATATTGCTAGTAAGATTTTGTTTCCATTGATTAACCGGTTTCAGAGAATAAGCCTTTTAAAACTGTTTCCCATAGGTTCTATGTTATACTAAGTCCTGCGGTGGCGGCCATTTTGAATTTCCAATTCCCATCTAAAACACAAACTTTATAGAGGACCATCCAAACAATATTGCTAGTAAGTTTTGTTTTGATTGGTTAAACGGTTTCAGAGAAGAAGCCATTTTTAACTTTTTTCCCATAGGGTCTATGTTAAACTAAGTCTTGAGGTGGCGGCCATATTGGTTTACCAATCAAAATAAAAAACACAAACTTTGTAAAGGTCCATCCAATGAACATTATGGCCAAGTTTGGTTTCAATTGGCCAAGTGGTTTCAGAGAAGAAGATTAAAATGTAAAAAGTTTACAGACGCCGCCGCCGACGACGACGGACGCAAAGTGATAACAATAGCTCACCTGACCCTTTGGGTCAGGTGAGCTAAAAAGGTGAAAAATGCAATGCTGACAACTACGTCAATCTCATTTACCTGTACTAGTATATGCTGAAAAATAATGGAACATATAATAGCTAGTAACATCATGCAACACCTAGCATGCCTAGAGAAAAATAACATTCTATACGATCTTCAACACAGCCTCAGAAAATCTAGATCATGTGAAACCCAATTACTCCATTTTGTACAGGAACTCACAAGCAATTATAACAAAAATATTCAAACTGATTTAATAATAATGGACTTCGACAAAGACCAACACCTCCTATATAAACTTAACTTCTATGGTATACAAAACCAAACTTTAAACTGGATAAAAGCATTCCTTTCTGACCATACACAAACAGTAGTTATAAATGGAACATCTTCAAATACTGCACCAGTAACATCTGGGGTTCCCCAGAGCACAGTACTAGGACCTATCCTATTTCTTTTATGCACAAACAACTTCCCAAAATATTTATCACACAGTAAACTCAGATTATTTGCTGATGATAGCATCATTTACAGGGAAATTAGAACTGAAGAAGATTGCACAAAACTACATAACGACCTAGACTCAGCAACAAAGTGAGAGGCAAATTGGCTAATGACCTTCCATCCAGATAATTGCAATAAACTTACAGTATCACAAAAAAAAACAACCTACATGTATCAGTCACAATTACATACTACATAACCACATTCTTGAATCTGTCACATCAGCAAAATATCTTGGAGTCACTTTACAGTCTAATCTGAAATGGAACTTACATTATGACAACATAATATCAAATGCAAATAAATCTCTTGGATTCCTTAAAAGAAACCTCAAACTATCTAACACTGAAATAAACTCGGAAGCTCACCAAGCACTTGCAAGACCAAAACTTGAGTACAGCTGTAGTGTATGGGATCCACATAACATCGAACGTAAGAAAAAATTGAAATGGTACAGAGACGAGCCGCCAGATACACAACCAACAACTACCATAACTCCAACGAACATGATATATGCACTGGGCTGGCCAACACTAGCACAGTGCTGTCTCAAAACACGCCTGATAATATTCTACAAAATTGTACACTGCCTTATTGCAATACCAACAACTATCCTAGTGCCTACTGACAACAGACTTAGAAAACGCCATACACAAACATACAACACATTCAAACTTCCAAAGATACATACAAATGGTCATTCTTTCTATCACACAATGGAATATGCTACCATCTCATTAATGCAGACTCCGTCAATTCATTTTGGGCACTGTTAATAAAACCAGCTGTGCTCTAATCTAAAGTCCCATGTACATAGTTTTATATAACTGCACTCTGTATATATCAACATTTGGTTTTTGTTACATTTTAAAAATTACATACTAGTAGCACGGAGTATTTGGAAAATTCTAAGCAATTTCCCGACCTAGTGCGGAATATTCGGACAAATTCCAAGCTATTTTCCGATAAAGCGCGTATTCGGACTTTTCAGAGCTATTTTCTGAGCTTAGCTTGTAATTTTGTAACAACTTCCGTGCTAATTTATGGAAAATGTCTGAAATGTGTACATTTTCCGACCAAATTTTTCAACATAGCTCAGAAAAGTGTAGTTTTTTGACGAATATATTGGTTTTTGTTTTAATGTGGAGTCCGAATACTCCAATACTCAAATTTTCCGTGTTAAAATGCAGAATCTCCAGTTACTAGTATATTGTATCAAACAAAATTACGAACGAGAGTAAACAATACCACAGCCTTAAATTACATTAAGGGAGATTGTAATATAATATTTGCATGAATTTATACTTCTGAAATAATACATTTATATCTGATGTATGAAAAAGGGTGGCTTGTTTCATGTTTAATATCATAATACAAATGATTTCAATAATTGTTTATGAAAAAAGAATGTTATAGTATAATGCATGCATTAGTATGTATCTAACCATAATTAAAAAGGATGCATGTCTCAGTGTTCTCCCCAGGCCTTTAAGCACAGCTGTGCTTTATTTTGTTGCCACGGTGCTATCTGATCTACCGCTGTGGTTTAATTTCATGCCGCGGTGCTATCCACTTGTCACTATTTATTGTTGTATTGTTTATTCAACTGATTAAAGCTGTGGAAAATACATTCTGTTAATTAATACCTCGGGTCATGTTTACCTGGACAGGTGTAAACATCGGCACTCGTTAGATCAGATTCAGAATTCAGGGCTCACCACACTGGGCGAAGTGGGCGACAAAGTCGCCTTACTAGGACATGAAGTCGCCCTAAGGCGCCTCAAAAGCGAAGTCGAAGTCGCCCTGTCATTTCCCTCAAGTCACCCGATGGTTCACATAAGATACTTGTAAATCTGGTCCAAATACTTCACCCAGACTACCAATTTATCAGTAAATGTGTAATTCCAATAAAAAACGGCAAACAATATGCGTATTTAACATATTTTCAAATGATTTACGTCTTTCAAAAGTATTACGCGCCATTTGTTTATTTACCACATATGACTAATTACCGGAAGTGAACAACGAAGAAAAGTAATGTACAACGGCCCATTATGAAAAATCGTAATTTTTTTGATGAACAAACACTTTTAATTAGTGTCAAACTTCAGTTCTTTCAAAGAGTATTGGACTCATGAATGAAGTTTATGTCTACACATATACAAATATTTTTGTTGATCTATTTTTTTTTGTGAATACCTTGTATGGCCACAAGTACTAATAGTGCCTATATTTTTTCATTGATTAATGATAAAGGTTATGTGCTGTTTGATATTGCATACTGTGAATACCATGAATAATAATGAAAAAGAAAGAAAAAAAACACTGAATCTAAGTGTGTTATAGTTTAAAAAGAGAAATAATCCTGGAAATTGGTGTAAATAATAAAAATGTATGTAACTAAGATAAGATAAATTTTATTTAAAATCGGGTTTATAACAATGAACATAAGATCTGTAGAGCTTTTATACCGACACACATGTAATAAATACATCACAAAGACATGTAGCAACAGTAAAATATAGCACATAGTCATAAGTAAGACAGATACACAAATGCAGCATTTGGCATAAAACAATATGCAGTCTAACTACTACACTACACATACAAGACACATATATATATCATGCAGACATCACATAACATTTATAACATAAAAAGCAGATTGAAGCATATATCATGCAAAGCTACACTTGACTAAAACAAAAATATATGAGAAGCACTGGACAAGCTATGAAGTTAAAAATTGAAACAATAAAAAAACTGCTACACATGCTAAAAGAAAAATATATGAGAAGCACTGGACAAGCTAAGAAGTTAAAATTTAATAAAACAAAAGCTGCTACACATGCTAAAAGAAAAATATATAAGAAGCACTGGACAAGCTAAGAAGCTAATTTGAAATAAAACAAGAACTGCTAAAATGAGGAAGGATAGTACCAAGGGTCTGGAAACGGTCATATTTGCCGGACGGACATGTCCGACATTTACATTAAAATGTCCGACTAAGGTTTAGTCAAATCGGAAATCCAAAAAAGTGATATTTAACTTGGACAATAATATAAATATCTTTTAGTTGGTTTCAATACCTTTAATTTCCGCTATATAAATATTTTATTAAAAAATCAACCCTAAGGCTATTTCCCGTCACTGACACACATGTTTATTGAGTAACCATTCACTCCAGTTAGTGTTAATAACGTAATGGTAAAACACAACAGGTGATAACCTAATTATGAGTACAGATCTGTTTCATCCATTTCGTAGAATATGTTATGGCAACAGTATTTTGAAACAATAGGAACGAAGTGGTTGTACGTTATATTGCTTAGAAAATATGACTTGATGGAAAAACACGTGTAGTCAAAATTGTACATCACGCATGCGCCAATGTACCTGACGTACAATCTTGGGAAAATCAATTCAAATTAAATTCAATTGAAATGATGAAAACAAAAATAAATATTTAATTCAATAAATAATAACTTGTAAAAAACGTGGTCCATCGAGTATCGTATAAAATTCAATTCTGTTCCGAACTTGATGTAATTTTGAGACAACTTCCTACTTCCGGTTAATGAAAATGTCTCACGAATGTTCATAAAAAATGTTGTTTGCTATTACTTTGTTGAATAGACAACATATCATCTTATAATAAAGAAATTTTAGGAAACAGAATGTTTTCCTACGTATATTTCCTTTCTTGCACGGTGCATATATCATAGGAACCCATACAAAACAACAACTAATATCTACCATGAGATTGCCAGTTACCGTTAGATTCATTCATAAATAAATAACCATACTGATTTTTTATCTGTACACGTTTAATACAAAAGTTTTAATAAAATAAGACAAATTAAGCTTAATTTTGAATGATTTCATTCATTTCTATGGTGGTCACAGCAATTTGTGACTTTCACTTTCAGTAGAAGTTCAAGTTCAAAGCTTTATTTAAAGTCGGTACAGTACAACATAAAACACAAGCTCTAATGAGCTTTTAAAACCGACATATATATAACAAAACAATACAAATTATACACATTAGACACACAGTTACATAAAATTTAAACATAGATTCATAACGACACACATTCACGATGTGTGCGCTAATAATTGATCCTGCTTCAAAAACAGTTGTTCTGGTACAACAATTTAAGGGGCCTCTGTGACCAATTGGATGAGGTAGTTCGTCTGCTATTGATAACGTGGTCTGTCAATACTGACAGGGATGAAACTTAACAGTCGCCCAGTCGCCAATGCGAGTAGAATTTTTGTTGGGCGACCAAATGCCTGTGTCTAGATCGCCCAGTTGGCGAACGTAACAAGTGTAGTACGATGCACCGACCAACGAACGCTTAGTCACATTTTGCGTTTACATTTCAAGTTTTGTCCCTTAAAAATGCTATTGGCAATATTTCGCGCGTGTAGGATATTTGGTGAAGTGGCGTAATTATAATCCAGATTGGGAATAGACTGACATTTGCGTCAGGAATCATCTTGAAATATTGTACGTGACATTTTTTTGTCAAAGGGGAATAATCAAAACCGCCTAAGCTGGTTCCCATCTGACTTATCTTTGTCAATACCACCATGGTGTTAATACTGGCGGAAACCAGTACAAAGCAAATAAATTACGAAAATCACAGGGAGTAAATATGATTTCGATTCCAGAGGTTTTAAATACGATGTTTCCTATTAACTGTCAAGATTAAAACACAATAATAATACATGTAATTAGTATTTTGGAAGTAACTTTTAGCATATTAATTAAATTACAATTACATATCACTTACAATTTTTTAAAGAATTTATAATAGCATATTTTCCATGGAATAGACCTAGTTTTGCAATGATGTCATTTTCTACTTCTTGTTCAACACAAAGATAGATTAAATTTATTGTACATTTTAAATATAGAAAACATTGCCGAGTGCCGAGTTCAAATCAAAACATGCCACTTCAAACGGCATTTTAACCTGGTAAATTAAAACTATACAGTACAAAATTTCTATAAATGACAGGTAATTATCTTAGGACTTTGCTGTATTTTATTTTATTGATGTATGTTACGGCACTGCTACGTACGATAACAAAAACTACAAAAAAACGACAAAAAGTTGACCTTTAGTCATGTGACTGAAGTCGTTAAAAATCAGTCATTTGCTTTCCTACTGATTGTCGATCAAACTGACGGCCGTGAAGCAACGCCACCAAAACAGTAAAAAAAATTCAGTCATGCACAAACAATATTGACATACTAACATCGGAAGTTATCTGCTCTTTGTATTTACGTCTCTAAATTGACCCATTTCCAGTTTTACATGATTTATCTCCCCTTTTACTTCCTGTTAAAAAAAACTGCGGCTGTCATTACTAAAAGACTATGATATTGAAATAAAGATTTTGGATTGTTTTTATATTGTTTGTCTATGCCAATTAAATTTTTATCTAATTCACGTCTGTAGTTGGTATATAAGCCATAACATACTAAGTAAATGTGTCACACTACACCTTCAATAAACAATTAATTGGCACCTATACATAGGTGAAACCCCGGTTAAATTAACGGGGTATTAAAATATGTATCATATATACAAACTTTGCAAACTTTTGTCGAATAAAAGTGTGCAGTTATAAACTTTAAAATTTATACACAATAAGTGTTAACAATGAACTGTGGTTAATATGTTTTTAATAAATTGTAAGAAATTTTTTTTCCCACTTTGTGCCCCAAGGAAATTAATTAACTGTTTAGCAGATGAAAGATACTAAATACACCTGACTGCCAGTTAGATAAAGGTGGCTTTTATTGTGGTGTCAACAAATATACATGCAATATAAATGACATAAATCTATATAATTACTTGTACATGTACATGTAATTATTATATGTCTCTGATTTGTGTGAGCATGGCTTTCAATACATATACCTATAATTAAAAAAATCTTAAATGTCACACTGAGAAGCCTCCTTTACAGGTAACTGGTGTTAATTGGGAAAGGTACACGTGCAATTTGTAATAATTACCATGGGAAAATGTGTTGCTTGTTTCCGATACGACTTTCCAAGCTATATTTTACCCACCTGTTTTAGGATAAGCATTTTCCAAATTGCAGTCATAGGTTTAGGGAAAAATATCGAAAATAAAATAGCTTATAAGATTATTTCGTTTTTTATTTTGTTGAAGGAAATTATTGCAACCCAGAAAGGTGCAGTGATGTAGAGAGATGTATTAACTACACGTGATATTTCAAGTCTATGAAGGAATGTTCCTCCCATCGTGAAGTTTTTCCCCCCACACCTATTGATTGGATTGTAAAATATGTGTTGCATTTGATACACAGGGCCACCCACCTGTCAATTAAGTCAATCACATCAGGCGTTCAAAAGAATGACAATTGACACTGAATACTTGCATTATGCAAGTTCGATTGTTGTTGAATTTCCAGAAAATAAAATTATTTGTCAAATGAACAATTGTGTGAACCCAAAAATAAAACTGGAACGTCACAATAGCGATGACAAATATATGTTGCAAAACATTGTTTTATGGTTTCAAATGCATTGGAAATAAGTATTTTCTCAATGAAAGTTAGTGGTAAGCATATACTGCATGTGCGAGTCATACAAGGGAGGTAACACCACTTAATTCGCAATCGGCAAATTAACCTTATTAGTAGAAGTTACTATATAGCCATAGGCAACAGGTGAGTTTGAAAACAACATGGATGTCACTGGTAGGCTTGTTTAATCAAGCTATAAAACAGCTGGGGATATACCTCCAATTAGCATCACGTAAATAGAGTAATGCACATTGGTTAATTAATTAACAATCACGTTTACTCAGCAGGTAGTTCTATAACATAAAACCTCCCATTTCACGTTTATATTTATCATTTTTATCTGACTTTTACATTTTTTTTTATTATTTGAAATGTGAGGTTTTATCTGTCAGTTGATTTTTCTCGGAGCAAAATTTTTTCATTAGTTCTGCATATTTTTACATTTGAAATATCATGAAACTAACATAAACACAAAGACTATTACCTGTTTTCAATGAATTTAACTATGTTCAATTAAGTAATCCATGTTTGAAATATCAAGACGAAATTTTTCTGCGAACTGACATTTTGAATTTAACAGTTTATCAACATTACGGAATCAAGTTATATTTAATGGTGGAACGAATACAATTTGTCGCAATTGTAACACATGGAAAATTCGTTTCGTCTAAAACGGATCCATAAGATAGATTTAATTGGGGTCAGCCATTGAATGTAATGGGAGTTAAGGGACACCTCAAATAAAGCTTCAAACAGGACTTAAAAAATCCATGATATACTAAGGTAAGACAATTTTTAGAAAATTTAGATATTTTTCTTTAAGTTTAGCGCAGTTTGCATGGTTGTACAAACTTTTTTCATATCAAACTTAACTGAAACATTCCGCACCATTTTCTTGCGGAATTTGCGCACGGGAAAATGCGTTTAAAAGATGAAACCTCACATTTGACTAAAAACATAAAATATCAATATCCGATAAAAATGTTGAAAATAAACATGAAATGAGAGGTCTTATTAATGGAACTACTCAGCAGGCGGTTTTAATAGCGAGCATCGCAGATGCGAGCTATACGGTTACATGCGTGTGTGTAAAAAAAGTCACGTGATCCATATGAACAAATCCATTTCAGATGGTAGCTGAGCAATCCGAAGAAAATATTGTAGACGAACGAAAAAATTTATAATATAAAAGTAGGCAAAAATAATTTTGATATCGATAAAATTGAAGTATTTATTTTTTAAATTACTACAAAAATGCCAGACAATTTTTTTTCAATCTAAAACGCTGTATTTGAAATTGAGTTTTGTGACGTCACCAACACATTAAAGACGTCACGTCATCAATGGAATGTAGAGGCACTGTTAGGGGGCTCTGAAGAAACGACTTGAACAATGTGCGATGCTCGCATTTAGGCTGCGCCTCCATTCATATTAACCTTCCTCACTCTGATATTGGCACCTGTCATTTAACTGAAGCGTGAAAATTTATCAAAGATAATTGCCCATTTCAAAAGGTTTCAACAGGACAAACTGAGGCTACAGCCGCAGTTTTTAGTACCGGAAGTGGACACTAGGTGGCGTTTTTAAAATTGGAATGTCGTCAATTTTATTTTTAATTTTGGAGTGGGGTATCGCCCAGCCGCGTACGATGGGACCGTGGTCGTGAATGGGACACGGTAACAATAATGTGGTTTTAAGACAAATTGTTTACAATTAGGCATATCATAATATTATTCTTTTAGAGTTCTGTGGTATTTTGTGGTAAAAAGTCGCAACCCCCCCCCCCCCCCCCAAACACACACACAAAACCCCTTTATATGCTTCGTTTTTAATAAGGCTGCGCTTTGGCCATATCTATAGAATGCGGACTATCGTCGTACTTTATGAATTGTCAGTAGCGCGATTATCTCTTGCCTAAAAAGCTATAAAATTAGAACTTACGCAGGGAAGCATCTTTCTCATCCGTCCAAGACCTCGTGTAAAATTTAACAGCAAGCCGTGTTCGGAAAATCCTGTCAAAAATTCGGAAATTTCAGGCACACCATGTTATTGTCAAAATTTGTAAATTAATCTGTTAAGAATATTCTAGATTTTAAATAATTCAATATGATTGCATGGTACATTCAATGAAAATATTTTAGTATTAACTTTTCGATCTTTTTTCATAACAAAATATAACATATCTTTTATTTCCAAATCAGGAGCCCACCGAAAGCAATGAGAGTTGTACAAAAAGAGGAAAAGAATAATTGATAGATACACATAATTATACATAAGACAACATGATGAGACAATTTACTGGATTATTAATGTTCATATTAATATCATATTGAAAATCTAAACATAATTGTAAATTTTTAGTTTACAATATCTTTATCTAATATAAATCGGGCAGTTGCCAGATTAATTAAATATTTAATTTTAAATATAAAAGAAAGTATAAAGCAAGGCCAAGAGCTTGACGTATCTGACATAGGTGGCGTTTCATTCTAAGAAACAAAAGCAACAATGAAGTACCCTTATTACTATATTTGTATAGTGTGTGTGGTTTTAAGCCAAAAACTCCGACATCCAATTATCTGGCGCATCGGCCAAAAATAGTGTAAAATATACACGTTTACTATTAAATGGAAATTTTCTATTCTGAATAAGGTTTCTTCTTTTTTCGCAACCAATTCTGCATTACGTTTTGTTGACAGGGTCGTAACTAGGGTCAGAAAATAGAGGAGGCAGGGGCTTGGAGGGTCCAGGGAGGCTGCCCCCCCCCCCCCCGGGAAGAAAATTAAGCAAAAATCAACGTAGAATTACACATCCCCCCTTATTTTAACAACGTTGAATTAAAACAATAAGTTTTGGAGTATTTCCTTATTTTGTAGCAGATTCTTTGTGTAATTTATTGGTTTTTAAAAGTAAATACACACTTTATTTCTTTGTTGTTGTAAACCTAGAGGAGGCAGTTGCCTCCGTTGCCTCAATGGTAGTTACGGCCCTGGTTGGTTTAAACTGGCACAGAATACGATATAAAGTTTATTATATATGAATAGAATTTTGCGTGTTTTTGATTTGTCTAAAAACAACAAAAACCAAAATACCCACGGGACACATGCATTTTTTATTACCTTCTTCATATGGTGCTACGTTGTAATTTAAAATTTTCGGTGACAGGTGCGGATTCGTGGGGGTGGGGCGCACCCGGCCCGCACCCCTCCTGACTGGAAATCCCGTATCCGCGACTGCGCTATTGACCTGGTTTTGACCAGTTCAAGCCTGTTTTTCATGACTGTTCAAACATAACTATAAATTGCAACTTTAATAGTGGTCATTGCAGTTTGCCGATGCCAGTGCAATGTGGCACAGAGGCCATAACCTTAAAATACTTAGAAATAAAATGCAACGAACTTTGGACAATGTAAGTAAATGGGCCATTAAATGGGGCTTCAAGATTTCCAAAACTAAAAACATTAGGTGTTATTTTTGGAAATAGGAAAGTAACATCAACCAACCTCACATTAGGCAACCAACCCATCAAATTTGAAAATCATGTTAAATTTCTAGGATTGATATTTGACCGTAAATTAACATGGAAAAACATTTTGACTACATAGAGGAGAGATCTAAACCTATACTCAACCTTATGAGATACGTTCAGGCTAATAATTTTGGAATGGGCACTGAAACGCTGATAATGTTGTATAAATCTCTAATCAGGTCCATACTACACTACGGATGCCAGGTTTTTAATTCCGCCTCTAATAGTCTTAAACTTAAACTAGATAAAATACAGTATAAGGGTCTCCGAATAGCTTTAGGCGCTTTAACGTCCACGCCAGTGGAACATCTATTAGTTGAAGCGGGGCTTCGGTGGCCGAGTGGTCAAGGTAGTTCGTCTACTTTGATCACGTGGTCTGTCAACACTGAGATTGCGGGTTCGATTCTCACTGCAGGCAGGGTGTAGTCGACTCCAATCTTAATTGACAAGGATTGTCTGTTTCCTACCGAAGGTGGGGGTTTTCTCCGGGTACTCCGGCTTCCTCCCCCAATAAAAACTGGACGCCATGATATAGCTGAAAAATTGCTGAAAGTGGCGTTAAACACCATCAAACAAACAAACAAACAAACAAACATTAGTTGAAGCAGGAGAAAAACCGCTGCAACTTAGGCGCGATGAATTTTCGTTAAAATATTACGCTAGGTGCTCGCAAAATCCCAAAAATCCAGCAAAAGAAACCCTCGAGGATTGTGTCGAATAGAGAGCAAAATCACAAAAATGGAAAAATGACACAATCCCTTTTGGCTACAGAGTAAGGAAAGAATTAAAACTAAATAAATTAGATAAAATTCAAATAGTAAAACACAGTCCTCCGACTTTTCCACCATGGATTATAAAACCGGCAAATACATCGTGTGAATTAAAAAATAAAATAGATAAAAGAGATGACCCTAATATAATAAAAACAATAACCCTCGACCCTATAGATAGCAAATATAAAAACTTTAAAACAATTTATACCGATGGTTCAAAGGACCCACTCACCGGTAAAACCGCTTGCGCGTTTACCGTACCAAAAGCAAAATATGTATTCCATTAACGCTGCACCGAAAATATCTCGGTATACACCACCGAAATGATAGCAATTTTTAAAGCATTAAAATGGATAGTGACTATCCGTATCAAAAGGTAGTTATACTTACAGATTCACTGATTGCCATCCAATCAATTGATAATAACCAATCGAGTAGACCGGCTATTTTAGAGGCTATTCAAATGCTAGCATTTAAAATAAGAAATAAACAAATCGAATTAATAACAGAGTGGATACCAGCTCACGTAGGTATCCTAGGTAATGAACTATCGGATAAACTTGCAAAAGCAGCTTTAAAACAAGAAAACGTAAATATAAACGATATGCCAAGAGCATCGCCTCGGGGAGGTGCCTACTTCCGATTAAAAAATAGTCAAATCCTCGGTAGAGTAAGCCAAGAGCTTCGTCTCGGGCTGTTACTGAGGGACATAGGAAATTCGTAAAAACCCAATCCCTAAAACATGTAACAACCCTACTCCTCAGTAAGGCTAGCCAAGAGCCTCGTCTCGGGCACCCTATGAGGAACACGCGTAACAACGGAAATAATAATCATGAAAAAGTCAAAATTGACCATAAGCAGATATGCCAAGAGCATCGTCTCGGGCAGGTGCCTACTTCCGATTACAAACTAAAGTCAAATCCTCGGTAGAGTAAGCCAAGAGCTTCGTCTCGGGCTGTTACTGAGGGACATAGGAAATTCATAAAAACCCAATCCCTAAAACATGTAACAACCCTACTCCTCAGTAAGGTAAGCCAAGAGCTCGTCTCGGGCACCCTATGAGGAACGTGCGCAATAACGGCAAAAATAAATATTTAAAAAAAAAATTATTAAACCGAAGGAGGGTATGCCAAGAACATCGTCTTGGGCGGTTCCCTACTTCGGAATGCAAATAAAAGTCATCGGTAGAGTAAGCCAAGAGCCTCGTCTCGGGCACCTACTGAGGTTTACGCGTAATAACGACAACAATAATAATAATAATAATAATAATAATAATAATAATAATAATAATAATAATAATACAAAGTAGGGCATGCCAAGAGCTACGTCTCGGGCAGGTCCCTACTTCTGAGCAATAATCCCTGTAAATAATGTTTATAGCAAATTGTATATATTTAAACAAAAAAACAAAAAAAAAAACAAAAAAAAAAACAAAAAACAAAAAAAAAAAAAAAAAACAAAAAAAAAAAAAATTAAAAATAAAATAGAATAGGATACTCTAAAAAAAAATAGAAAAAAACATGTATATCATTCTTACATGTATCTTATAATTTACAAAAATATTGTAATATTGTACATATAAAAATACATAGTTAGTGAACAACTAACAACAAATGTAATACAATTCCACATTGAAATGTATATAACTGAGTTACTTTTTCATCTTTAAATTCAAACTAATAATGTTAGGCCATAGTAATTTATATATACATGTAAATATAATTTTTTTTACGTCAGTCAGACGAGACGTAAAACTGGTGTCTCGTGTACAGTATTCCATCAACTGGCACGTTAAAGACCCCATTGGCAGTATTCGATAAGAGTAGGCGCACGCGCCGCTGCCATGGCACGCCCGGTACTTGCTGCTAGCGTCTTGGTTCTCTAGCTGGATGCATTTCTGACTTCTTTTATCATTTCAGTTATAGTAATTATGGTCTATAAAACCCCAAAAATACAAATAAATAGGCAAAAAAATTTTTTTTTAATAAAAGCCATTAGGCAATAAGTCCGTGCGAGACCGTTTTACGGTAGTCAAGGACGTTAAAAACCCCCATAAGTAAGTAAGTGGTCATTGAATGATCTGTAGTTATAAAATATACTGTTAAACATGTAAGAATAAAATTAATTATTTATTTATACTCTTTTCAATATTTGAAATGTGACGAAACTGGAATGTCAGGATTGTCAGCAAATCAATATCAAAATGCAGTATTAACAGGAAACATAAAGGGTAACCAGCATGACCAGCGTTACAACAATTACAAACATCCTTTGTTTCTGATGAAGGAACATGGTGATTTAATTCATGTAATAAAACAATTACTGACTTTAATGTACAGTCTCTATCAGGATTTCTCATTCCTTAAAAATGTATAGCCACTCGGTGAATATTACATTTTTTTCTGGCTGCAACCTATATCAAAGTCATTAATTGTATAATAGTACTATTAGTATAGACTGTCCCTGGTTTAGATCACTTTTAGCATTTTTTTTCAGCTAAATAATAATAATAATAATTTTATTTACACAAGCACATTTATAATAATGGCACAGGCCCAATAAACATTATATAATAACAACAGTTGTGAAAAAATCTCATTATATTATTCATAATGACAACAGTTATAAAAATCTTAAGTTAAATTGCATGTTTTAGTACATCTACATATAATATGTACATATGTATATCACGCCTCCAGTTTTCATTTGGGGTGGACATAGGACTATTCGGTGATAACTTACTACCATTCGTCTGGAAAACTGGCATTTCCAGATTTGTAAGGCATTTCTACAGTTATGTTTCGTATCCATTTGTGTACGTAACTGTGACGCGAATGGCGTCATAAAAAGCTGTCTCGTCTGGCGAAGCTAATTGGTTCTTATATAGTTTCTGGAATGTAAAGGACAGGTTGATCTTCCACGAGTGATAGAAGTTTAATGCCTTTTCTCGAGACGAGCGAAACTTGCGAAAAGACATGCAAAAATGTATTTGACTTGCATTAGACACACCTTTAATGCGTATAAAATAACAGACTGATATGTTCTGCCTTACAACGCAATGAAATGCATGCAGCATACAAAATCATACTGACAAGTGGTGAGTTTTACACAACATCATTCTGACCTGGTGTGCTGTATAAAGCAATGAATCGATTGTACTTGAATTACATATTCTTGTAGTGCGTAAAACACAAGGATTGCATTATCCAAACACCATAGTGACATGTGGTGCGTTCAACACAATGTACGTTTTGTGTTTACATCAGACAACCCTGTACAACGCAATGTATGGATTATACTTGCATTAGATATAAATGTGGTGCGAATGAAACGATGTTTGCTTTACACAATCATCTTACTGTCATATGGTGCGTTTTACTCAGTGCACATTTTGTACTTACATCGGACTGACCTGTTGTGTTTTTTAACGCAAGATGTCTTCGACTTGCATTAAAACATGCCCGTGATGGGTATGCCTGATTTTTTAAAAACATCATACTGCCATGTGGTGCGTTTTTCACAGTGTACGTTTTGTACTAACATCTGAATGACCTGTTGTGCTATGCTACTCAATGTATGGATTGTACTTGCCTTGGATATACTTGTGGTTCGTATAAAGCAATGTCTGCTTTATAAAAACATTATACTGACACGTGGGGCGATTCCACAATATACGTATGTACTTATATCAGACTGACCTGTTGTGCTGTACTACTCAATGTATGAATTGCACTTGCAGTAGATATAATTGTGCTGCGTATAACACAATGTCTGCCTTATACAAACATCATACTGACATGTGGTGCTTTTCGCACAATATACGTTTTATAATAAAATCAGACCGACATGTGCGTACTATTCAACGCAATGTATGAATTCTACTTGCATAAGATGTACTTGTGGTGCTTAAAACGCAATATCTGCTTTATACGAACATTATACTGACATGATGTGCGTTTGCACAATGTACGTTTTGTTTGTTTGAATGATGTTTAACGCCATTGTCAGGAATTTGTCAACTATGTCGTGGCGTTCAGATTTTATTGGGAGGAAACCGGAGTACCCGGAGAAAACAGCCGACCTTCGGTAGGAAAACTGGCAATCCTTGTCAATTAAGATTGGAGTCAAGTACACCCAGCCCGCAGTGAGACACGAACCCGCAACCTTAGTGCATGTACATTTAACGCATTTTTCAGCAATGTTTCAGCCATATCATGGCGTCTAGTTTTTATTGGGGATGAAACCGAAGTACCTGGAGAAAATGCCTGACCTTCGGTAGGAAAACTGGCAATCCTGTCAATTAAGATTGGAGTCGAGTACACACTGACCGCAATGAGACTCGAACCCGCAACCTCAGGGCATGTATGCTTTGTTCTTACATCAAACTGACCTATGGTGCTCTACAACGCAATGTATAGATTTTACTTGCCTCAAAGATATAACACAATGTCTGCTTTATACAAATATCATATTGACATGTTGTGCTGACATGTGATGTTTTTTACACATTGTACGTTTTGTACTTACATCAGACTGACGTGGTGTGCTGTAAAACTCAATATATGGATTGTACTTGCATTAGATATACTTGTCGTTCATAAGATGTACATCTGGTTCATATAACGCAAAATCTGCTCTAAAAAAACACCACACTGACATGTGGTGCGTTTTGTACAATGCATGGATTGTGCTTGCAGTAGATACACTTGTGTTGCGTAAAACTCAATATCTGCTTTATACAAGCATTATACTGACGTTGCACAATATATGTTTTGTTTAATTTGTTTGAATGGTGTTTAACGCCATTGTAAGGAATTTGTCAACTATGTCATGGCGTTTAGATTTTATTGGGGAGGAAGCCGGAGTACATGGAGAAAACAGCCGACCTTCGGTAGGAAAACTGGCAATCCTTGTCAATTAAGATAAGAGTCGAGTACACCCTGTCCGCAGTGAGACACGAACCCGCAACCTCAGTGCGGGTACGTTTTGTACTTACATCAAACTGACATGTTGTGCTATACAACGCAATGAATAGATTTTACTTGCATCAAATATAATCGCTGGGACCATACTGGGAGGGTTCTCAGTGCTCGACCCACAGAGCAGCCCAGCGCGTCCCCGGTTGGCGAATTGGGTAGACCCTCTCGTTGTGGGGTGAGGTTGTTAGGTCATAATACGGAAAGCCTGACCGCGGACCGTAGTGGGTAAAGTGTTTGGAGACTGCAACGCTCCTTGGACGACAAAGACCTTTTTTGTAGAATTCGAAAAAGTGTAGGCTCATTGTAGCCGCTACAAAAGGCTACGTTCTACGTCTCTACCCAAAACTCCATACTTTTCCAGTGGCAGTCGAAATTGTATTTCCCGTGACCCATCCCACATTTTCAGTTGATTTATTGTTTTTTTTTAACTTGTTCCCGTCCTGAATAGATTAAATACTGCTCGCTAGACCTAAAGCATACATCCAATCAATCAATCAATCAATCAATCAAATATAATCGTGGTGGGTATAACAAAATGTGTGTTTTATACAGACATCATACTGACATCTGGTACGTTTAACAATAATGTACGTTTTGAATAATATCGGGATGACCTGTTGTGCTGTACAACGCAACGTATTCATTGTACTTGCATTAGATATACTTGTGGTTTATATAACGCAATGTTTGCTCTATACAGACATCATATTAACATGCGGTGCGTTGAACACAATGTATGGATTGTACTTGCATAACATATAATCGTCGGACCTATAACACAATGTCTGCTTTATACAAATATCGTATTAACATGCGATGCGTTTTACCAAATGCATGTTTTGTATTTACATTAGACTGGCTTGTTCTGCTCTTTAACACAATGTCTGTCTACGACTTGCATTAAATATACATGTGGTGCTATATCACAATAGCTGCTTCATACAAATATCATACTGAAATGTGATGCGTTTTACACATTGTACGTTTTGTACTTACTTCAGACTGATCTGTGGTCCTGTAAAACTAAATATATAGATTGTACTTGCATAAGATATACTTGTCGTTCATATAACGCAATTTCTACTCTATACAAACATCATACTGATATGTGGTGCGTTTTATACTATGCATGGATTGTGCTTGCAGTAGAAATACTTGTGTTGCGTAAAACTCAATATCTGTTTTATACAAGCACTATACTGACATGTTGTGCTTTTGCACAATATACGTTTTGTTTATTTGTTTGAATGATGTTTAACGCCATTGTCAGGATTTTGTCAACTATGTCATGCCGTTCAGATTTTATTGGGGAGGAAGCCGGACTACCCGGAGAAAACAGTCGACCTTCGGTAGGAAAACAATCCTTGTCAATTAAGATTGGAGTCGAGTACACCCTGCCCGCGGTGAGACACGGACCCGCAACCTTAGTGCATGTACGTTTTGTACTTACATCATTCTGACCTGCTGTTCTATACAACGCAATGTATAGATTTTACTTGCATCAAATATAATCGTTAGGACCATACTGGGAGGGTTCTCAGTGCTCGACCCACAGAGCAGCCCAACGCGTCCCCGGTTGGCGAATTGGGGAGACCCTGTCGTTGTGGGATGGGGTTGTTAGGTCATAATACGGAAAGCCTGACCGCGGACCGTAGTGGGTAACGTGTTTGTTGATTGCCACGCTCCTTGCACGACAAAGACTTTTTTTGTAGATTTCGAAAAAGAGTAGGCTCATTGTAGCCGCTACAAAAGTCTAACTTCTCCGTCAAAACTCCATATTTTTACAGTGGCAGTCAAAATGTATATCCCGTGACACATCCCAACCCATTTTCAGTTGATTTATTGTTTGTTAACTTGTTCCCGTCCTGAATTGCCGAAATACTTCTCGCTGGACGAAAAGTATACATCCAATCAATCAATCAAATATAATCGTGGTGTGTATAACAAAATGTGTGCTTTCTACAAACACCATAACGATATCTGGTCCGTTTAACAACAATGTACGTTTTGAATAATATCGGGATGACCTGTTGTGCTGTACAACGCAATGTATTGATTTTACTTGCATTAGATATTCTTGTGGTTCATATTACGCAATGTTTGCTCTATACAGACATCATATTAACATGCTGTGCGGTTTTCACAATGTATGGATTGTACTTGCATAAAATATAATCGTCGGGCCTATAACACAATGTCTGCTTTATACAAACATCGTACTAACATGCGGTCCGTTTTACCTAATGCACGTTTGTATTTAAATTAGACTGGCTTGTTCTGCTGTTTAACGTAATGTCTGTCTACGACTTGCATTAAATATGCCTGTAGTGCTATAACACAATAGCTGCTTTATACAAATATCATACTGACATGTGATGCATTTTACACATTGTACGTTTTGTACTTACTTTAGACTGATCTGTGGTGCTGTAAAACTAAATACATAGATTGTACTTGCATTAGATTTACATGTGCTTCATATAACGCAATGCCTTCCCTATACACACATCATACTGACATGTGGTGAGGTTACACAATGCATGGATTGTACTTGCATTAGATTTAGTCTTGTGGTTCATATAACACAATGTCTGCTCTATACAAACATCACACTGACATTTGGTGCGTTTTATACAATGCATGGATTGTGCTTGCAGTAGATATACTTGTGTTGCGTAAAACTATATATCTGCTTTATACATGCATTTTACTGAAATGATGTGCGTTTGCACAATATACGTTTTGTTTATTTGTTTGAATGATGTTTAACGCCATTGTCAGGAATTTGTCAACATGTCATTACGTTCAGATTTTATTTGGGAGGAAGCCGAGTACCCGGAGAAAACACCCGACCTTTGGTAGAAAATCTGGCAATCCTTGTCAATTAAGATTGAAGTCGAGTACAACCTGTCCGCAGTGAGACACGAACCCGTAACCTCATTGCATGCACGTTTCGTACTTACATCATACTGGCTGTTGTGCTATAGAACGCAACGTGTAGATTTTACTTGCATCAAATATAATCGCTGGGACCATACTGGAAGGGTTGTTAGTGCTCGACCCACAGAGCAGCCCAGCGCGTCCCCGGTTGGCGAATTGTAATTCAAATATCATACTGAAATCAACATACCCAAACCATAATGAGTTAACTCATCTGATTACCCTCTCGTTGTGGGATGGGGGGGGTTTGTTAGGTCTTAATACGGAAAGCCTGACCGCGGACCGTAGTGGGTAACGTGTATGGAGAGTGTCACGCTCCTTGCACGTCAAAGACCTTTTTTGTAGATTTCGAAAAAGTGTAGGCTCATTGTAGCCGCTACAAAAGGCCATGTTCTCCGTCTCTACCCTTTACTCTATACTTTTCTAGTGGCAGTCAAAAATGTATTTCCCGTGACCCATCCCACCCCATTTTCAGTTGATTAATTGTTTGTCTTCTTGTTCCCGTCCTGCATAACTGAAATACTGCTCTCTGGACGTAAAGTATACATCCAATCAATCAATCAATCAATCAATCAATCAATCAATCAAATATAATCGTGGTGGGTATAACAAAATGTGTGCTTTATACAGACATCATACCGATATCTGGTGCGTTTAACAACAATGTACGTTTTAAATAATATTGGGATGACTTGTTGTGCTGTACAACGCAATGTTTTGATTGTACTTGTAATAAATATACTTCATTTCGTATAACACAAAGTCGTCTTTATAACACTATCATACTGACATGTGGCACGATTTACACAATTGACGTTTTGTACTAATTTTAGATTGACCTGTTGTGCTGTACATCGCAATGTATGGATTGTACTAGCATTAGATAATCTTTTGCTGCGTTATCGCAATGTAGGCATTATACAAACATCATACTGGTATTTGGTTGGTTTTCACAATGTACGTTTCGCATTTACATCAGACTGAGCTGTTGTTATGCTCAACGTAAAGTCTGTCTCCGACTTGCATTTAACATACCCGTGGTGCCGATAACACAAAGGCTGCTGTATTCAAATATCATACTGAAATGTTGTGCGTTTTACACAATGTACGACTTGAACTAACATCAGACTGAGCTGTACTACTCAATGTATAGATTCTGCTTGCATTACATATACTTGGTTTGCGTGTAACGCAATATCTGCTTGATACAAACATCATTCTGGCGTGTTTTGTGGTCTACACAATGTACGTTTTGGACTAACATCAGACTGAAATGTTGTACTGTACAACACAATGGCTGAATTGAACTTGCATTAGATATAATTGTGCTGCGTATAACACAATGTCTGCTTCATACAAACATCATACTGACATGTGGTGCGTTTCGCACAATGTACGTTTTATAATAAAATCAGACTGACCACTGCGTATTATTCAACGCAATGTATGGATTCTACTTGCATAAGATGTACTTGTGGTGCTTAAAACGCAATATCTGCTTTATACAAACATTATACTGACATGCTGTGCGTTTGCACAATGTACGTTTTGTTTGTTTGAATGATGTTTAACGCCACTTTCAGCAATTTTTCAGTCATGTCATGGCGTCTAGTTTTTATTGGGGATGAAACCGAATTACCTGGAGAAAATACCTGATCTTCGTGAGGAAAACTGGCAATCCGTGTCACTTAAGATTAGAGTCGAGTACACCCTGACCGCAATGTGACTCGAACCCGCAACCTCAGGGCATGTATGCTTTGTTCTTACATCATACTGACCTATTGTGCTCTACAACGCAATGTATAGATTTTACTTGCATCAAACACAATTGTGGTACGTATAACACAATGTGTGCTTTGTACAAACATCGTACCGAAATCAGGTGCGTTTAACAACAATGTACATTTTGGACTAATATCAAACTGACCTGGTGTGCTGTAAAACGCAATAAATGAATTTTACTTGCATAAAACATAATTGTGGTGCCTATGACACACTGTTTTCTTTATACAAACATCATTATTACATGTGGTGCGTTTTACCAAATGTACGTTTTGTATTTACAATAGACTGACTTTTTGTGCTGTTTAACGGAATGTCTGTCTTCGACTTGCATGAAATATATCTGTGGTGCGTATAACACAATGTCTGCTTTATACAAATATCATATTGACATGTGATGTTTTTTACACATTGTACGTTTTGCACTCACTTCAGACTGACCTGTTGTAAAACTCAATATATGGATTGTAACTGCTCTATACAAACATCACACTGACATGTGGTGCGTTTTATATAATGCATGGATTGTGCTTGCAGTAGATACGCTTTTGTTGCGTAAAACTCAATATCTTTATATAAGCATTATACTGACATGTTGTGCGTTTGCACAATATACGTTTTGTTTTTTTTGTTTAAATGATGTTTAACGCCATTGTCAGGAATTTATCAACTATGTCATGGCGTTCAGATTTTATTGGAAAGGAACCCAGAGTACCCGGAGGAAACAGTCGACCTTCGGAAGGAAAACTGGCAATCCTTGTCAATTAAGATTGGAGTCGAGTACACCATGCACACAGTGAGACGCGAACCCGCAACCTCAGTGCATGTACGTTTTTTACTTACATCACGCTGACCTGTTGTTCTATACAACGCAATGTATAGATTTTATTTGCATCAAATATAATCGCTGGGACAATACTGGGAAGGGTCTCAGTGCTCGACCCACAGAGCAGCCCAGCGCGTTCCCGGTTTGCGAATTGTGGAAACACTCTCGTTGGGTGGGGGTTGTCAGGTCATAATGCGAAAGCCTGACCTCGGACCGTAGAGGGTAACGTGTTTGGAGAGTGCCACGCTTCTTGCACGACAAGACCCTTTTGTAGATTTTGCTTTTGTTCGCAGAAGAGTATGCTCATTTTAACCGCTACTAAAGGCCATGTTCTCCGTCTCTACCCAAAATTCCATACTTTTCCAGTGGCATTTAAAATTGTATTTCCGGTGACCCATCCCACCCCATTTTCAGTTGATTTATTGTTAGTTAACTTGTTACCGTCCTGAATAGCCGAAATACTGCTAGCTGGACGTAAAGTAAACATCCTATCAATCAATCAAATATAATCGTGGTGGGTATAACAAAATGTGTTTGATACAAACATCATACCGACATCTGGTGCGTTTTACAACAATGTACGTTTTGAATAATATCGGGATGACCTGTTGTGCTGTACAACGCAACATATTGATTGTACTTGCATTAGATATTCTTGTGGTTCATATAACGCAATTTTTGCTCTATACATACATCATACTAACATGCGCTGCGTTTTACACAATGTATGGATTGTACTTGCATAAAATATAATCGTCGGGCCTATAACACAATGTCTGCTTTATACAAACATCGTACTAACATGCGGTGCGTTTTACCAAAATGAACGTTTTGTATTTACATTAGACTAACTGTTCTGCTGTTTAACGCAATGTCTGTCTACAACTTGCATTAAATATACATGTGGTGCTATAACACAATAGCTGCTTTATACAAATATCATACTGATATGTGATGCGTTTAACATTGTAAGTTTTGTACTTCCTTCAGACTGATCTGTGGTGCTGTAAAACTAAATATATAGATTGTACTTGCATTAGATATACATGTGCTTCATATAACGCAATGTCTTCCCTATACAAACATCATACTGACATGTGGTCCGTTTTACACAATGCATGGATTGTACTTGCATTTGATATACTTGTGGTTCATACAATACAATGTCTGCTCTATACAAAAATCACACTGATATGTGGTGCGTTTTATACAATGCATGGATTGTGCTTGCATTAGATATACTTGTGTTGCGTAAAACTCAATATCTGCTTTATACAAGCATTATACTGACATGTTGTGCGTTTGCACAATATACGTTTTGTTTATTTGTTTGAATTGTGTTTAACGACTTTGTCAATGATTCGTCATGGTGTTCAGATTTGTATGGGTGGAAACCGGAGTACCCGGCGAAAACAGTCGACCTTCGGTAGGAAAAATGGCAATCCTTGGCAATTAAGATTGGAGTCGAGTAAACGCTGCCCACAGTGAGACACGAACCCGCAACCTCAGTGCATGTACGTTTTGTACTTACATCATACTGACCTGTTGTGCTTTACAACGTAAGGCATAGATTTTACTTGCATTAAATATAATCTCGCTGGGACCATACTGGGAGGGTTCTTAGTGCTCGACTCAAAGAGCAGCCCAGCGCGTCCCCGGGTGGCAAGTAAGGGAGACCCTCTCCCTGGGGGATTGTTAGGTCATAATACGGAAAGCCTGACCACGGACCGTAGTGGGTAACCTGTTTGAAGAGTGCCACGCTACTTACACGAAAAAGACTTTTTTGTAGATTTTGAAAAAGAGTAGGCTCATTGTAGCCGCTACAAAAGGCTACGTTCTCCGTCTCTACCCAAAACTCCATACCTTTTCCAGTGGCAGTCAAAATTGTATTTCCTGTGACCCATCCCACCCCATTTTCAGTTGATTTATTGTTTGTTAACTTGTTCCCGTCCTGAATAGCCGAAATACTGCTCGCTGGACGTAAAGTATACATCCAATCAATCAATCAAATATAATCGTGGTGAGTATAACAAAATGTGTGCTTCATACAGACATCATATCGACATCTGGTTCGTTTAACAACAATGTACGTTTTGAATAATATCGGGATGACCTGTCGTGCTGTACAACGCAAGGTATTAATTGTACTTGCATTAGATATACTTGTAGTTCATATAACGCAATGTTTGCTTTATATAGACATTATATTAACATGCGGTGCGTTTTACACAATGTATGGATTGTACTTGCATAAAATATAATCGGCGGGCCTATAACACAATGTCTGCTTTATGCAAACATCGTAGTAACATGCGGTGCGTTTTACCAATTATACGTTTTGTATTTACATTAGACTGACTTGTTCTGCTTTTTAACACAATGTCTGTCTACGAATTACATTAAATACCTGTGGTGCGTATAACACAATGTCTGCTTTAAACAAATATCATACTGACTTGTGATGCGTTTTACACATTGTACGTTTTGTACTTACCTCAGACTGACCTGTTGTGCTGTACTACTCATGTATGGGTTGTACTTGCATTAGATATATATGTGGTTCATATAGCGCAATGTCTGCTCTATACAAACATCATACTGACGTGTGGTGCGTTTTTCACAATGCACGACTTGTACTTGCATTATATATACTTCGTATAACTCAGTGTATACCTTATACAAACATCATACTGACTATAGTACACCTTATATACCACAGATATGATGACAGGGTAACATAGGAGGCTATAGTAAACCTTTTATTCCAAAAGTAACGTTAGGGTTACATAAGAGGCTATAGTACACCTTATATACCAACGATATCATGGCAGGGTAGCATAGGATGCTATTGTGCACCTTATAGACCACAAATTACATGGTGGGGGATATAGTACACCTTTGATGCAAAAGCTTTCATGGTGGTGTAACATAGGATGCTACAGAATGCCTTACTAGTATATACCAAAAGTGCCTGTTTACACCTTATATACAAAAGCCTTATTGCAAAACGGTACATGTACAAAATGGCATTAGTGACATCCACGCTGATGAAATGGTTCTGTTCTCTCTCGTATGTTCATCATTGAAGACTTCTTTGTTTTGATCACGTGCACGACAATGGAAGAAGAACTATGCAGAAACATTAATTTTCAAATCTGACAAAATTCTTATTCCAGTGAGTGTGCATTTAGTTTTCATATATTGTTCTTCACATACTGACGATTAAACACATCTGTAAAATAAAAATCATATTTATTGTTTGGTTTTGTTTGAATGATGTTTGGTGCTTCTTTCGGCAATTTTCAATATTGTGGCGTCCAGTTCAGGAAGCCAGAGTATCCAGTTAAAACCCTGACCTAACTTGTCAATTAACCAGAGGCTCTTAAGAGCCTGTATCGCTCACCTGATTTTATAGGAAATGAAGATGGCATTTCCCTGATGTTAAAGTTAGTCCTGTAATTTTCAATAAACTTTAATTAGGACCATCCAAACAATATTACTAGAAAGCTTTGTTTCATTGGTTAACCTGTTGTATAGAGAAGATTTTTTTTATTTGCCCATAGGGTCCAATGTTAAACTAAGTCCTGCGGCGGTGGTGGCCATTTTGAATTTCCAATTGCCATAAAAAAACATAAACTTTATAAAGGACCATCCAAACAATATTGCTAGTAAGTTTTTGTTTCAATTGATTAACCGGTTTTAGAGAAGAAGCCTTTAAAAACTTTTTCCCATAGGGTCCTATGTTAAACTAAGTCCTGCGATAGCGGCCATTTTGAATTTCCAATTGCCATAAAAAACATAAACTTTATAGAGGACCATCTAAACAATATTGCTAGTAAGTTTTTGTTTCCATTGATTAACCGGTTTCAGAGAAGAAGCCTTTTAAAACTTTTTCCCATAGGGTCCTATGTTAAACTAAGTCCTGCGGTAGCGGCCATTTTGAATTTCCAGTTGCCATAAAAAACATAAACTTTATAGAGGACCATCCAAACAATATTGCTAGTAAGTTTTGTTTTGATTGGTTAAACGGTTTCAGAGAAGAAGCCCTTTTAAACTTTTTTCTCATAGGGTTGAATGTTAAAACAAGTCCTGCGGTGGCGGCCATTTTGAATTTCCGATTGGGATAAAAAAACATTAACTTTATAGAGGACCATCCAAACAATATTGCTAGTAAGTTTTGTTTCCATTGGTTGACCGGTTTCAGAAAAGAAGCCTTTCAAACTTTTTCCCATAGGGTCCTATGTTAAATTAAGTCCTGCGGTGGCAGCCATTTTGAATTTCCAATTGCCATAAAAAACACAAACTTTATAGAGGACCATCTAAACAATATTGCTAGTAAGTTTTTGTTTCCATTGATTAACCGGTTTCAGAGAAGAAGCCTTTTAAAACTTTTTCCCATAGAGTTCTATGTTAAACTAAGTCCTGCGGTGGCGGCCATTTTGAATTTTCAATTCCCATCAAAAACACAAACTTTATAGAGGACCATCCAAACAATATTGCTAGTAAGTTTTGTTTTGATTGGTTAAACGGTTTCAGAGAAGAAGCCCTTTTAAACTTTTTTCCCATAGGGTCCTATGTTAAACTAAGTCTTGAGGTGGCGGCCATATTGGTTTACCAATCATAATAAAAAACACAAACTTTGTAAAGGTCCATCCAATGAACATTATGGCCAAGTTTGGTTTCAATTGGCCAAGTGGTTTCAGAGAAGAAGATTAAAATGTAAAAAGTTTACAGACGCCGACGACGACGACGACGACGACGCCGACGGACGCAAAGTGATAACAATAGCTCACATGACCCTTTGGGTCAGGTGAGCTAAAAATTGGAGTCGAGTGCACCCTACCCGCAGTGAGACTGGAACCCATTACCTAGTATTGACAGACCAAGTGATAAATAAGTAGACTAACTACCTTAACCACTCGGCCACCAACTCATATTTTAATGTACATATATTCATTATATGTTAATATGATTTTTTAAAACATTAAAAATAAAGGGCAATACCAGACACAATGTATTAAAATAACTTTGACCTAGATTACTTCATGCATTAAGAATGCACGGTATTGATGTTTCAATATTTGTACATTGTGCATCATAAATATTCTGTCAATTTCTACAATAAACAATTCTTCCAACCTTTAATGAAAACTCATGAAAGTGTTTTTGAGATTAAATACCCCTTGTTTCTAAAACATAGTCCCGAACTCTATAACAATAAATCAGAAATTTACTAAAAAGTATATAGATCACGAGGCTAACATAATTCACAAACTATATGCAGTGTAATGATCATTTGTGATCGCATTCTCAAACTACAGTGTGACTTGTGGATAACGGATGGACGGACATTTGTATACCATATTGATAATACGCCCGCAATAAACGAGCATATAAAAACACAACGAAAATCTATGAACCATGCTATGACTTAATTCCAAATGAACAATGATTAAGTTATCCATATATCATTGAATTAAATTTTCATTTATTGTTCAATGAACGGAAATCATTCTAAAAATATCTTATTACAAGGAAGTAAAACCAAACACCAGTTCTATTTATAAATTATTCTTCCCAAAAATAAAGATAAGAAATAACTAGCTAAGATAAGAGAAAACAAAAGAAATGAAAAGCAGTTAAAATGAGATACAAATTAGGAAATGTCAATGTTAAACTACTACAGGAAGCAAGAAGTAACATGTAAAAGAGAAAACCTCTTTTTTACCAAGCAGCAGAAACTCTTTTAACACTAACTAACGATAATATAGCTCTTTTTATCTGAACGATAAAAAGGAAATCTACTTTTATACCTGCAACGACCCCCCTTTTTTAATTTGCACATTTGGTCACAAACCTTTTTTGTTCCCGATGGTTTTTAAGTTGGGTATACAGCGTAATATAATGTTGTTACTGATTTATTAATTTATAGTTTTCGGTTGGTCCTATTTCTATATCATCTATAATTTGCAGATTTCTGTACACTGAATCATGGAGTCTAATATAATGTCCGTGTTCGCGAATACCGGGTAACAGGGTACCCAGTCCAGTGACCCAGTCTCAACATACGTTTTAACAAATAATATATGTAAACTATACTCCATCAAAATTTTATACATGGAAGGTAATTATCTTAACATGCAACTCTACTTACGAAAAATGAATTCAATTTATTGTTTGACCTTTACTGGCTTAGTCACGTGATTCAAGATAATGAAAACGAATACTTATTGATACTGTTTATCGCCTCGGTGTAATTCTTGTGCAGACGCAACAATAAATGTCTGTGAAAATCAAGTTCACAAACGATACGTCTATAAGAGATCAAGATCAAAAGCAAGTCATCATCAAGCCTTCCTCCATCTTGTCCGTTGTTCTCGGATGTTTACGCTTACTTTCTTACAAACAAACAACGTAAACTGTCAATTATCATGATACAGCCAATCAGATTTAATTGTAATTTGATAGGTACCCTAAAGAGTTTATATTTTGTGTGAAAAATATTTATCTCAGATATCATTTTTCCTTAAAAATATTTTTGACCAAAAATTTACTGCAAAATTAGAAAAACTCATTCTACATTAAAAAAAAATATTTCCCTTTAAAATATAAACCTAAAATAAGAAACATTTGTGCAAATGCCACAATTTCCACATATTGAATAAATTTTGAGTATTTCGAATATAAGGGGGAAATATTTTAAGTTCTCATATCTCGAAAACGACTGAACCAAAAGGGCTGAACCAAACACAGTTACGAAGATTACACCTGACCCTACTTTCAATTAACTTGGGTAAGGTCAGCGTTACTTCTAACCTGTTGAAATGGGCTTCCAAAAACACATGGGAGAAACGATTTTTTCCCCCAAATTAATTTTTCTCCCAAGTACACAAAAATTATGTATGTGAATTCACCCAACTGAATAATCCGCGGATTTATATATATATATATATTCGTTTAAAAATATGTGCAACAACATCTAGATACAGTTGGGTGCAGTCCTAACATAACATGCTAGTTAACTTAAAAATCAGAGATTCTGACTGCTTTAAGTTAACTTCGAGCAGAGAATTTGACTGGTTTGAGCAGAGATTTTGACAACCCAAGTTAACTTGGGCTGTTCTTTTGACAATTTTTTTATACAATATATTTCTGTCCATTTGACAATTTGTTGACAATTTCTGTCCACTGGACATTTTTGTTCTTTTGACAATTTTTGTCCACTGGACTTTTTTTCTTTTGACAATTTCTGTCCTCTTGACATTTTTTTTTCTCTTGACAATTTTGTCACGTGACAAGTTTGTCAACAGGACATTTTTTGTGACAATTTTGTCCACTGGACATTTTTTATTTTGGCAATTTATGTCCACTTTGTCAACATGCTAACCTTTCGACTGCACTTTGAAACAATTTTAACTTTTTCCTTTTTAATGTTTTTTGACAATTTTTTTACGAAAGACGGACTGGTTGTACCGTACGTCCATTTATTTTATCTGTGCGTTATCGGAATGAAAGGTATACGAAAGATGAAAATCAAATCCTTTGTCGTTTATTAAAATCCTACTACCAAAAAATAACAATCGATAAAATACAAAATTATAGTTAATGAAAGAATTGAAGTTTTGTTTGTTATTTACGTGTTTCTGTAGGATATCAAATGTTTTAAATCTTACGGCATATTACTTATTGCGCAGTTGTTTCCTTTAATTAAATATTAATGTATAGTCCAATAAAGTGAGACATATCTTTGTTATATAAATATCTATCATTCAAGCAATTCTTCAAAATATAAATCAAGTCTACAGTCATGTATCCAATTGAAAGTACATTCAATATCCAAAATGTGTTATAATAATAAAAAAAGGTTAAAAATCTATGAGAGTTCTGTATGTTAACCACTAAATCTTATTAAAGTACACAACAATTAATGTAAAATATCTTATATTTACAATGGTTAAACCCACATTTTGGTTGCATCTTTTGTGTATTAGGAATAATTTTATATGTAAAATATGGTTTTAATTCCATCACCAATATCCCCAGAGTGATTTTATACATAAAAGTATGGTTTTTACTTTTATAGGTCAGGTCTCAGGATTGATATTATATGTAAAATACAGTTTTTTTCCCATCACTATGGTCACAGGAATGATTTTATATGTGAAATATTGTTTTTAATTGCATCGCTTATGTCTCCAGAGTGATTTTATATGTGAGATATTGTTTTTATGGCATAACCAAGGCTACAGGAATGATTTTATATGTGAAATATGGTTTCTACTTGCACTGCTAAAGTCTAGAGATTGGTTTTATATGTTATATATGGATTTTAATTGCATCTCTTATGTCTCCAGAGTGATTTTATATGTGACATATTGCTTTTTATGGCATTACCAAGGCTTCAGGAATGATTTTATATGTAAAATATGGTTTCTAGTTGCATTGGTAAAGTGTCGAGATTGATTTTATATGTGAGATATTGTTTTTTATGGCATAACCAAGGCTTCAGGAATGATTTTATATGCGAAAAATGGTTTCTAGTTGCATTGGCAAAGTGTCGAGATTGATTTTATATGTTAAATATGGATTTTAATTGCATCTTTAGGTATCCAGAGTGATCTTATATGTGAAATATGGTTTCTAGTTGCATTGGTAAAGTGTCGAGATTGATTTTATATGTTAAATATGGATTTTAATTGCATCGCTTAGGTCTCCAAAGTGATTCTATATGTAAGATATTGTTTTTTATGGGATAACCAAGGCTACATGAATGATTTTATATGTGAAATATGGTTTCTAGTTGCACTGCTAAAGTCTCAAGATTGGTTTTATATGTTAAATATGGATTTTAATTGCATCTCTTATGTCTCCAGAGTGATTTTATATGTGACATATTGTTTTTTATGGCATAACCAAGGCTTCAGGAATGATTTTATATGTGAAAAATGGTTTCTAGTTGCATTGGTAAAGTGTCGAGATTGATTTTATATGTTAAATATGGATTTTAATTGCATCTCTTATGTCTCCAGGGTGATTTTATATGTGAGATATTGTTTTTTATGGCATAACCAAGGCTTCAGGAATGATTTTATATGCGAAAAATGGTTTCTAGTTGCATTGGCAAAGTGTCGAGATTGATTTTATATGTTAAATATGGATTTTAATTGCATCTTTAGGTATCCAGAGTGATCTTATATGTGAAATATGGTTTCTAGTTGCACTGCTAAAGTCTCAAGATTGGTTTTATATGTTAAATATGGATTTTAATTGCATATCTTATGTCTCCAGAGTGATTTTATATGTGACATATTGTTTTTTATGGCATAACCAAGGCTTCAGGAATGATTTTATATGTGAAAAATGGTTTCTAGTTGCATTGGTAAAGTGTCGAGATTGATTTTATATGTTAAATTTGGATTTTAATTGCATCTTTAGGTCTCCAGAGTGATCTTATATGTGAAATATGGTTTCTAGTTGCATTGGTAAAGTGTCGAGATTGATTTTATATGTTAAATATGGATTTAAATTGCATCTCTTAGGTCTCCAGAGTGATTTTATATGTGAAATATGGTTTCTAGTTGCATTTGTAAAGTGTCGAGATTGATTTTATATGTTAAATATGGATTTTAATTGCATCGCTTAGGTCTCCAAAATGATTCTATATGTCAGATATTGTTTTTTTATGGGATAACCAAGGCTACATGAATGATTTTATATGTGAAATATGGTTTCTAGTTGCACTGCTAAAGTCTCAAGATTGGTTTTATATGTTAAATATGGATTTTAATTGCATCTCTTATGTCTCCAGAGTGATTTTTTATGTGACATATTGTTTTTTATGTCATTACCAAGGCTTCAGGAATGATTTTATATGTGAAATATGGTTCCTAGTTGCATTTGTAAAGTGTCGAGATTGATTTTATATGTTAAATATGGATTTTAATTGCATCTCTTAGGTCTCCAGAGTGATTCTATATGTGAGATATTGTTTTTTATGGCATAACCAAGGCTTCAGGATTGATTTTTTATGTGAAATATGGTTTCTAGTTGCATTGCTAAAGTCTCGAGATTGATTTTATATGTTAAATATGGATTTTAGTTGCATCACTTAGGTCTCCAGAGGGATTTTATTTGTGACATATGATTTTTGATTACACTGGTAAAGTCTCTCTAGTGATTTTATTTGTTAAATATATTGTTTAATTGTATTGCCAAGGTTTCACGATTGATTTATATGCAGAATATGGTTTTAATTCCATCTATATTGTCTCAGGATTTATTTTATATGTAAAATATGGTTTGGAATTGCATGGCTAAGGTCTCCAGAGTGACTTTATATGTGAAATAGTGTTTTTAATTTCATTGCTTCAGTGTCATTAGTGATTTTGTATGTTAAATATTGTTTTTAATTGCATCACCTAGGTCTCCAGAGTGATTTTATATGTGAAATATGGTTTTTGATTACATTGCTTCAGTATCATTAGAGATTTTATATGTTAAATATAGATATTAATTGTATTCTAAAAGTTTCAGGATTGATTTTATATGTGAAATATGGTTTTTTAATTCCATCACCATGATCACTATGGTGTCAGGATTGATTTTATATGTTGAATATTTTGTTTTAATGGTATTGCCAAGGTTTCAGGATTGAATTTATATGCAAAATATGGTTTTTAATTGCATGGCTAAGGTCTCCAGAGTAACTTTATATGTGGAATATGGTTTAAATTGCATTGCTATAGTCTCCTGATTGATTTTATATGTTAAATATAGTTTATATTTGCATTATAAATGTCTCAGGATTAATTTCATATGTGAAATATGGTTCTTAATTGCATTGCTATGGGATCAGGATTGATTTGATATGTGAAATAGGGTTTTCAATTGCATCGCTTAAGTAGTGGAGTGATTTTGTATGAGAAATATGTTTTTTAATTGCATCGCAAAAGTTTCTGGAGTGATATAATGTATCTAATATGGTTGTAATTTTATATTTCTATTTTCTCAGGAGTGATTTGATATGAAGAAGAAGTTTTAATTTGGGATTTTATGGGTGATTTGTTTTAAATTGTGGATTTGAGGTTAAAACGCATATCCTAAGATGTAGGCAGCCAAGATTTGAAAACTTATTAATATTATTTAGTGTGAAATTAAAAGTGAAATGTAAATATTAATAATAGATTTAATGATACTGACATACAGGTGAGTTGTAACAGTATTTAATAAATAAAAATATTACAGGTTAGGATTCATACTTTTATATTTTTATTCAACTACACAAAAAATATGATTGTTCAATCATAATAACAATAACATAATAATAATAGAAATGTAGGGAGAGCTACAGTCTAAATATGTAACCACAACGGCTTGCTATACATTTACCGAAACGCGGACGGGAAAGAAATCGCGTTCTTTAAAATAGACTGCCGTAGATTTCGTTAACTAATTTTTGGTGATCGTCTAATTAACAATTTGTAACGAAATGATTAAATAAAGCATATATTTTGACTTTTTGTACAAAGGGACATTTTGTGACTTGAAAATTGAAAAGCAGAGATTTTGTCCACTGGACATTTTTGTCACGTGACTATTGAAAAGCAGAGATTTTGACAATTTTTGTCCACTGGACATTTTGGTCACGTGACAATTGAAAAGCAGAGATTTTGACAATTTTTGTCCAATGGACGTTTTTGTCACGTGACATTTGAAAGCAGAGATTTTGACCGTTTTTGTCAATTTGACAAAAGCAGAGATTTGGACCGTTTTTGTCCACTTGACAAAAGCAGAGAATTTGACAATATTTAAAGCAGAGATTTGGACAAAATTTTGTCCTGTCAAAGCGGTCAAATTGACTGGTTTTTGGTCAAAAAGCAGAGATTTTTTTTCTCAAAAGCAGAGATTTTGACCAGAGATTTGGACTGGTTTAAGTTAACTTTATGTTATGTTAGGACTGCACCTAACTGTACATAATTAAAGCGAAAACAAAGTTTTACACTTTAAAAAATTGCACAAATATTTCGCCTGACCAACAGGCTTCGTCAGTGTTTTTACAATCTAATTAAAATTAAATCTTTCACTTGCTCCCCCCTTTTTGCTATGGTCGCTGCGTGTAGATCTAACAACATCCCATTACAGGTCACGTCAGGGGTCATATGCATAGATTTTTCGTTAGCCAATCAAAATCGAGCTTGGCCAATCTTAGGGTATACATTCGGAACATCGGCAAATCGGGATTTTCCATTCGACGCCAAAGTGTACCAAATGTATTACAATACGTCAACAAGATTGTTACCGGAGATGTAAACAAACCAAATTGAAGCAAATTTTCTTACAAATTTGGAATCTACTGAATAAACAACGTTGCGAAAGTTGTACATACGATTAAAATCACAATGTGGTTTTTATTTGTGGAGTTTCATTCGTGCAAATCGAAGCTACACCAGCCGTACAAGGACCAGGTGGAACGTGAAATCGAACGGAAGCATTTTTACACACTGGAATCGGGCTGAAATGCTTTATATTATTAAAAATGAAGGAAGATGTCCCCAGTTACAAAACTAATTAACAGCCTCCAATTTAAATTTAAACTGTCACCAATGAAGATATTGATGGAAAAAACTAAAATGCGGTTTATATCGGCCTGCATTATAGTTTAAACTTGGATAAATACGTATTATTTTAACCAGGAACAGTAAATTTCACGCAGACATGAAGGTTTCTTTAAAAAATACGAAGGAAGTGGAAAGGACTTAGTGACAAGAAAACCAAGATGGTCATTAAATTGCTATGATTGCTTGAGCCAAATCTGTTTGGCAGTGCCTATATATGACATGTTACTTTGTGTAATGTTACACCATCATAAACTAAAGGAACCCATTTATTGACTTAGAGATCACTCTAGACATTATTCATTTTTAATTGTTTATTTACAATTATGACAATAAACATAACACATTACCTAAACTTTGTGTTCATATTTGAAATTGCTTCAGCATGTTCAGTTACTGAAATTTCTTCCACTGAACAATGTAGCTTACACACTTCCTATAGTAAAACTTTCGGCATATCCTTTTTAATTTTCCCATTTGAAAAAATTAGTGTTCCAGATGTGATTTTATTTCAAAATCATGGTAGGGTAATATGTTTTCCAATTTGAATTTTTGTTTTTCTACTTTCATCAAATTCATGACCTTCAGTTTTTATTAGGAACCAAAGTACCCAACAGAAAACCTCAAACCTTCTGCTGACTTGTGAATTAAGGTAGTCGTCAACCACATAATCAATTGTAGATTCAAGAGTCAACCCATGTTTGACTTTGCTAAAAGGAGGAAAAATTTAATTATAATTTGATTGAGTCAAGTTTTTATATTTCTTGTTACAAATGTACACAAAATGAATTATAGGCCAAAAAGACCAATCCAGAATGACTACCTTAAAAAGCAGACACAGGTGGAAGGATTCTTAATTCTCCTTTAACAGTGTTTAAGGTAAACTAAAGTTGTAATATTCATGTACAACATGTACATTACTAAAATGTGCAATATGTCAAATGAATGTTAAATATATGCCTATACTAGTTTAGTTTCCACAATAGTAGTCAAATGCGCCAGTCTCTGGCTTCAGTGCATCCAGTATTAGTCTACATTATTGGCATTTTATCATGTACACCTGTTGGGGACATAGATGTACAGATTTTTGGCTCGTTTTTTCGTCCACCCAACCTCAGGTTTACCTTTGCACTGAAGCATTGTTAGGAAGATGATGTCACATCTTTTTTATACTTAGTACACAGTTACAACATAATGATATCTCTTCACCGGCAAATTTTTATAGTGTTTTGCCAAATAATTTCTAGCTAGAGTGAACTTAGAGAAGAAAAATGAGTGTGTTAACCAATATGTGTTAATCCAGACTTAAATGTCATCGATACACATTTTCTCATTTTCAATTTGTATTCAGGTGTATGTAATTAGAGCCAGACTTGACAGAAACATTACTTTCAATTGGTAAAGTACAATGTAGTATACACAAGTGCAATTCTTCCTACTTGTCTGGAGTATCTTTGATATGTGCATTTCTTATCTTTAGAGGTCTTGGTCTTCTCTTGATTACAGAGCCCTTTATTGTGGCTGAGTGATTAACATAGTCATTTTACTTTTGATCAAGTGCCTGTCACTACTGAGGTTCTGGGTTTGAGTTTCACTGTGGGAGGGTGTGCTCAACTCCAATCTTACTGACAAGGATTTCTAGTTTTCTTTTTTTTATACCAATTATTGTCATGGTTACTTAGGAACTGACCTAATCCGATAACTTTAATGTAGTACTTATCATAAGCTTCCACTAGACAAAATTTGATTTACCTAGGACTTAAGCTTACACAGATATAAAATATATAGTGTTTATGTAGTCGCCAGATTCCTATGTTTTGACTCCAGTCCCCACAGGCAAGGCAATAAAAACTGGAAAACGATATAATTGAAAATTTGTTGAAACTGACGTTAAATCCCAGTTGGTTACATGACTGTTAACACTGGGGTTGCAGGTTCGAGTCTTATTATGGGTGTGCTCAAATCTAATCACAATTTACAAAAGGTCATGGTTTTCATCATGGTACTTAAGATTGCTCCACCAATTAAACTGGATGTGACTATATAACTGACAAATTGCTGAAAGTGGCATTAAATACCATTCAAATACACAAACTAATTTCTACAAGAAAATTTGGTATGGTAGTTGATAATCATAAAGGTACATACAATTAAATGTATTTGATCATCAAGTAATACTGAAGATTTGTTTTCTTCATCTTTATAGCCAGACTAGTTGTACTCTTGTTTATCATCATCAGACTCCATACCGTCATTAGAATCAGATAAAACATATGTTGCATTATTTGCAACTGCATTTAGCAGGCATTCCACTTTTATTTTATTCCAAGGTCTTTAGTTCAGATGTACATTGCATTTATAAAATTGTTTGTCAAAAAACTATCATACAACAGTTTTTGTTTTTAGAATATTTTTTAATTTCAAAGTCAGTTGATAATTTTAATATAAAATAAAAGCAACTGAAGAATTCCAATTTCTTCCTGTCCATTGTACATGTATAAAACATGTATATCCCTTTGAAGTGCAATAGATGATAGATTTTGAAAAAATAGCATTCTTTAAGGTAATGTTATCCATCTACAGTGTATAAGTCATGACACTGATATCTTAATATACTGTTAATTTTTTTTTCTTTCATCTGTTTTAACTCTTTTGTGAGTATTTGTGTGTAGTACATGTAGCACTTTGGACCAGAACAGAAAAGCCAGTGATGATCATCTTCTTCCCTGTTTAAACAATTGAAAACATGAGAAAATAAGAGCAGTCGCTTGGAAGAAAATAAGAACTTAAATTTTCTATAACATTCGGTAAAGAAGAAATTCTTTATGTGTATCAAGTTTATTCCCTATTATTCAGTCAACTGCATACCTTTACAGGAAATGGTTCAATAATTTTAATTCAAAGTTACAAATTGATTAGCACCTTTAATCATACATGTAGCCAAAGAACCAAGTTTACAAGCTATCCTTATGCTGTTATAAATCAAGGTACATGTATTTATCTAAACAATGTCAATGGTCACATCATAAATGTAAACCATATTTAGTATTGTGAATAAATTTTAAATGCAAATTTTTTTTAACTGCATGTCACTGCACTCTTTTCAATTCTTGATTATTAATATTGCATTTTAATTACTTTCATACAGAATATAAGAATGCATCTATGTGGTGAGGTTACTTATAAATAACAATCCACTTTATGAAGATCTATACAAGTTGAAACTTTTATTTACAAGATACATTGTACTAGTAGATTAAAAAAAACAAGATGTAAACATTCCACTTACCAAGTTGGCATCATGTGTGAAACTCATCTAATTTGAACAGAAACTTGGAACTTTTGAAAATTGCTTCTCCATACAGGGTCACCAGCTAGACTCAGTGCTGCACAAATGATATCTATAAATCTGTCTTTGATATTGTGATATTTTCAGAAATCTGAAATGAAATTGTTGATAATGTTAATTTATAAATGTATTAAGTGACTTGAATAACTATATAACTATTTTATTTGTAGCATTGATTTTCACACACCTTTTTTGGACAAATAATTTTTAGAACAAAAAATCCACAACTTTGTTTTACAAATGAGATGGCGTTTCATTAGTGGTGATCAATGTACCTTAAATTTTTTCTGACACTCACAAGCCATGAATGTCGATTAAAACTGGAGCAATAGGAAATATGATGAATAATTCATGTCTACTAGTAGTTTATTGACAGTTTTTTGTCAAATGTTTAATATAAATTCCCCCTATCAATCTCCTAACCACGTTAGTTACATGTTTTATATACTAGTACTATTTTACTGATACCATGTTGTATGTTCATCGTATGTAATTCCCCTCCCCCTTTTTCTAGTTAAAAAATTCGCTCCTTATTGTGAAAAAAGTTCATATTTTCGTATATAATTTACGTACTGACCTTTCTATGCTGCCGTTCAGTTTTGAACTTCTGTTTACTTGATTCTCCACAAGCTATATCAAAAGCAGACCAACATCTCTCAAATAGCGCGATGACGATTTGTTCATCTTTTTCTTCATTGGAATGTAAATGATACATATTGAAGTGGAAAGAATTTCCCTAACGCTTTAGGAAGAACGGCAACGCAACCATTTCTTTCTCTAAACAATCCAACATCATTCTTTGAGTTCTCGAGTACTAAAATAGTTTGTAAAACTTTTCAGACCGCATGCATGCATCGGACATCGCCATTTTGACACTAAAGCCTAGTGTGATATACAAACCAGTATTTGATTGGTCGAATCACTCAACTCGAACTAAAATTTGATTGGACGATCAAAATTAAAAATTTTGACCCCTGACGTGACCTGTAATGCGATGTTGTTAGATCTTACAACGCAGCGACCTATAACAAAAAGGGGGGAGCAAGTGAAAGATTTAATTTTAATTAGATTGGTGTTTTTACAACGAATGACAATAACAGGTAGAAAGTTTTTGTCGTTATACGTATGTGATGTATACTATATCAAGTCATTAACGAAAAAATGTTTTTTGTTAGTGCTATTACAAGTATGTACAGGTTTATAAATATGTAGCTCTAGTTATATGGTTACAATAAATATATATACAAAAAAGCAGTTTTAAAATAAATAAAACGGCACATATTTCTACATGACTATTCGGGGACCATGATTGTATCTGGTCTAAGGTCCTATAATTTTTCATTAATTCCCTTCGGAAATGATGTTCCCAATGTTTTTATCCAAAACTTTCTTTCTCTTTTCTCTGTTTGTCTGTCCACCTTCGGTTATGGTCTATTTGGGTCACCCTAAGTTTATTAAAAATTTCAGCTATTGTAGTGCCGTGCGTACGTAGGTGCCTATTAAGGGGTAAGTTGAGTTTGCATCTTGTGTCGCTTCTGTGCCCGTTCATTCGTTTGCTGAATCGTTGCACAGACTCACCAACATACTGGAGACTGCATATACCACACTGTAAAAGGTATATGATGTTCTCACTTTTGCAATTCAAATTGACATGGATGTCAAATTGTTTGCCATTTGATGTGCTAGTGAAGTGTTGGGTGTGTTGTATGTGATCACGTGTCATACAACGATATATTTGTGCAATTTTTTAAAGTGTTAAACTTTGTTTTCGCTTTAATTACGTATCTAGATGTTGTTGTACATATTTTTAAACGAATATATTATTATTTTAGTCTGTACAGCATCGTTATCTACCGTAACGATCCAACATCCCGTACGAACAATTGTTGACTATTTCTTTAGACGAATTATATATATATATATATATATATATATATATATATATATAGATATATAGATATATATATATAAACGTCTAAAGAGTCTACCAACCAGTAAAGCTTATTAAGTATCGGATCGACAAACATGACGATACAGCATAAACAAAAAATAATATACAAGTCTAGAAGATTATGCAACGATACAAATGACGGTGTTTCTTGTCAAAAATTTAGACAAAGACTGACCAACGAATGGCCTTAGTCATTGAATGTCAATATAAATAAATGACGTAAACAAGTCATAACATATTAATCTTAAACTTTCTCATTGCCAATCTATCCCAAAATAGTTGCTTTTCAAGTCCGCAAGCCGCGGACGTGCCGTGCTGTTACTTGGCTTTCCTCAAATATTCCAACAAGATGTAATCAAAATTACCAAGGTGACAAATTCCTTACGCCAGACGCGCGTTTCGTCTACTTAGACTCATCAGTGGCGTTTAACTCTAAATGCTTCAAGTATTTTTTCATTTGGTGATGGAATGATATAAGTCCACTGGGATCGTGTAAAAACACAATACAGGTAGTTCAAAATATTATATAAACGTCTAAAGAGTCTACCAACCAGTAAAGCTTATTAAGTATCGGATCGACAAACATGACGATACAGCATAAACAAAAAATAATATACAAGTCTAGAAGATTATGCAACGATACAAATGACGGTGTTTCTTGTCAAAAATTTAGACAAAGACTGACCAACGAATGGCCTTAGTCATTGAATGTCAATATAAATAAATGACGTAAACAAGTCATAACATATTAATCTTAAACTTTCTCATTGCCAATCTATCCCAAAATAGTTGCTTTTCAAGTCCGCAAGCCGCGGACGTGCCGTGCTGTTACTTGGCTTTCCTCAAATATTCCAACAAGATGTAATCAAAATTACCAAGGTGACAAATTCCTTACGCCAGACGGGCGTTTCGTCTACTTAGACTCATCAGTGGCGTTTAACTCTAAATGCTTCAAGTATTTTTTCATTTGGTGATGGAATGATATAAGTCCACTGGGATCGTGTAAAAACACAATACAGGTAGTTCAAAATATTATATAAACGTCTAAAGAGTCTACCAACCAGTAAAGCTTATTAAGTATCGGATCGACAAACATGACGATACAGCATAAACAAAAAATAATATACAAGTCTAGAAGATTATGCAACGATACAAATGACGGTGTTTCTTGTCAAAAATTTAGACAAAGACTGACCAACGAATGGCCTTAGTCATTGAATGTCAATATAAATAAATGACGTAAACAAGTCATAACATATTAATCTTAAACTTTCTCATTGCCAATCTATCCCAAAATAGTTGCTTTTCAAGTCCGCAAGCCGCGGACGTGCCGTGCTGTTACTTGGCTTTCCTCAAATATTCCAACAAGATGTAATCAAAATTACCAAGGTGACAAATTCCTTACGCCAGACGCGCGTTTCGTCTACTTAGACTCATCAGTGGCGTTTAACTCTAAATGCTTCAAGTATTTTTTCATTTGGTGATGGAATGATATAAGTCCACTGGGATCGTGTAAAAACACAATACAGGTAGTTCAAAATATTATATAAACGTCTAAAGAGTCTACCAACCAGTAAAGCTTATTAAGTATCGGATCGACAAACATGACGATACAGCATAAACAAAAAATAATATACAAGTCTAGAAGATTATGCAACGATACAAATGACGGTGTTTCTTGTCAAAAATTTAGACAAAGACTGACCAACGAATGGCCTTAGTCATTGAATGTCAATATAAATAAATGACGTAAACAAGTCATAACATATTAATCTTAAACTTTCTCATTGCCAATCTATCCCAAAATAGTTGCTTTTCAAGTCCGCAAGCCGCGGACGTGCCGTGCTGTTACTTGGCTTTCCTCAAATATTCCAACAAGATGTAATCAAAATTACCAAGGTGACAAATTCCTTACGCCAGACGCGCGTTTCGTCTACTTAGACTCATCAGTGGCGTTTAACTCTAAATGCTTCAAGTATTTTTTCATTTGGTGATGGAATGATATAAGTCCACTGGGATCGTGTAAAAACACAATACAGGTAGTTCAAAATATTATATAAACGTCTAAAGAGTCTACCAACCAGTAAGCTTATTAAGTATCGGATCGACAAACATGACGATACAGCATAAACAAAAAATAATATACAAGTCTAGAAGATTATGCAACGATACAAATGACGGTGTTTCTTGTCAAAAATTTAGACAAAGACTGACCAACGAATGGCCTTAGTCATTGAATGTCAATATAAATAAATGACGTAAACAAGTCATAACATATTAATCTTAAACTTTCTCATTGCCAATCTATCCCAAAATAGTTGCTTTTCAAGTCCGCAAGCCGCGGACGTGCCGTGCTGTTACTTGGCTTTCCTCAAATATTCCAACAAGATGTAATCAAAATTACCAAGGTGACAAATTCCTTACGCCAGACGCGCGTTTCGTCTACTTAGACTCATCAGTGGCGTTTAACTCTAAATGCTTCAAGTATTTTTTCATTTGGTGATGGAATGATATAAGTCCACTGGGATCGTGTAAAAACACAATACAGGTAGTTCAAAATATTATATAAACGTCTAAAGAGTCTACCAACCAGTAAAGCTTATTAAGTATCGGATCGACAAACATGACGATACAGCATAGACAAAAAATAATATACAAGTCTAGAAGATTATGCAACGATACAAATGACGGTGTTTCTTGTCAAAAATTTAGACAAAGACTGACCAACGAATGGCCTTAGTCATTGAATGTCAATATAAATAAATGACGTAAACAAGTCATAACATATTAATCTTAAACTTTCTCATTGCCAATCTATCCCAAAATAGTTGCTTTTCAAGGCCACTGATGAGTCTAAGTAGACGAAACGCGCGTCTGGCGTAAGGAATTTGTCACCTTGGTAATTTTGATTACATCTTGTTGGAATATTTGAGGAAAGCCAAGTAACAGCACGGCACGTCCGCGGCTTGCGGACTTGAAAAGCAACTATTTTGGGATAGATTGGCAATGAGAAAGTTTAAGATTAATATGTTATGACTTGTTTACGTCATTTATTTATATTGACATTCAATGACTAAGGCCATTCGTTGGTCAGTCTTTGTCTAAATTTTTGACAAGAAACACCGTCATTTGTATCGTTGCATAATCTTCTAGACTTGTATATTATTTTTTGTTTATGCTGTATCGTCATGTTTGTCGATCCGATACTTAATAAGCTTTACTGGTTGGTAGACTCTTTAGACGTTTATATAATATTTTGAACTACCTGTATTGTGTTTTTACACGATCCCAGTGGACTTATATCATTCCATCACCAAATGAAAAAATACTTGAAGCATTTAGAGTTAAACGCCACTGATGAGTCTAAGTAGACGAAACGCGCGTCTGGCGTAAGGAATTTGTCACCTTGGTAATTTTGATTACATCTTGTTGGAATATTTGAGGAAAGCCAAGTAACAGCACGGCACGTCCGCGGCTTGCGGACTTGAAAAGCAACTATTTTGGGATAGATTGGCAATGAGAAAGTTTAAGATTAATATGTTATGACTTGTTTACGTCATTTATTTATATTGACATTCAATGACTAAGGCCATTCGTTGGTCAGTCTTTGTCTAAATTTTTGACAAGAAACACCGTCATTTGTATCGTTGCATAATCTTCTAGACTTGTAGATATATATATATATATATATATATATATATATATATATATATATATATATATATATATATGAGGATCTTAAATAGAGTGTGCCTAGTTGTAGCACTCCAATTTGTATGTCCAAACTACTTTAAACGCTTGAAATTTTGCTTTAAAGTGTCTATCTACAATTACGATATCTTTAAATAGTAAAAATTAGTTGCCTTTTGTACGTTAAATGTACAAGGTAAAACGTATTATATATATTAACCGAGACGGTTAACAAAATGAGCATCCTTGACAAATCCATCGATTCCTTTCAAGACGGGTGAATATTTCTTACTTATGACTTATGGGTCATACAATTTACATGACACAACATGGATTGCTTGCTTTGGTATCGTAAGCTCCTGGAATTCATTTTTTAGGTGAACTTGGTATAAGGGGCGCGCATAAATTTGTCCCTGTAGATGCAATTTCGTGACATGCTTAGCGTTTTAAAAGTTTTTACAATTTAACCTAGAATATTTTGTGTAACTGTGGCAACAATTGTCGTGTTAAAACCGACTTGTAAAGTCAAAAGACGATATTGATGCATTGTATACCAAAGGCATATTCGATTATGTTAATCGTATTATTCAACAACCAATAATTACATGAATAAGATGATCAGGAATATTGTTTTGTTTCCTACTTATCCAATATCCAACAGCACGTATTTATTGCTTAAATTATGAATTAACTCTTTTACTGTGTATCAGGTTAAATTTAAAGTTTTAAGGTTTAATTTTAGAAGTCTTGGTGGCGAATAGCTTAAGTAGTAAGTTTCTATTGATCAGAGGCGTCAACAATGAAGTTGCGCCTTTTTTAATATTGGGTAGGGTATACCCGATTCCAACCGTGACACAAATTGTCAGTTTTCGAGTTTGTTAACCTCTCCCTCTTGCCATAAATATAGGACACTATTGTAGAGCTAAAAATGACTTGAGCTTGTCCAAAACAAAAAACAAGCTAACAATGAAATTAATTTTGTGTAATGTCCAAGACATTTGTTTTTGAAAAGACAAAACACAATACACTAATACAAGACTACTACAGACTCTAAAAGAGTCACATGACCTAACTTCTGAATAAAGTCTTTGAGTGGTATACATTTCTACAAAAACAATATTAGACGATTAAATATACACCATTACTCTAGTAAACGCATAATTAACGATCATAAGAAAAAAAGTTTTAGTGGGAAAAAGACTTTAAGTATAGTTTTCTAGTGAAATTAAAAGAAGGGGTACATGTGCAGCGAGCAGTATTTCGGTTATATTAAGGACTAGAACAAGTTAAGAACAATAAATGTACTGGAATGCACTGTATTGGAATTGACATGGTTTTTTACAGAGCTAAAGCTGGACTTCATATTAGAGTCTTTCCTTTTCCCGGATTTCCTTTTCTTCAATATGACATGAGTAATTTGACGTATAATTACATTGGTAACTTGTGAGTTTTATTTTGTTCTGATAACTCACTGTTTTAAATGTGTTTGTATTGTGTTCGTGTGTTTCTCTAATTCCATATTATTGATCTTGGAATTTCGGCTATTGTCGGTAGGTCGGGTTCCTTGCTAATCTGAACTGTAAATAGCGACTGCACTAAAATCGGTTTCATTATCGTCACGGTTTTTCACTGTTTTACAGATTTTTAGGGAGTTAACTTTGTCACATAAACGACAGTACGATTTTATGTCATCATAGTTTTCCTTTTTGATTTTTTTCACATATAACATGTAAACTTTAAATAGTAGCATAGGATCCTTACCATACACGCTGGTCATCCTCGGAAACGAAAACTTATTCTTCAGGGAGTGATCTTCCTTGTCAAGAAAAATACTTGTTGAAACCGTAAAAGGTGTCGCAATGAAAGTTATCTCAACATGTTCACTTTTCATATCACATTAAGGAACTTTTCACTACTATATAGAAGTTTTTTACATGTCTTTATTATTACATAAGAAATCGATAAAAAACAGGTATGTTATTTTAATCAAATCAAATTAGTTCACAACAAAAACTTTAAGTAAATTTTTGTATATAGTTTGTCTTTCATTTCCGATAAAGTACTTAATAACTTATTGATACTGGAGTCCAGATAGGGCCTAAAATAACTAAATCAATGAGGAAAAGATGATTCACCTATAGGCAGGAAATATTTATTCCAGTAGCAAAAAATTGGGAGAGCTTTACATGGACAGAGAATATTGGCATTTGTAGTTTTGAAGCTGCTCATATCTTAAAGTAGTTCATCGTTTGTTTTTTTAAACGAGGTTTAACGCCACTTTAAGCAATTTTCAGCTATGTCATGGCATCAAGTTTTTATTGGGGGAGGAAGCCAGAGTGCACGATATATTTCGGCAAAAGCCTGGCAATCCTTGTCAATTAAAGTCTTTATCGTACATCTTTGCTATTGATGAAAGTAGTAAACGCAACATGAAATACAAAAATAATGTTTTCAATAATATAAATGATTCAATTGTTTCACAACGTCCTGCGAGCAGTATTTCATCTATATTAGGCATTTCTGAATGTTGCATGGACTACAGGCATGAAATACTGACTGCGAGGGGTTTGAGTAGGGCGAAAATTTTCACATTTTGTACTTATTGACTCGGTTGTACTCTTTTCAAAATCTGAAAATAAGAGCGAGACATTCTCTTAACTCTTAACAAACTGTGGTCAACGATCAAGCTTTCAGTATTAGAGTGCATCCCTTATATGCTACCCAAGGACGCACATGACAAGAATCCAGAAATGCTGATAATACTTGATAAATGCACTTTTTTATTATTTATTTGCAATACGTGATTCTTTCTAAAAGTGGTTAGTATAGATTTTTGTCAAGTAAACGGTGAATCGTTTGACAAACACATGGTCAGTTAGCGGGATGATTGTGCATAACATAGTGTATTATAGAAAGGATTGAGAGGTTCTAAGGATAGCACAATTAAATATATTTGAAATTTACGGATGTCTAAGTGGTCAAATATGTAAAGAAAAATGTTAAAATTTGAACTCACTGGAATTTTCTACTGTTTTAAAATAACTTTTGTGATCGTATACGTTTTTATTCAGACAATTGAACCATTTCAAATGTACATGTAATTTAAATGATTTACCGTCTTTTCTTCAGATTTGGCATATTGCCACATAATGAAAAATTACACATGAAAAGTGCATACATACACAGTGAATTGTTGCAAAATTTTTGAAAGCGATTCCAACGAAAAGTTCACGATCAACTCAACCGTCTATCGGTAGCGTGTAAAAGGATCAGACTAGATGGTTCAACTCGTCAAAACGTAAAAGTTATGCCATGCCGCGGTTTAATACTGCTACCAGAAACATCGCCATTGGACGACTACAGGCTGGAGTTTCCCAAAGTGAAGTTGCATGGACTGAGAATGTGAACCAAAGGGCCTTATTCCAACAGACCGGTACGACTAATGACCGTCCAAGAAGTGGTAGATCAGGCATAACTACAGCACGCCTAGATCGGTATATCCGGGTATTTTATCTACGGAATCGTACTTTCACAGAAACTACAAACTTAAGGCAGTCGGGATACCTGGATTTCGAAGAATCAGCTCTTAAACTGTCAGAAACCGGCTCCGAAAACATGAAGTTAGACCCAGGATACCGTATTTTAGAGCAGTTTTACGGCATTAAATCGACGGGTCAAGGACAGAACAGTCGCAAAATCTGGTTTAATACGAGTAGTGGTTCCGACTACAGAAGCGTGATGGTAGAACACGTACCGCCGACGAAACGAACAATTCGCCCAGTCATGCGTCACGTTAATAACTTGTGTGATCGTTTAACTAATGCAAATACATATACTATAGATCAGTGTGTTTTGATGAGGTTTATTACGTGGGAAAGAAAACTGCTTACCATGTATGTTTGAGCTTTTGCGCCTTCAGTAGATCGTAGGTTTATTTTGATATGAACAATTATTTCTTTAAGATACCCAAAGTGTAATGCGCCTTTTCTCTTTAATAGGGCGATTTTAAATTTTAATCTCGTTTTGAACGAAAGTGTAACATATAGGTGCAGTTGATATATTCTCTTCGGAACCCTTCGGGATTTGTCGTTTATGGTAAATTTAGAAATTTCAGTGCCAATAGTGCAAATTCAAGGCAGTCTAGCAAATGGGACAGGTAAGGCGCTGTGCCTATTTTGGGTAGTAGACAACTCATACTTTACCTGAAACTGAACATGCAAACTGATTTATCAGCGGCCGCCAAGCACTCATAAATCCGTAACCAATCAGTCACCAGATCAGTCAACTCGTTCCCAATACGTCAGTCAGATGGAAGGATCTGACAGATTGATTGGACTGATTGCAGTCAGCAAAATTGATGGATTATTCGGGTGCATGTAAAAACGTCTCATCGTCAAAACGCCCACAATATCCAAAACGTCCAAACCAATAGGTCCACGACTTCCAAAACACGTCCAAGAAAAAGACCCAATTTCAAAATGCACCATTCAGACCAAAACTAAAAAACACTACAATGAAAATATGAATTGTATAATTTTGTTTTCGAACTAAATTGGTCTTAATACATTTATAAGCTACGTGAATTTGATTTTCGAATTCAGAAAATTGCGAATAAATTCATTAAAGACACATTTGTAATTCGAATATTAATGAAGCATCTTCTATACATAATTTGACAAAAGAGTTTGTTAAAGCTTGTATCATGTAACTTCAAATGGACATTGTTTATATTACTGTTTCTTGTTTTCGTTTGAAGAACACTGATTGCTCTTCAACAGAAAGAAAAGAATTTTGGTTGATAGATAATTTATTTGATGATGACTAGCACAACAGTATACATCTAGAAATAATGTATGCATAACAGATAGCATACAAATAAAGACAATAACAGAGTAGAATCTATATTAATTAATCATATTAACGTTCTACAAGTTCCAAATTTGAACTTCAACACGTAAAATATTAAAAGGGGACAAGTAGAAAAAATGACACAAATAACATTCGTTATAATGGTATCGCTTTTAAAGAATAAATTTCAATTTTAGCATATTATGCATAAATATTTCTAAATACAAATTGTGTTTAACTTTTCCACTTGCAAATCTTAGAAGTGTCGCCAACGTTTATTTATTTATTTATTTATTTATTTATTCATTCATTCATCTGTTATTGCTGACGCTATTTCAAAAATTTAATTTATTCGTTAAATGTTGGGGTACATATACGACTTCATCCTCACAAGTCATGGTTTCTGTGTCCACGAAACCCTGACAAACTTAACTAGGAAATTCCCGGGCCAGAAGTCACTATTTGGATTGGCTACATCAGACATGCATGTAGCCAATCAAAAGCTCGCTTTCATTCAAGACTTGGTTAGGGGATATCCCGATATCGATTGTTAATAAACCAAATGGATGTGTTGCATAGACTATGTGAAAATCAGTGTATTTTGTACAGTAGTGTTAATAGTTTGTTATTACAGCGTTATTTATTAGTGCGTTACGTTTTCTTCCCATTCGAGAATGAGTAAGACTGACTACTGCCAAACACTTGCTTCTATCAATCAATTTTATTAGTTGGTATTTTGAAGATTTGACCTCATATGAAAATCTTCTAGCCCGGGAATTTCCTAGCTAAGTTTGTCAGGGTTTCAAGGACACATGTGGACACAGAAACCCTGACTTGTGAGGATGATACGACGTTTGTCCGACTTTGAAATTTTTAATTAATACTTAAATGTATAAACACACCTGGTTCATTATCACACGTATGACGCTTAAAATATACATGTATTGTTTATTTTAATAAACGAACACATTTACTTTAGATTTTTTTAGAAACATTACAGTTTTTATTTGTTTCATAATAATACATGTATTATATTAAGAGCTCAAAAGAGCTCATGTTATATGTTTCTATGTATATATTATCCGACTCTAAATAAAATTTACTTACTTGCTGATATTGGTACTTGACAGTCGTGATAAATGTTATATATGCCTCGCGTGCAAAATTGTGCGCTGATTATATAACATATTCTAAAAAGATTGAATATAATGATTTACCCAAACATAATGATAGTTATTGTTACGTTGTCTCATCATCATGGAGCAAACGTGAACTTAGAGCCCTGTACTTGGAAGGATGACGTTTTTTCACTAGAGGTAGAGATATCTCGTGACTTCCTGTTGTTGATGTTTCTCTTTACCCCCGTATTAGTATTATTCCTGGAATTTGATTGGTCAGTTACACGTTTTTACAAAAAACATATACCCTGGCTTTGCTAAGCCATATACCCAGGCGATGCTAACCGTTAGTTGCACAAGAGAACCTAATGTGCATCTATATTAGAAATGGTAATTGGTTTTCGTCATATACAGGATGATGAAATCTTGGAAAAAGGTCCAAATGTGTTTTTTATTTTCAACAGAAAAAGAAACAAAAGATGCACAGAGTATGACAAACAACGACGTCACACTGTTATGACGTCACTGTAAGACATTCAGCGCCAAATTTTAATTTTTTAAAATCTGTTTGAATAAAAAAACTTTTTTTTCGAGAACTGAAGGGTTCTACCACAGCTAGTACCGGTCTACACCTTGTAAAAAGCAATATTTTTACAAAATTTCAATCAAACTTTCTTCGATAATGAAGAAAACGTTACGTTAACGTCCGCCATTGCGCTGACAATGTACCTAAAAATCGATAATTTTGAACTAAAACCGCGGATAAATTTGTTATATACGTTGATATCCGTAGATATGGAGATTTTAACACCTTCAGTACCCCTGTGCACCCTTCGACTTTGCCTCAAGGCGTACTTGGGGCACTTAAGGTGTTTTTTAAAATCTCCATATCTACAGATATGAACGTATATAACTAATAGTCTCGCCGGGTGAGATAGCTTTTTGTGACGTAAATTAATTATGACGTTATTAACGTCAAGTAATTATAGGATAATTAATTGGGCGGAGTGAATATCCAAAATATGATCACGAGTACCGCATAACGCATCTGATTAAACGAGTGTGCGGAACTTGTTCCGCGCACGAGTTTAATCTGATGCTTTATGCGGCACGAGTGATCATATTTTGGATATTCACGATGCCCAATTGATTATCCTATTTATTATATAGATCAAAATTGTTTTCGTAAAATTTTAATGCTTAATCCTAAATTTTATGAACGGCGGATGAATATCTGTATAGTACAAAACCAACTGCAATTTTGGCGGGAAAAAAACCCGAGAGTGAAAATAAACGATAATTTTCACATGTGATTTACCGTGATTTCTGTCACTCGGAAAATTCGATATTTCATCTCTATCTATATAATAAAGTGTGTACTTAAATGGCTAGCATACTGAAGAAATGTCTAAAAGTTCTGAAACTTTGGTGACAAAAAATGTCAAAGCACTCGTAGAAAGCCGATTCAAGAAATTCTCAAACCCGCAGGCAAAGATAGCTGTATGTCCAATCCCTCGGCAGAGCCTCGTGATGGACAAGATATCTTTGCCCTTGGGTTTAAAATTTTCTTGTCTCGCCTTTCCACTTGTGATAGATACTATTTGTCCATGATTTTCAATTTGTGACAGATACAACTATTTCAGTTCTGGGTTTTAATAATAACATTTTTTGCAAGATTTTTATCACGTCTGAACTAACGTGGGCAGGATGAATCCATGAAGCATAATTGTCTCAAATTGTCATTTTTAGCTCACCTGGACCGAAGGTCCATGTGAGCTATTGCTATCACTTGGCGTCCGTCGTCCGTCGTCCGTCGTCTGTCGTCCGTCGTCCGTCGTCCGTCGTCCGTCGTCTGTCGTCCGTCGTCCGTCGTAAACTTTTTCAAAAATCTTCTCCTCTGAAACCACTGGGCCAATTTTTTTCAAACTTGGCCACAATCATCCTTAGGGTTCCTAGTTTCAAGTTTGTTCCCAGGGTGTTGATCAACAGACAAATATGGCCGCTGTTACTAAAAATAGAACATGGGGGTCAACACAGGTTTTTGATCATTATCTAAAAAACTATAATAGCTATAGAGAAAACCGTTACTTCAGATTGATCAGCACATTAAGGTCTACAATAGTTGCTATTAGTGCGAAGTTGTGTATTGGCTTATTGTAGGAGTTATTGCCCTTTTTTGACGATTTTTGACAAAATTTTTGGTATTTACAATATAACCTGAAAAATATACGAGGTAGAGTGAAAGTGTAAATGGCAAAAATGATCAGCAATAAAAGGCCTACAATTCACTTGATTGGTCTGAAATTGTCAGATGACTCTTTATATGAGTTATTGCCCTTAAATGGTAATTTTTTATGAAATTTTCCGTTTTTGTCCTGTAACTTTAAAACTATAACAGCTAGAGTAAAACTGTAAATAGCAAAAATGATCAACAATACAAGCCCTACAATTCACTGTATTAGTCTGAAATTGTCAGATGACTCCTTATAGGAGTTATTGCCCTTAAATGGCAATTTTTTATGAAATTTTCCGTTTTTGTCCTGTAACTTGAAAACTATAGCAGCTAGATTGAAACTGTAAATTGCACAAATGATCAGCAATAAAGACCCTACAATTCACTTGATTGGTCTGAAATTGTCAGATGACTCCTTATATGAGTTATTGCCCTTAAATGGTAATTTTTTATGAAATTGTCCGTTTTTGTCCTGTAACTTTAAAACTATAACAGCTAGAGTAAAACTGTAAATAGCAAAAATGATCAACAATACAAGCCCTACAATTCACTGTATTAGTCTGAAATTGTCAGATGACTCCTTATAGGAGTTATTGCCCTTAAATGGCAATTTTTTTATGAAATTTTCCGTTTTTGTCCTGTAACTTGAAAACTATAGCAGCTAAATTGAAACTGTAAATTGCACAAATGATCAGCAATAAAGACCCTACAATTCACTTGATTGGTCTGAAATTGTCAGATGACTCCTTATATGAGTTATTGCCCTTAAATGGTAATTTTTTATGAAATTTTCCGTTTTTGTCCTGTAACTTTAAAACTATAACAGCTAGAGTAAAACTGTAAATAGCAAAAATGATCAACAATACAAGCCCTACAATTCACTGTATTTGTCTGAAATTGTCAGATGACTCCTTATAGGAGTTATTGCCCTTAAATGGCAATTTTTTATGAAATTTTCCGTTTTTGTCCTGTAACTTGAAAACTATAGCAGCTAGATTGAAACTGTAAATTGCACAAATGATCAGCAATAAAGACCCTACAATTCACTTGATTGGTCTGAAATTGTCAGATGACTCCTTATAGGAGTTATTGCCCTTAAATTGCAATTTTTTATGAAATTTTCCGTTTTTGTCCTGTAACTTAAAAACCATAGCAGCTAGAGTGAAATAATAAATTGCAAAAATGATCAGCAAAAAAGCCCTACAATTCATTTAATTGGTCTGAAATTGTCAGATGACTCCTTATAGGGGTTATTGCCCTTAAATGACAATTTTGTTAAGAAATTTTCCATTTTTGTCCTGTAACTTGAAAACTATAGTAGCTAGATTAAAACTGTAAATTGCACAAATGATCAGCAATAGAAGCCCTACAAATGATTGCTTAGTCCAAAAATTGCAAGATGACTCTTTATAGGAGTTATTGCCCTTTCATTATGAATTTGGACATATGAACAGTTTTTTAATTATAAATTAGTCTATAACACACCTATTAGTAGAGTAAAACTGTCAATTTCTAAAGTACCCTAAAGGACAATGCCTAAAAACCATTTAATTTTCAGAAATTGTGGATGGCACCTTATAGGAGTTATTGTATTTAACAAATTTTTTGAAGAAATGTTTAGTTTTTGCACAGTAACTTAAAAGCTATAACAACTAGACTGAAACTGTTAATTTCAAAAATTTTAATATAGTTTGTCATTTGGATTCCAGGTGAGCGATTACAGGCTCCTGGGAGCCTCTAGTTATTGGATAAAATTAACAAAATAGGACCACTGTCCGATCAATATTTATTTTTCGTCTTTGTCAGTGGTCTGTTAATGTCTGACAGGGTGTCGATCGAGCTAGTGGGATGGTACGGTACCATACTTTTTTTGGGTAATGAAACCCTCTGTAATCTGTAATGTTTGCATACAAATATTTATCATATGCGGATCGTATAAAGAATGCATTGAGAACAGCAACAATTGTGTTTATATGTAATGTATCTCTGACCCTGTTAAATGTCTTGTTAGAAGACACCAGGTGGACATGATACGGAAGTATGCAATCTTTTAATCAAGGCTGATACCGTCAATGTTTATAAAGCCTTCAACATTATTTTGCATTTGATAGAAAACAGCACTTTGATTGCTTGTTTGAAGCGTGCCTTCGTGTTGTATAACATCGTTAATATTTCTATTTTTTTTCTGGAAACCCTGTCAATTGCCTATTCTGATTGCCATTCTTGTCGTTGTTGACTATCATTTCAAACATATCAACATTCTCGTTGTATTCGTTATTGTGTATCTCCATGTTTATTGTTACAGCTTGCTGAGGAATCAGATACCAGTCGTTATCTAAGGAAGACGACGATCTTTCATGTATTATCGGATGTTTTCCTGTAAACGCATGGAACTGTTCGGTGAAATCACGATATTTCTTACTGACTGCGATGCAACAATGTCTAACATGTTTTCATCAATGTAACTGTATGCACCATCATTATAATTTACCGTCTGAGATCTTGCGCATGGCAATATTTCTTGCAAATTGAATCGTTTAAGTCGTTTAAAAAAAATTGTGCAAATAAGTGATATAAAATACATCAGAAGTAGAATGCTTATGACTGCGCCATAGACGACATCGTGACTTGACTCGTCTGTGAAAAAAAACAAAAAAGTGAATGCAAGGAGAATTAAATACTTAGATTGATTTTAACTTGCATTAAAAGTCTCTCCTTATAAGTATTCTAATTATAGTCATTAAACTATAGTTAATAAATTTTTAACTAAATACACAATTGATATTATTTCTATCACATAAAAATTGAAGTAAGATTTAGTTTGAATATATTTTTCGACAACACACTAATGTTCCTTATTTTTCATGTCACCTTACGGTTTCCGTAGATTTTATCCTGTAATTAAAATTCTTTAACATGTATTACTTTTTTAAACAATTTTTGGACTACTAGACTCTTTTTAATTATCAAACACATATTTTTTATTTCACAATTTCCTTGTATATTTTTAATTACTTATCAAAACACGGCAAATATCGACATAATCGCTATTGAGAGGCATGGGAAGACTTTATTGGATTCCAGTTACTGTTGTTTTTTTTCGTTTCCTATTCATGTCGTGTCTTTTTCCCCAATTTAGGGGATCTCTTAGTAATATTATTTATTATACTTGTTGACCGTTCAATTTGCATACATTTACCTTGAAAACTATCTTTGAACCAAAACAATATGTTACACGAAGACAAAGGTAGAACGTTTTGCGATCAGGCATTGTACCACTATACAATATATATAGAACAACCAATATAGACTCGTGGGGGCAGGGGCCTCGGTGGCAGAGTGGTTAAGGTAGTTCGTCTACTATTGATCACGTGATCCGTCAACACTGAAGTTGCGAGTTCGAGACTCCCTGCGGGCAGGGTGTACTCGGCTCGATCTTAATAGACAATGATTGTCAGTTTTTCTGCAGAAGGTCGAGTTTTCTTTGGGTACTCCGGCTTTCACTCCCAATAGAAACTTGACTAGCTGACAAAATGCTGAACGAAGCGTTAAACATCATTCAAACAAACAAACAAAATAAACCCTGTATAGTTTTGTGTTTGCCATGCGATTGAAAAGAATCCGATTTTCTACTGAATTGCTCATTTTACACAGATATTTAGTTTCTCTTTAAGTCTCAATTATCATCCATAAAGACAACCATAATGGTTAATCATGCCAGAAAACTGGTAAAGTGCATTGTTAAGTGGTTCGTACAGTCGTGCAGGTTTTTCTTGGCTTAGTTGCGTAATGTGCAAAATAGGACATAGCGATTTCTTCTCAGTTACATGTACGTGTTTTTGAAAACAAAGATGTTCATTTAATAAGTTAACTTCGTCATGTTTTAGAATAGTGTACAAGCACTGATTTGATTTAAAGTAATTGGAACAAAATATTATAGAACTAGATCTTTATTAAAAGATTTTACTGAGAAAATGTGGATGAATAAACTTGTTAAAATAAAAAAAGAAAACAACACACAAACAAACACACATTTCTAATTTACACATTACAAAAATATAACAATAATTTGATTATTGAAATTGTTCTGTAATATATTAAATGAAATAAAAACCCTCAGAAAACAAACATGCAGTTTAATTTGTGCAAATACACGTAAATCATGTAAAGGGTTTTTGATAATTTAGAAAGAGACACATTAAAAGTTAATTAATTAGCAGTTTGTATTCAAAATATTGTATAAAAGTAAACCTATAATTTTAAGATATTATCGTCAATACATGACAATAATTTTTTGCAGAGAAAAAGTTGTATGTCAAAAGATTGTGCTTAAGTTTTGAACTGGCAAAAGGTAAATAAATCTGCATTATCCAAATATATCAAAATAGCCTTCAAAGATTTTAAGTCTTCTTCCAATAATCAATACTTTAGTTTCGTCGGACTTTTTTATTAATTGAATACCGATTTGTTAAATTTTTTTCGGCGCCAAGTTCCAAAATAATAACTTTTGGAAGTCATGAGATATTTCTGTACTTTGGGTGAGAAGTTAAATTTCCAAAACTCAGACAATCGGGATTTTACCAAACAAACTTCTAAAGTTTGGTTAATGTACGTGTTCATTCATTAAAATACAAATATAATAAAGGCTGTTTGAACTATACAGTTAAATGTGAAGTACTTCAATTTTGATCATGGCGTTTTCGTCTATATCACAATACCCATATTCTTGTTTATTCGTATCTCCGTTTGACGCTTTCCATAACTGTACATTAGAGGGACATCCGAATTTTCCTCTGATACAAGGTCTTATTGAACTAAATATCCTGTGTCTGAATTTGCAGATTGCTCCCAGTATGACCAGCATGATCCCAATCCCAGCAACTGAACACATAATCACGTACCCGTTTCCATCACCTTAAGTAAATATCAATAAAGTTTAAATTTTGTAATTTCTATCAAAGAAGTTAGACCCTATATGCCTATATCATCTGGGGACGAGGAATAACCAGAAAACAAGACAAAATGTTATTTTTAGCGAGGCAAGGTTGAAAGATTAAATAAACGAGTTTACACTTGGGCAGAACACATGTGTGGACTTTAGTTTGCAAAAACGCCAACTATAGATTACGTAAACAGTTCGAATATTGTAATATCGAAGAACGGTACAATAGCGACAACGTCCACAAAGTTACGGTAATAAATAAAATAGAGGAAAAACTTTTATCCGATTTTAGTGCTAAATGGAATGAAGATTTAAACCGAAACACCGCGAGACGAGGGGAAACAGGTAGAAATAAACTGCACACGTACAGAACTTTCAAATCAGAAATTAAATGCGAGCTTTATCTTAAAACTCTTATAACTCCAACGCAAAGTAGAGCGTACTGTCAATTCCGATGTGGGATTGCACCACTACGAATAGAAACTGGCCGCTTCAAAAGACTACCGGTAGAAGAACAAAATTACTGCGATTGAGGATGAAGAACACGTACTCCTGGAATGTCCTTTATACGACGATATAAGAGATGAACTATATGCTACCTTAGTGCAACACAAAGAAAATTTTTATGCGCTTGATAATATCTATAAACTGTCCATTGTGTTAGGCTCAGAAAACTTTTACGTTATTCTGAAAAGTGCCAAAACCTGCAAATTGATTTTAGGTAGGAGAAGACAATTTTTATACCGATAATCCTTTTATTTTTATGTTTTTTTATTGTTTTAAATGTGATATATCTTTTAATCGTAATTCTTTTTAGAATGGTATCAATATATTTTTTTTTATTATATGTGTTTATTTTATTGTAAATATATTGATGGTGAGATGTAAATAAACTATATCTATCTATAATGTTTTGATGTACATTGTAAATATGTCAAAAAACATCTATTCCACAAAACGAGATACATATTTCGAACTACAAATCAATAAATAATTTTAATTTTATTTTTGTAATAGCACTGTAAGCAAGCGTCGGTACAACACTCTTTGGGGGACCTACCACTTTTTTTAGAACAAATGGGGGGGGGGTGGATTTTTTGGACAAAAGATTTAAGTCCATTAAAAGAACCATACAAGCGGTAATCCCAAGTGAGTAAAGAACATATATTGATAAAAGGGGCAATTTTAAGCAATATTCTATTTTAGAAATCATTAACTCCCCCATCCCTACCTAAAGAAAGTGTTGGTCATTAAAGATTTAAATGCTCTACTGTTGAAATATTTCAACAGTCTTTTGAAATTTGTTTACATAATCAGTACATAAGTGAACACTGACCGGTTACTCTTGTCTCCTCCACAAAAATAAAAGTTCGAAGTAATGATACATGTATATGTGAAAAATTATCAAAGTGGCATAAAAAAACCTAATGAAACCAACACAATGTATGCGACTCGTTGATACATGTTATTTGCAGAAGTATAATTCACTGCTGTTATAATTAGAGTGATGGGACACTGAAAAGTTGATTAATGTTCCAAATTCTGTTCATATACATGTACATGGTGATGTTCATGTTGTATTGTATAACAAAAAATCCTGCAAGCCTGACTTTATGATTTATACAAAGCTCATGTTGTTTATGACAAGCCCCAGAATAATGTAGTTTGATTTTGTTCTTATTTGTATGTCTAGCATACTTATTGACTTATTAAAAAGTGTCTTGTCAAAGTCAATAAAAATTGCACTTACTGCTTTTGTCTGTATCGTTTTTAAGTAAGCAGTATTGCAATAAAAGTTTTGAGGCAGAATAGTGTATCCCAGGTGAAGATTTATTCAGTTCATTTATATAAATGTACTTTGCATGATATCATTCACCATGATTAGAGGAATGTATTCCAGTTAACTCCATTTCTGTTAATTTCAACTTTTTATGTTTCCAGTTCAACAGTTTGATAAGTTATTGACAAATTATTGATGGACATTGCCCACATTTTAGAAAAACTATCTTTTATTTTCAACACGGAAGAAACAGTTCAAATCTATATCGAAAATAATCTCTAGTTAAAAATAATAATGAGGAAATAAAGCTCTTTTTTTACTTTTTTCACTATTACATGCCAAATTCCAAAAACATGTACACATGTACAATTATCTACGCTAGATAATTGTTTAATACATGTTTTTTCTGCCACTCACTTATTTATTTTTAGAACACTTATTTAATTAATTTGAACACGTATCCATGACCATCCTTTGTTTGCAAAAAAAAATATATTTTATATTGTAAGGTTTATACAGTATGTAAACTAGTACCAAAAATGTCTCACTCTTGTACATGCATATGACAAATTATTTCAGGCCATTATAATCATTTTAAATAAGACATGGCCTTTATGAGTGGTTTAGGTAGTTACTCACCTACTATTGATCACGTGCCTCTCAACACTGACGTTGCGGGTTCACTCATCTCACGGTGGGCAGGTTTTGCTCGAATTCAGTCGTATTTTATAATGATTTCTAGTTTTCCTACCGGTTGTCGGGGGGGGGGGGGTTTACTCAGTGTACTGTGGCTTCGTTACAAACATGTGTATAATACATGTAAATGTCAACATCAATATGTAGAACCATTCAAATCACATAAAACCAATTAAATAAATAATAAAAACATAAACATTCCTCTGATATGTCTAATTCAATCATCGTACGTTCTGATAAAGAAAATGTGGTTATGATGGCCCTTTTCTCCATTTTTCAGTTTTAAGAAGTCCGTATTACCGAAAACAAATTTAAATTGCTTACTGCTAATTACGATTTTATCATCATTCACTTCGTGACTGAACTCAGAACTCCATCTCCATTTCGTTCGCGGTAAGTGTCCATATGTACATTGATATGGTATTGCAGTCATATGATTCCGAAACGATTACATCCGGCTTTTATCTCCCCTATAGCTTTGTAACAACCCGGTTTGTAATAAAGTTGCACTTTGTAATAAAAATTTCAAATAAGTTTTTTTATTTTATTTTCTTTGTTCTCGGCACCAAATCAAAGCATAAAACATAAAAAGAAAACTATTCGATCTTTTTACTATTCAATTTAACGTTTTAATGAAATTTTTGTTTTATTACAAAGTGCTTTTAAGCTATCAACCGAGTTTGTAATAAAATTGCAGTTTGTAATAACCCACTTTGTAATAAAGGCAAAATCCACAAAGTGGCGATTGATTTTATGAACATAGTATCTATAAAATGTACTTCAAAAAATATATCAAATCGTTCACTCGCAAAGCATTTAATTTGGAAACTTTTACTTTTTTACGTTATAACAAACCGCATTGAAGGTGTCAACCCAGTTTGAAATAAAGTTGCAGTTTGTAATAACCCACTCTGTAATAAAGGCAAAATCCACATAGTGGAGATTGTTTTTATGAACATAGTATCTATAGAATGTACTTCAATAAATATATTAAATCTGTTCATTTCCCAGGCATCTTAACTTAGAAACTTTTTATGTTATTACAAACCGCGTTGAAAGTGTCAACCCAGTTTGTAATAAAGTTGCAGTTTGTAATAACCCACTTTGTAATAAAGGCAAAATCCACATAGTGGAGATTGTTTTTATGAACATAGTATCTATAGAATGTACTTCAATAAATATATTCAATCTGTTCATTTCCAAGGTATCTTAAATTAGAAACTTTTTATGTTATTACAAACCGCGTTGAAGGTGTTAACCCAGTTTGTAATAAAGTTGCAGTTTGTAATAACCCACTTTGTAATAAAGGCAAAATCCACATAGTGGAGATTGTTTTTATGAACATAGTATCTATGGAATGTACTTCAATAAATATGTTAAATCTGTTCATTTCAAAGGCATCTTAACTTAGAAACTTTTTATGTTATTACAAACTGCGTTGAAGGTGTTAACCCAGTTTGTAATAAAGTTGCAGTTTGTAATAACCCACTTTGTAATAAAGGCAAAATCCACATAGTGGAGATTGTTTTTATGAACATAGTATCTATAGAATGTACTTCAATAAATATATTCAATCTGTTCATTTCCAAGGTATCTTAACTTAGAAACTTTTTATGTTATTACAAACCGCGTTGAAGGTGTTAACCCAGTTTGTAATAAAGTTGCAGTTTGTAATAACCCACTTTGTAATAAAGGCAAAATCCACATAGTGGAGATTGTTTTTATGAACATAGTATCTATAGAATGTACTTCAATAAATATATTAAATCTGTTCATTTCCCAGGCATCTTAACTTAGAAACTTTTTATGTTATTACAAACCGCGTTGAAGGTGTTAACCCAGTTTGTAATAAAGTTGCAGTTTGTAATAACCCACTTTGTAATAAAGGCAAAATCAAAATCAATCCTAAAATGTCAAAAGCCCCCTTTCTTTAGAAATAACAAATAACATTTAAGTCGACGAGTACAAACTTCAGATAAAGATAAAGATTCTGATTAAGATTTCTGGCTTATGACAGGCTCCATCTTCCCCTATTTATAATCAATAATAAAGCAAAAAAATAACATACAAGTAAATCAAATCGATAAAAGTTCCTTTATACAAGAGAGGACCCGAGACATAAGACAACAAGAAAAAACGGGATGTAGAGGAAGTCTCTTAACAACACTCGTAGTTACTGACAGCTAATTTAGAAACATCTATCGACTGATGTAAAAATCAAGTATATCGATTTTAAATCCAACACAACACTTAAAACAGTCAATTTTCTTCCAAAAAGGCTAAATTAAAAGAGTTTACTAAAATGTTCATGTCATATCGATATTTATGATAAAACTTAGTAAATGATTTTACTAATTTGTGGTAACGGAATACTTGTTTTAGTATTTTTTCTGTAATAAACCGGCTTTTCTCATTAAAATCAGAAATACCACTGCGAATCCGACCTTATCTTACCAACTGTGAAATATAAACTTCGTAAGACGGGGCTAATGGTACAAAAAATAAACTCCCATCTGTACAATGTGTACAATACGTTCCCACAATGGTCCGCGGTTAGAAACTATAATTATGAATCTAACACTCCTTTACTAAAGGAGAACCCCTATCCGCCACCCGGGGACGCGCTGGGCAGCTCTGTGGGTGGAGCCAATTATGTAAAATCAATACCCAGTGTTTTTTTTTTGTTTTTTTTGTTTTTGTTTTTGTTTTTTTGGCGTTTTTAGTTCAGTTTTTTTTATTGTTTTTTTTTATGTTCAACAAACACCTCCGTTAGTTTGTAGTAGAAGTTTTATACAAATTTTATTCTTATATCTTCATCATCTTGCAAAAGATATTGATAAGTTAATGTACTTGACTATACATGTAATTGATGAATAAGTTTATTAAACACATTCTCTTCATATCTTCCTAGTTAGCAGCTGTTAATAGCAGTTTTATCTTGTAACCCAAATAATGTTTAATTCCTGTCAACATGCCTGTGGATTGTGTTGATAACAAAATCTTTGCTTCTTTTTTCTCATCGTTTCCATGGAATACGTAAGTGTATCCTTATTTACTTGTTGATTTAATGACTTCAATAGGAATAGTTATTAGAGCGCAAGAGTACATATCCAATAAACATAAATTGTCAAACTGGAAAATTGTGACAGGAGACCCAATTGAGAAATTGAATCAAAGTATAATAGGTTCTTTCATACGTTTTTGGGAAAGATCGGTTGATCTTTCACGAGTGATAGAAATTTTATGTCTTTTCGCGAGTGGAGCGCAGCGCAACGAGCCAAAAGACATAAAAATTTCTATCACGAGTGAAAGTTCACACGGACTTTCCCAAAAACGTATGAAAGTATCTATTTCTTCCGTAAACCAACAACTTTCACATCGTTGTAACATATAGACTCTCCATTGTCTTAGACTCCATTGTCTCTGACGTCCAATCAGAACGCCAGAAACAAGAACGTCATAGAAGAACGTTGTTATGCTTCCATAACAACGTTCCTGTTTATGGTGTTTTGATTGGATGACGCAGCAAGTACAGATGTGTGCGCGTGAGCTCATCTGTACTGGGTCATCTGTACCAGAAATCGGCCATTTACGGAAGAATTGATTATGTATACAAATAGGTTATGATTATTACACCAAAGCCTAAAATAAGCTATATTAGCCTACTATATGTTTCGGTAACTTATGACAAGCAAGAGTTATCCTATAGCTATATAAAACAATTCTTGTTCATAATTGGAAAAACACATTTTCCAAACACTCACAGTTGCAAGTTTTTAAGTAAGCATTGGGGTTTTGATTGATTTCTCCATTAAATGCAAGCGTTCCACTAAACGACGAGGTAAATTAATATGCAAATATAAGCAAACAACCTCACACACGAGATAAATAAAGCAAACAAGTACAACAGTGTTACAAAATGTCTAATGTAAATACCTAAATCTGTAAGACAAAGGGTATTTTAAAAACGATTAAATATTCAATTAATGTCTTAGTCTTAAGAAATTAACGCCAATTTACGTCAACAACTTCAAACCAGCCATTTTCGATAGGCTCAAGTGACAACCAAGAATTCACCCATCGTGAACCAAAGTTTTGTACTATGTCTTTGACATTGATCAATACACCACTATTCCTCCCAAACAAACGAATTAATCGACAAACGCTTACAGTTGGTGGCACGAAAGGCATGTGGTTTGGAGAAACATAAATGCGTGGACACTCTACTGATTTTATAACACTCAGAAAATACATTGAAACATGTTGAAGGGTAAATAACATCTGGGGGTGTTGTTCAACACACATTTTTATTATTTTCTCAAGAACAAGAGTTGGAAGTATATCTACGAGGACATTTTCCTGAATAACGGGTGGACGAATTGGAGACAAATGCCGGTAGACAAACGTGACTTCATTATCTGATGACTCCATTAGAAAATCGCCATCATCGCCGTCAGTACTACGCCTACATGGTTCACAGTCATTACTGATTTGATCTGCCAAAGGATTTTCTATTGAACTGAGTCTATTGCTTGTCGAGGGACTTTTATTTCCAAAGCTGTGACAAGGAGAAACACTTGAATGTGTATCATCATCATACTGACCAGTTTGAATCAGAACAGTATCGGCTTCATACAAGTCATTAATATCCAAAGGGTCATTGACATTACTAAATGTATTGGCATCAACATCAGGCCAATCTTGTATGTCATTATTAACAGTATTTTCATTGAAATCAAGGAGCTTTTTTAAGAAACTGGGTTCAATTTCAATACTAAGGTAATGTTCCCCAAAATTCTCCGGATAATAGCCCAATGTAAGAAGTGGAATGTTGGGATCATAAACGCCATCTGAAGAAATAATCCTGTGATGCACAAGGCCTTGAACAGAAAACACAAAAAACTGACAGTTGAAAACATCTGACAATGACATCAAAGTTAGATGATCTCCATATGTAGATGGTCTAGCCATTTTTAGTGTATAAAAATCAAAACCTCTGCTATCGTGTACAAAATCGATGAAATGCTCCCTATTCCCGATTAAATGGTTAACTGCAATTTGACGCAACTGGTTTCCTGTTCTATGGAGACCTATCTTTGTAATCTGGTCAGCAACAGCATCAAATTGACAGTTACCATGCTTAGTGGGATTCATTACAATAACTACCTTTCCATCATGGTTGTTGAAAAACTCATCTTGAGGTTCGTCATTGGCATTGTCATCTGTACATCTTTCCAAATCAATATCAGTTTGCTCCTGAAAGTTGGAGGTGTGGCAAGAACTGTTAACCTGGGACGTGGAATCCAAAGGAATGAAGTATTGTTCACGATGCAAACGTTTTTGTTGCAATCTTTGAAAAATACCGGTGGATTCCTGTCGTCTCCTTGCTTCTTCTTCAGGAGTACGGCTGGTTATATACTCCACATTTATCCAGGTTTTCGTCTTCTGTTTATCTCGGGTTTGAAAAGACACAAGATATTTAGAAAAAGTCTCTTGCGTTTTACGACTTTACCCTTCAAAACGCAATGGCGCTTGGGCACTCTGCTTTTTGCAGTTGGGTATTTTATAAGAACATTGTCGTTAGGGCTATATATTGTACAACCGTGCAGTCTTAAATCTTTCGTGGTTTCACGTTTTGCACATCTATGGCTGGCATCACAAGCCTTCTGTCTTATTTCATCTGCCGATTTGTTTGCTTTATCTCTACCAAAATACACGTTGAAAGGGGTTTGATAACCCAGAGCCTCTTTTGGTTGATGGTTCAAACAGTTTTCTACTGAAGTTAGAGACTCAACCCAGCTGTATCCCTTACGTTTTTCTAACAAATCATACCTTAGCTTTTGTCGGACCATACGATTAATTCTTTCAATTTTGCCTTGGGATTGGGGATGGTAGGGTCTACCTTTAATAATTTTTACATCTTCACCATCTAACAGGAGTTTAGTTTCTCCAAGAAATTCACTGCCGTTGTCAACCTGTACGATAGAGGGATAGCCGTGTGCTTCAAATATTTGTTTTAATGCATCCGAAACACACTTTGAAGATTTTTTCGGCAAAGGTTTTAAAAACACAAATCTGGAAAAAAAACATCAACAGCCGAAAGTATGTAATTGTATTTTTGACCTTCATGTTCTACTGCATGATCTCTCATATTAATCAGGTCAATTTGAACCCTTTCGAAAACCCGCTTACCAATAATTGGCTTAATAGGCGCCTTGTTCCCAAATTTGGCATGAAGTTGTCCATGTTTTTGGTCATTCTTAAGAACTTTTCTAACTTCTCTCTCACTACACCCAGAAAACCGTTTCTTCAAGTTATAAGCTATTGCCCTAGCTCCACCACCTTTTGACTTATTAAACTGCTTCAGACCTGATTTTTAAATTCTGACTTCTTCAGAACGATTTTGTTTTTAAACAAAATGACTTCTTTGCCATTTATATTTTTAATACTAAGATTTTTCTTTCTACGCCAGTACACGATCACTGCACTTTTCTCATATGATGATCGTTCTTTGACGGGTTTGTCAAAGGTCCCTTTTAATAAGTTAACAACAGTATTGTAAGCAGTATGCTGCAAAGGTCTTACTTCTATAGGCATATTAACCAATATAACTATAGTCGCAAGAGAAAACAGTACACTAGAAACCAAGACGTTTTAATTGAACGCTCTAGAAATGATCTTGAACTTTATCAGAAACGCGTGGTAAATTTGTTTCCAAAACATAACTGTTAAATGATCACGTTATGGTCAAATAATATGCTTACACGCGATATTTTATCATAAAATTGACAGAAACCCCGGAAATCTGAAAGAATCTGCAAAAAGATACTGGTAGTAGTAGTTAGTATTGAGAGATTGCTTCATTTCGTTTAGTATGGTATGGTACGTGAAAGAGTTATGTGTAGCAAGTAAAATATGGTTTGTTCACTTCGTCGACTATATGAAATAATGTGAGATAAAGACCAATTAATTAATACCTGATTTTTGCAATATTCTTACACTTTCTTGGAAATTATTATTTTTCAATTTAACTTTAAAAACTCGAAATAAATTTAGTTACATGTACTTAGGTTATTATTAAATTGTTAACAAAGACAAATAAAAAAGATGAATGTGTATGCTTGATATAGGCCTAAACCATTAAGCGATAAAAAATATACATAGAAATTTTAAAGACAAAATTAAAAAAAAAGTAATTTTAGTTTTGCTTATATCAACAAAATTCACCATGACATGTTCAACACCATTATATGTAGTTTGTTCATAAGTTCTAGCCCAAACATGTTTTATAAATTCTATGAATGATTTTAGTGTGTAACTGGTTCAAAAGCAGCTCGTGCAGAAAATTGTAGTACATCGAGACGTACAATTTATTTAAAAGATAAAAAATACCAACGTTAATGTGTACAGTCATGTTATTCGTAAAAAGAAGGACTAGACCAGACCAGCATGTCCAAGTTCGTTAAATCAAATCAAAGTACAGAAGGTACTGAGGACTCAGAGGTCAGAAGTACAGCATGTACATTTGAGTATGATATATTCACACGAAAGGTAACTCAGAGCCCCATTTAAGCCAACATGGATATATCCAGAGGTAACAGAAAAAAAACCATCACATAAATGCATAAAGGTAAAGACGTCTGATGTCAAAACTAGTGTGTATAGGGAAAACATAAATGTTGCAATTAAGGTAAATACTTAGAACAGGAGATAGATGAAAATAAGATGTGGGCTTCGTGCATGAGACACAATCTAACGCTAATTTGAAAAAAAATTCGCAATGGAAAACAACCAGCAACCTTTAATATGACCAGCGGTCCCCGCTCATTTTTTGGCAGAATCCATATAATAAAAAATGCTAAAACTATAAATTAAAGTCTGCCTTCTGGACATATAACAACTATCACACAAGCGACAGGTACAAGCCAAAGCTTTGACAAAGATTCCTGGCTTTAAAATAGAATAGACACTTTTAAACAAGAGACTCCCATAAGCCTAAATTGCTCACCTGGTCCTTGAGCCATATGGATCTCTTCTGTACACGGTTACACCTATCAACTCCAGTCAAATAGGACTTTGTAGAACTTAACGATCTTAAGGATAAGAAATTAAGAAATTAATCTGCATTTGTTTTAATTATACAAGGCAAAACTTGGAAAAACACACCAGTTTTACGTTTAAAGGTCAATAACTCCTTTAGATGTCGTCTGACATAATGAAGACGTTTGTAGAGCTTAATAAGCTGAACGTTTACTGTCACGTTTTGGCATCCCGTTTTACTGGTTTTTATAAATTTATTGAATATCTTTACTTCATAGACTTATCTATAAATGCTATCATCAAATAACAAGTTCAATGACAGTAAAATTCAAAATGAAATATTGTTTCAATTTAATTGGAAACATGTCGAACATTTTCAATTAAATAAATATATATACACGGGACCTGATAAGTCAAAGGAGTATATGCATAATTGAATATGACTCAATTATCATTTTAAGTCAAATACAAGGAATGTAGTGTTGAAGTTTAGTTTATTGCATGTAACAAACATATTTTGGAATCAAAATTTGAACTATAAACATTTTACATTAAATAAAGGTCATAACAAAACTACCGAACTTGGATGTCAATTTCACATTTCCGAGAGAAAAGTCAAAACAAGGCAGACATACCGGAGAAATTGAAGGTCGCAATGGTCCTGGCTTGGTACAGGCATTTCAAAAGAAATGGTGAGTGAAACAGGTTTAATGGCGCCAAAACCCCCTCTTTCATTGCGATCTTATTGTTCGGTAGTAACACAGAACACAACACGGTTGTGACACATAATAGGGATATTGAGGTGATCATCTCAGTACAACAATCAGCCACACGCTAATAAAAACAATCACTAACCATTTCGTCTAACATAATTTTGAATTTCTCCACTAGTGGCTGATAACGAAGGAAGAATAAAACTAACCTTGATTTTCCAATAATCAATATTTTTTTCAATTATTATCATGTTCAATAAAATTCTGTTGAAAGGTTAGGAAGGAGTTGTAGATAAGAGATTGGTACATGGGGTTTAATAGTAGGAAAGTCGAACACCCCTTGTCATAAAATACCCCAATTTGTTAGCGGGGGTATAAAAAAAATCTGCGTTTTGGGGTTCATTTTCTTACAAGGGCTCATTTGACAACTTAAAACTAAAGAAGACTTTTGTAAAGCTTAATGAACTGATTATGAAGGTTAAAGAAGCAAGAGCTTTTCTCTATCTGCAATAGTTTTCATTCTATAGACGAAACAAATGAAAAAATACCATTTCCTACTATTTAAGTACAATAACACCTATAAATTGTCATCTGACAACTTCAACCCAATTGAGGCTTGTAGAGCTTTTGATGCTGAAGAAGGATGGTTGCATCAGATTTTCTGTATCTCTTATACTTTTGATTTACAAGCCAAAAACTGTAGTCTGACCCTTTGATCTAATTTTAGCAACGCGCTGTCATGTTCTTGATCAAATATCAAAACACAACTTTTGTGCAGGACACTCTAAGGATCAATCATACCAAGTCTCATTTATTTTTAGGAGGAGAAAATTGTTAACAGACGACAGACGACCACGGACGCCAAGTAATGGCAATAGCTCATGTGGACCTTCGGTCCGGGTGAGCTAAAATGTAACAATCATTTTAATAAGACATATTTTATTGAAAATCTGAAGAAGCCGTTCTTTAGAAATGACTTAAAGCTTATATTGTAATATATTACTAAAAGAATTCTGTTTATCGGTTTTCATTACATCGTCGAAGATTTGAGTACTCAATATAATTTCAGTTTTATCAATCACTATATATATAAATCTAGAAGATTATGCAATGATACAAATGACGGTGTTTCTTGTCAAAAATTTAGACAAAGACTGACAAACGAATGGCCTTAGTCATTGAATGTCAATATAAATAAATGACGTAAACAAGTCATAACATATTGATCTTAAACTTTTTCATTCCAACTCAACCCAAAATAGTTGCTTCCCAGTCCGCCATCCGCGGACGTGCCGTGCTGTTACTTGGCTTTGCTTAAATATTCCAACAAGATGTATGCAATTTTACCAAGGTGACAAATTCATTACGCCAGACGCGCGTTTCGTCTACTTAAGACTCATCAGTGGCGTTTAAATACTTTAAGCATTAAGAGTTAAACGCCACTGATGTAATAACATAAAAAAGTACAAGTTTTCCAATTTAATGCTTTGAAAGTGAAACGATTTAATAATTACATTCTATAGATACTGTGTTCATAAAAACAATCTCCACTATGTGGATTTTGCCTTTATTACAAAGTGGGTTATTACAAACTGCAACTTTATTACAAACTGGGTTAACACCTTCAACGCGGTTTGTAATAACATAAAATGTTTCTAAGTTAAGATACCATGGAACAGATTGAATATATTTATTGAAGTACATTCTATACATACTTAGTTCATCCAAACAATCGCAACTCTGTTGCCTTTATTACAAAGTGGGTTATTACAAACTGCAACTTTATTTCAAACTGGGTTGACACCTTCAATGCGGTTTGTTATAACGTAAAAAAGTAAAAGTTTCCAAATTAAATGCTTTGAGAGTGAAACGATTTGATATATTTATTGAAGTACATTCTATAGGTACTTCAATAAATATATTCAATCTGTTCATTTCCAAGGTATCTT